>BQKN01066337.1:190202-247732 GCA_022839385.1 Asparagus kiusianus | reverse complement strand
ATTATCTCCTTGGTGGGATAATACCCGTTATACCACGTAGATCTGTTCGGATCGAGATTGCGCGGTGGTCCACGGTAATCAACCCCGGCACAGGCAAACAACCCACAAAAGCGAGGGACCGTAAAACAGGAAACTCGTGATTTGTTCAGAGAGAATTGTAATTTTTATTTCTTTATTTTGATTTTCATTGTAACCGGCTCTTATAAAAAGACCGGATCTTTGTAAACGCATAAAGTTGTTATCAAAGTTGTAATGAAATCATCAATGAAGAAGAACACAATTTTCCAGGCGAACAAAGGTTTTATCTCCTGGACAGCGAGCAACAGCTGCTTCTCTCCCTGAGCCAACGCCAATAACGACTACCTCTTTACAAGAAGAATCCCCACGTTAATGATTTCTCTTAAGTCCGCGGGAACTGAGAGTGCGCTGAGTTCAGCCTAAATAGGGGCACTCAGTTCTTCCTTCCAGTTCCTCACAACTGAATGTCTCTATGGCTTCCCCAGCTTCTTCACGGTCGTCACCCACCATTCTTGCACCAAGGTCTATGATTTTGGGCTCCCCATCCACATCTCCTGTGAAATCTCTAAGTCCAGTGGTCATCCCCTCTATGCTAAGGATTCTTGTACGACCCCTGGAGGATATGATCAAGGTGGCTATTGAGGAGGTTGGTGCTGGACGAGCTTCATTTGATTCTTTTAAACCTATACTCATGCCTTTCTTGAGCAGCATACGATATGTAGATGATGCTCGTTGGTTCCAGCACTACTCCGAGAGTATCTCTCGGTTGGAAAAAGATCTGAAGGCTTTGGAGGAATTAACTACTCCGAGAGTATCTCTTGGTTGGAAAAAGATCTGAAGGCTTTGGAGGAATTACGTCACACCGATCTTGCTGCCCAGACCATATTAGTTTTTGATGATCTCAAGGCTGAAGCGACTCGTCAGTATGAAACTCTTCAAGAAAATATCACTGAAAGAGAGCTTGAGATTACATCCTTACAGGGGCAATGCTTTCAGAAGCAGCACGCTGTGGATGCTTCTAATGCTGCCGTACAAACGTCCCGGGCCGCAATTGATCGATTAGAGATTGAGTTGGCTCGACACAAGGCTGAGCTTGCGCGAGAGGAGGAAATTTTAAAGAGACTCACATTAGAAAGCGTGAGGACTTATGCCACCTATCGTTCGTCGGTGCAGGACCTGGAACTTATCCAAAAGGAAGCTAACGCGATGATGCCGGACGAGAGCGCACTTAGGAGGAAAGCCGAGGTGATGGTGCAGGCCGCACACGAAGAAAGACTATCTGCTATTAAGTCCCGGCTTGCGTCTTTCACTTTCACCAGTCCGGAGGCTTAATTGTGTATCGTTCTTTTTTGTTTGATAAGAACAGGGTTTTTGTATCACTCCTTAATATTTCTGAGCACAAATAAAAAGAGTGATTTGGTTTTTTTTTTTGTCTATTTATTGCATGTGTCGTGTTCTGACTTGCAATAATAAAGTTACGTGGGAAATGCCCAATTCTTAAAATTTCCTTTATCATCATTTAAAATAATTCCAGAAAAATTTTAACTTGTTGGGGATGGGTATATGAACACTTGTTATTCCTTTGTAGAAGAATTAACTGGTTCAAACGGGTTAGAACTGTTAGAGGTATCTTGTTAATATAACAGAGATTTGAGAATCTATTGCTCAATTGAAAAGAGTTAATAGATTAATTTTGTCAGGAGGTATGATTTTAACATGACATACGAGAAAATTGCGATCAGAGCAATTTTAAGGACTTATCGCTCTGTTGGTGAGAATCGATAAGTGGATTTTTTTTATCAGAGGTGTAATATTAACGTGACAAGAAGAAATTGTGATCGAAGCAATTTTGAAGACTTATCGCTCTATTGAAGAGAGTCAATAAGTTGATTTTTGTCAGAGGTGTGATATTAACGTGACAGGAAGAATATTGCGATCGGGGCAATTTTGAGGACTTATCGCTCTATTGAAGAGAGTCAATAAGTTGATTTTTATCAGAGGTGTAATATTAACGTGACAGGAAGAGAATCAATAAGTTGGTTTTTGTCAGAGGTGTGATATTAACGTGACAGAAAGAATATTACGATCGGGGCAATTTTAAAGACTTATCGCTCTGTCGGGAAGAATCGATAAGTGGGTTTTTTGTCAGAGGTGTAATATTAACGTGACAAGAAGAAATTGTGATCGAAGCAATTTTGAAGACTTATCGTTCTATTGAAGAGAGTCAATAAGTTGATTTTTATCAGAGGTGTGATATTAACGTGACAGGAAGAATATTACGATCGGGGCAATTTTGAGGACTTATCGCTCTATTGAAGAGAGTCAATAAGTTGATTTTTGTTAGAGGTATAATATTAATGTGACAGGAAGAGAATCAATAAGTTGGTTTTTGTCAGAGGTATGATATTAACGTGACAGGAAGAATATTGCGATCAGGGTAATTTTGAGGACTTATCGCTCTGTCGGGAAGAATCGATAAGTGAGTTTTTATCAGAGGTGTGATATTAACGTGACATCTGTGGGAAAGGTACTTAGCGTCTCGTTTGGGAAGATCGCTAACCGATTTATCATCTGAGTGATGAGTTGTGATACTTGTGATTTAAACAAGATTTGGGGAATTTTGTCGCCCTATTGAAAGGAGTTGATAAACTGGTCATTTACTACTCTGTTGCGGAGAGTTAATAAACTGACCTTGATTTGAATGATTTTGGAGACTTATCATTCTCTTAATGAGAATTGATGAGTGGATTCTGACAGAGGAATTACAGCCATACAGGTATTGATGCCAGCTAAATTCTAGCTCTGTGGGGATGATTATCGTCGGAGGTGTAATATTAACCTGACGAAGATTTAAACTCTGCTGAGGAAATACAGAGGTTTGACAACACTTTTGTTAAAGGAATTCATGACTTTAGGGAATAGGTGTCATATTTGAAAACACAAGTGTTGATTCTTCTTTTTAGAAGAGTTGCAACGCGAAAGTAACCTTTGCGTTTAAGGTTCAAAACGCAGAGTTAAGAACCCTTACAACGCAGGTTTGAGCCTTGCGTTTGGGATTCGAACGTAGAGATGAATTCTGTATTTAAAGTCTAACTGACTTTATCTATTAACGCGGAAGATCGTGTTTCAGACATGGTTGGGATTCTTTTCTAGAATCCCACACCGATTTAATAGCTTGACAGCTGTTATAAATAGGCTTGAGTGGTCACATCAAGAGTCATTTGACTCTTTCTATTTTTAGCTTGATTCCAAGAACGAGAATTCTTGTTTGAGTTTCGATCAACTCTCCGACGAACTACATCTTCTCTGATCAACAATACGCATGGCTCCTAGAAGGATGAGTTCGGGTTCCAAGAAGGTCGCCAATGCGGCTTTGGAGACATCGTCGGTCGAGAACACCGGTGATGTTGCTGCTCTCCCGAGCGCTTCAGCATTACTGTCGCCGTCGTATGGGCCTCGCTGCTGTGGTAAGTGGTGGCCATGGCAACTTGTTTCAACAAGTTTTCTGAAAACCCTAGATGGGTTCTTCTCAACGAGGAAGATGACTCGTTTCTTTGTAATTAGAACGCACAGTTAGAACTTTGCGTTAATCATGAACTCTGATCGTGAGTTTGGACTCTGCGTTAAAAACGTGGACCTTGAATAACGCAAATTTTGAAGTCTGCGTTCAAGATCAACACCGCAGATTGGAAGTCTGTGTTTAAGATCAACAACGCAGATTTGTAGTCTGCGTTTAAGATCAACAACGCAGATTTGAAGTCTGTGTTTAAGATCAACAACACAGATTTGAAGTCTACATTTAAGATAAAGAACGCAGGTTTTGAAGTCTGCGTTTATGATAAATAACGCAGATCTTGAAGTCTGCGTTTATGATAAATAACGCAGATCTTGAGGTCTGTGTTCAAGATCAAAAACACAGATTTGGGAGCCTGGGTTCAGGATTAGAAACACAACTTTTAAAGTCTGCTTCTAGTCTAGTTCCTTCTATTGGCAGTTCTCTTTAGTTACTAACTTCTGTTTCTTGTTTTGCAGTGCTTTTTCCCAATATGCCACTTCTGCCAAAACAGCATTTCAGTTATACCGACGATCCCGAAGTGGGAAGAACTTTTGGTCTTCACAGAGACATTCCTTTGTGCACTTTCCCTAGCTTAGAACGGGCACATTTGATTAGGTTTGCTGGGTGTTCCACCCTTAGGGCTCTAATCACTGATCTGGACCTAGAAACACCTGCGGGTTTGGATCAATTTGTCAAGCCATCGTTTTTGTTCGGAGATCACATACCTGCTGATGGCCAAGTTGGGTATGTAGAAGATTCCCAGATGCTGCGAAGAATCGACGACCGTTTATTCTTTCTTCCAAGCATGAAGAGAATGTACCCGCTTTCCTACTTCCTAAGTGTCGGTGGTCGTAGAGGTTTGGCCTTCGATCTTGTTAAGGAGAAGGAGAACATTTCATTTGGATCTGGTCGATCATCCCAGGTACACATTGGCGGGCAACTCAAGGGTCTGAGGCCTGGCAGATTTGAGAGAAAGGACCTCGCTCAGGAGGCACCTCTCCCGGCGAACATCTTCATACTCTAATTCATTGCTGCCCGAGGGGAATTTCCTGCACAAGCTTTTCGTTCTCCTGGTTGGTTGTTCTCTGGAGAAGATGGTTGGTGGACACGTATGGTGGACTTCGTTCTTGAGGAGCTCGAGGAGCCTCTTGCTCAGTCTGGTCTTACAATACCGGTACAGGCCACCAGGCGTGGGATCATCCAGAACTATCCCTCCTTCTTTGCTGTGTTGGAAAGATATAATCCGGACAGTTGCACCTTCTTCACGCCAGTCGGGGAGTTGGGCTTTGCTCTCCACGAGATGCATGCAGTATCAGGGCTATCCTTTGGGCAAATGCCCTATGAAGAATTCGTTCTAACAACTAAGGAACTTTCCCTCCTGAAGACTGTTCATCCAGAGATATACAACACTTTTTGGGAATTGATGTGTCATTTCCACATCTGTGCTTAGGTCGCTGGGATGCGTGGGGGTGGTCTCATGCATACTGCCTGGGCAGATTACTTATTTTAGAACTTGGGTCAGAAAGATTTGAAGGTGACCCGTCTTACTGTCAGCTCTGCTAAGAGCATTAAAGCCCGCATCAAGGCTCCTAATGCTATTTATAAGAACAAGTGTTTAGAAGATGGATTTGAAGTTGACAGTGAATTTGAAAGTTTTCATCATCAGGCTGCAATTCCCATTTCTGACACGGCCCTCCTTGCTGGTTTCCTGATGCTATGGTTGAAACGGTGTGTCGTGCCATCGAAACCAGCTGAATCGATTTTGGTTGAGGTCGTCTACCCAGCCGTTCTCTTGGCTCATAGGAGACCACTAAGTCTTCTTTCTGCGATGACAGGTTGTCTGTAAAGAGGCCTACGAGATTTGTTTCAGAACTCCTCGACGTTAAGGAGATGAATGTTGCCGGGAGGGAAGTTTGGAAGACTCCCCAACCCCGCACGCCAATACCTTATACTTATTTAGTGGCTTGGTTTGTGATGCATTGTCCCTCTTTGATGACGGGGGTCATACATGATAGTGAAACTTCTGTTCCTTTCATCCAGAGGCTTGAGTCAGCCATGTGGACGTCTGTGTACATAGTCCGGGTTAAACAACTCTTGTCTTTGGAGAACAATTATGATCTCTTTTGCTGTCGCCCTTGTTTTGATGGGGCTGAAGAAGAAGGTCCGAAATTCGGCGACGTAGTCTTCGAAGGGTCCTCGCTTTTAAACACAGGGACTTTTCAATGGCTTCTCACTATCAGGGTGGGCTATCTGGTTTTTCGACTAGGTGAGAGATGCATAATTGAGCCATACATTCCTTCGCGTTTTGCTCGACAATTCGGGTACGACCAGTTTTACGTTGGTAACCCTAACCTGCAATTAGCTCACATCAGGAATCTGTACGAAAGCGCTCGTGCTTGGTATTTCTTTTCTGCCCGAGGGACTCATGCGTAGTTTACTCTGCCTAGTTTTCCGCCTAGCTGTTCCACCGTAGTGGATTTCCACGATTGGTTTGACAAGGCTTCTCAAATCCCAAAATATGATATATACTCTTCATGTATAAATGAAATCCGGGGACTTTATAAATCAAGAAGTGGTTCTGGCAGGACTCGATTACCAGGGATAGAGGATTATCTGTCCTGCGAACGAGAGGCGGTCGGAATCGAGGAGATCCCGAAGGAATTACCCGCTGTTGAGCCTTCTAAAGAAGAGGATACTAAAGAAGTTCTCGAGGGAGCACCCCCTCCTGAGCCTTGCTCCTTAAGATCATCAGGGAAGAGGCCCCTTACTGCTGAGGAAGTAGGTGAATATGATAGGAGAATTCGCAAGCGGAAGCCCGTTGCAGCTAAGAACTCCAATAAAGCCAAGTTGATGGGGGATGCCATAAAGTCGGCGCGTGCTGCATCTCCTGAGAACAGAGGGGATACTATGCTTCAAGCTGTTCCTTCCTATCCTGAAGTGACAACAGGTGGGCGAGGGTCCACCACCCCAGGCTCAGTGTCAAATATGCCCGAAAAGTTATTACCTGAAGTTGTCCCTCGTCCCACTCGCACTGATTATGCGAATTGCTTTATTTATCCAACTGCTTCACCCCCAAGCTCGGAAACTTTGAGGAAGCTTATCGAGCAATTAGAGCATTGGATGCAAATGACTATCGACGTCGTTAGTCTCGGAGACGTGAGTTTCAAGGTTTTTGAACCCCATCTGCTGGAATGTCCCGCCAAGATTAGGAACCAGGGGAATGCATTATGGACCGAGAATTGTCGCGAGGGCATCATTATCCTGGAATATGAATTGGAATTCCTTTCAATGCTACAACACGACGACATAGAACCAGAAGTGGATCTGGCTCTTTCCTAAGCTAAAGCTTTGAAAGCACAGCACCAAGAGGCTCTTCAGAAGAGTCTGTTCGAAATAGAATCTCGTATTGCTAGCCTGCGTGGGGAACATCTCCAAGTGCAAGTGGATCTGGGCAGTTTTGCTACGGGTATCCGGGATACTGCAGCAGAGCTTACCCGTGCTAGTGTTGAGCTATCTCAGATAAATGCTCAGTTGGCTGGCGATATGGAAGTTATAAAGAGATTAGCTGCTTACTGTGACAGACTTCTCAAAGGCTATTGCGATGAAATTGTTGCCGCTGACAAGATTAGGCGAGAAATTGCAGAAGCAGCACCAAATGAAGAGGAGCTCAGGAGCAAGATAACAGAAGAAGTCAAAAAGGCTCGTGAGGAAAAAATATTGACTTTGAAATCTAAGTTCAAGTCTTTTAGGCTGATGGGCCCCGACGCGTAGGGTTTGGATTGCTTTTTTAGCTAGGGAATAATTTTGTATAGTTTTCATTTTAATTGTCTTCACTTTGTATTCACATTAACAATATTGAATGAAAATGATATCATTTTGCTTTTCATTATCTCTTTCGTTAAACTCTAGTTCAGGACAATGAAAAGTAATGCGAGTGCCATAGGTGTAGTGTTAACTTGGCATGAAACTGAAATTCTCTTTATTATCACTTAGAATAACTCTAGAAAATTCTAATCGTCAGAGGTGTAATGTTAACATGACGACATACAAGACATGAAAATAAAAACTTATTCTTGAGATACACTATGAATTGGCAACCCCCAGTCTGACTTGGCTGGAGTTTAGGGGGCTGTATGATTTATGAAAAATATCTTTTAAGGAATTTCCCGTTAATTGGCATCATGAGCCTGTCTCCTTTTTGATCAATAAGGCGATAAGCTCCATTCGAATAGACTGATTCTATCACGAAGGGCCCTTCCTATTTAGGATTGAACTTCCCTTTGGTTTTGTGTGTCATCACCATGGGTCGTCTGTTGGCCAAAACTAAATCGCCTTTCTTGAAAATCCGTTCTTTAACCTTTTTGTTGTAGGCTTTAGAAATCCGAGCTTGGTATAGCTCAATCTGTTGCTGAGCTTGAAGTCGTTTGTCGTCTAAGGCTTCAAGTTCTTGCAGACGTCGTTGATGTTTCTCTTCATCTGTTAGTCCGGTTGTGATAGCGACTCTCAGAGAAGGGATCTGAATCTCAAGTGGCAGTACAGCTTCACAACCGTATACTAAAGAGAACGGCGTAGCTCTTGTAGGGGTCCTCACCGTTGTGCGGTAGGCCCACAAACATTCGCCGAGTCTTTCGTCCCAATCACGTCGGCTCTTGGAAACAAACTTTTTGAGAAGCTTCACAATGGTCCTGTTAAAAGCTTCTGCAAGCCCATTCGCTGGCAGATAATACGCTGTAGATGTGACACTTTAGATTCTAAACTTATCACAGAATTTCTGAAACACAAAGCTAACAAATTGTGTCCCGTTGTCATGAACTATTCGCCTCGGGACTCCAAAACGGTAGATGACGTGATGTTTGATGAACTTGATTACATTCGAAGTCTTGACTTCTTTCAACAGGATTACCTCCGCCCACTTGGAGAAATAATCGGTGACGGCCAAAATGAACCGGTGCCCTTTGGAAGTCGGAGGAGAGATTGGTCCTACGATATCCACACCCCACATTTCAAATGGCCAAGATACGGACGTGGGGTGTAAGTTACTTGGCGCTTGGTGAATAAAATCCCCATGAATCTGATACGCGTGACGTTTAGCGTAATCAACTGCGTCTGAGAACATCTTTGGTCAGTAATAGCCAATTCGTCGGAGGCGATTCCCCAATTTAACCCCGGGTTGATGAGCTCCGCACATTCCATCGTGAGCTTCCTTGAGGGCGTCTTTTGCTTCCCTTCGAGAGAGGCATCAAAGCAAAACTCCCTCATGTGATTTACGATACAGGATTTGAGAAACTGCGTCGTAATAGAATCAGAAGGCCTTTCGTTTGATAGCGGCCGCTTCCTTAGGGTCTTCGGGCAGAATTCTATATAGGACGTAGTCGATATACGGGAATCTCCAATCTCTAGATTCGAACTCCATAGAGGTTGTACAGACTTCTCCTGTCGTCGTCTTATCTGAGCCTTCCTTTATAAGAATCTTGGAGCAGTATAGTTCACGTCCTGTGACTGGGATCATTATCTCAGCCCCTGGTGGCAATGCTAGTGAAGTTGCCAATGAGGCCAAAGCATCTGCGTAAGCGTTCTGAGCTCGTAGAATGTATTCAATAAAGAATCATTCGAACTTCTTAGCTTGCTTTAGCACTGCGAAGTAGTACGAGATTAGGTCCTCATGACGTACTTCGTATTCTTCTCGGACTTAATTTACGATGAGTTGAGAGTCACCGTAAGCCTCGAGATGTCGAATATTAAGTTCTTCGGTAAATTGCATTCCTAGTAGCAGAGCATTATACTTAGCTACATTGTTGGTACAAGGTTCGATTAGGGAAAATCCTCTTAGGATCACGAGACCGTTTGGGGAGACGAACACCACTCCTACTCCCGCGGTATTTGCTCCATGAGGATTTGCTCTGGATGCACCATCGAAGAATAATTTCCACACTTGCGTAGATTCTCGAGTGATACGAGCTTCGGCGATCTCGTCGAGCAATTCTTCATACAATTTAGATGTCCCTAGCACCGGGTGATCAGCTAAAAAGTCTGTCAATGCTTGACCCTTGACCGCTTTTTGGGGCATGAATTGTATATCATATTGCGACAAGAGGATGGCCCATTTTGCAAGTCGGCAATTTAAAGACGACAATTTTGTCATCAGGACTCTTAAGGGATTTACCTTGGAGATGACATGAATCGTCTGTCCAACTAGGTAATGTCGCATCTTTTGAACTGCGAATACCAAAGCGAGACATTCTTTTTCGACCGAATTATACCGGTGTTCGGCTCCCATCATGGTTCTGCTTAAGTAGTAGATGGCTTGCTCTTGCCCTTGATCGTTGTTCTGGGCTAACAAAGCTCCAAGAGAATGTTCCATGGCCCTCACATACAAAAGAAATGGTTTTCCTGATATCGGAGCTACGAGGACTGGTGGTTGAGTAAGATATCTCTTAATCTCCTCGAACGTTTTTTGACATTCTTCATCCCAAACAAAGGATACTCCTTTCTTCATGAGCTTAGAGAAAGGTTGGCAACGCCCTGAAAGATTTGATATGACTCTTCGAATGTAAGCCAGTCTGCCTTGCAAACCTCTGAGTTCTTTGAGATTCTTCGGAGGTGGCATGTCTTGGATAGCACGCACTTTTTCTGGGTCAAGAGAAATTCCTTTGGATGTGACAATAAATTCTAAGAATTTCCCGCTTGATACTCCCAGAAAAGATTTTGTTGGGTTCATCTTCAGTTGATGCGCTCGCATGATGTCGAACATTATTTTCAAGTCCGTAAAATGATCGCCTTTATGTTGGCTCTTTACTGCTATATCATCAACGTAGCATTCGATCTTCTTACGCAAGTGTTCGTTGAAGATGGCATTCATTGCGCGTTGATAAGTTGCACCTGCATTTTTCAGGCCGAATGACATTACTGTATAGCAATACACCCCCAGTGGTGTTCTAAAAGCCATATGTTTTTCGTCTTCCAGGTGCATCTTAATCTGGTTGTACCCGGAGAATCCATCCATGAAAGACATCCTTTCATATCCGCAAGTGTTATCGATCATGACGTCAGTGATAGGAAGAGGAAACTCGTCTTTTGGACAAGCTGGGTTAAGGTCATGGAAGTCGATGCATATCCGGACCTTACCATTCTTTTTGGGAACTGGGACAATGTTGGCCACCCAGTCCGGGTGTTGTTCCTCCCGAACAAAACCAGAGTCTATAAGCTTTTTAACCTCTGACTCAATCGCTTCCATGACCTCCGGACAAAACCGACGTTGTTGCTGTTTAACGGGTTTTGCATCCGGATCGATGTTGAGACGATGTGTAGCTACTTTTGGGTCCAGGCCGGGCATATCTTCATAGTTCCAAGCAAAGACATCTATATATTCTCGGATGAGAGATATAAGGTCCTCTTTTTCGGATGATGATAAATCTTCATCTATAAAGATGGGCTTAGGGTCAGATTCATCTCCCATGTTGACCTGGATCACTTTATCTTCAGTGGGTGGTTCGCGTTGTTCGAAACGCATATCCCACAAGATGTTAAGACGTTTGATCCAAGGATCGTCGGTTGATTCAATTAACTCTTCATCACCCCCCGCGTCTTCTTCTGGATGGCTGGTTGAAACCATGTTCACAGTCAAACTTTTAAAGAAATATCCGACACTGACGTTAGATTCCCAGGATGATGCCCTAGAAGAGTGATCTTGACACAGATAATTACTGATTTTATTTTCCGAGGCAGAAGGAGTTGTGACATAACCTAAACATCTTCCTGTTTTTTGATAATAATCAGGATGTTTTCCTTCAGGGGTTAGAGACATTCGGATCGGAATTCGCCTTCCTTTCCCGAAGTTTAAACCCTATTTTTCGTTAAAGTTATACCCCATTCGTTTCATTAAATGTATAGAATTGGATTCGTGGTAATGGAATTGGGGAACTCCGTCGTCTTCCTCTGAACTTCCTCGTTTGAGTTGTTCGGGTTTGACTTTACCAAAACAGATCGGCTTCTGCCCTTTCCTTTTGGATGAGACTTTGAAGATAGCCTTCTGTGCATCTTCTACTTCTTCATCTGAAGTGAAGGAAGACTTAATTGGCAATGTGAGGGATGCTTCTGCACACAATGTGTGCCACGAGTTGGTACCTGCATTATGATCCTTCTCTGTTTGTTTATTTTTAGAGGACACATCAGACAAGTACGCCAAAATAAATTCTTTATTAATGCATCATTCACCCTCACTCGGTACATTATTATTACTCTCATCCTGACCCATTACATCTAAATTTAGTTCCCATGGACAATCTTCTTCGGGATCCGGTTCAATGTCAGCTTCGTTGCCGCTGTCTACATATTCTTTCTCTTAGGACTCCAGATAGAAGACGGAATCGGTGTGAAAGTTTTCCACTCCTCTGAAGGGATACTTCTTCGCAATTAGGGTTCGAACTTCTCCTTCATCATTAGCATATTTCATAACCTGATGTAGGGTAGATGGGACAATGCGGTTTGCATGTATCCATGGTCGTCCTAGCAAAAGGTTATAGGACGTGTCCGCATCTATGATGTAACACGTCACTTCGGACTTAAGGTCTCCAATTTGACACCTGAGTTTGATCTTCCCCAGGGGCCGAGTGCTGTTAGCATTGAACCCGAAGATGGTGGTCTGAGTAGTGTTCAATCGGTGCATAGGGATTCCTAAGACCTGCATGACTCTGTAAGGCATGATACTGAGTGCTGAGCCCGGGTCAACTTGGACACGACTGATTTCGGAGGATCCGATATATCCCGTGTAGTACAGTGGTCTGTCGTGCTTGTGTTTGACCTGCATATCTTCCTGAGTAAACGATATGCAAGGTAAACTTCTCGCTGCTTGCAGACATTGCAGGCAAGGTTGATCTTCAGAGGCTTCAGGGACCGGAGTGACTTGTGTAATAAAGCTTTCTGTATTCTTTAAGGCTTCAATCAGAGCTTCCTTAGTAGTTTTGGATAACCTCGGGAGCTCATATAGAGTAATCCTAGCCGGTATGTTAGCCAGTTGTGCCATGACATTGAATTGAAAAGGAGCGCTCGACTCTCCAAGTTCTCTGTTGAACCGGAGCTCCTTTTGTTTCCCTTTATCGGCCGGCTTCTTTGGTACAGAACCCCCAGCGTCTTGGGGCTGTTCTTCAACTTCTTGAGCATTCTGGTTGTAGTCTTTCAAGTAAGCCTTTCCAGACCGAGTGCCAGGATTGTCTCCTGGGTATGCTGCCAGGACAATCCTTTCTTCCTCTGAATCGGTAAGAGGTTTGAGATGATCATCATTCTCATTAACAGAGGGGCTAATCATGTTGGACGACTTAGCCTTTCCTCCCTTCTTTTTGGACATAGTTTTCGCCCCATGCCAATCTTCTACCAGGTCGGGATGTACCCACATGATCTCCTCTTTTGGGGTAGTGAGGGGTACCAACCCTCTGTCCTTCTGACTATACAAGTCAGTGTTTTTCAGGCGCATTTTTCCTTTATGAATGGGGACAACACTATCTGCAGTCGCTACTGGAGGGAAGTCACCGAATTGGACCGCTATCATATTGGTAGATACAGTCTTTTGCTCCGGCTTCAAGGTGAGCACATTAGCATTTACCAAATTTTGCAGGATATCTTTGAAGACATAACACCTTCTGGTAGGATGTCCTAGGAACCTATGATAGCGGCAATAATTAGGATCATCCACCTTTCTTGCTTCATCCGGCTTCTTGATTTTGGGAAGCTACAGCTTGTTATTCTTCCGAAGTAGTTGGAACAAGGTATCCACATGTTCTTCCTTGAATGAATACTGCTTGGGTGCTCTTTGCTGATTTGGTGTTTTGCCTTGCTTAGCGGGAGGTGATGCTCGCGTGTTGGCGTCGGCTGCCAGAGTCTCTTTTCCTTTAGATCGTTGAGCATTGTACTGGTTGCGTTGCTGCTGTGACTTGGGTTGCGCAACTTCTTCGGCTTTGACTCGAGCGACAATCTCTTCGGCTTGTTCTCCTTGCGAAACCAGTTGTCTCCAGAAGCGACACTCTGCTACTCCCATCTGAGCAAGGAGCTGGGTCTGCAAGTTGTGCCTGCAAGTTTCAACCAGAGTTGATTGAGTCATACCTGAAGGGCATCGCAATGCCATGCTGCGGAACCTCTCCACATATGTCTTGATAGATTCTCCTTTTCTCTGCTTGGTGGCTAGAAGAGTCGGGACCGAAACTTCCGTATCGTCCTCGAAGAACCTAGCTAAGAAGAGCCTTTCCAAATCCACCTATTTTTGAATAGATCCGGCAGGCAGTTTCATAAACCATTCGAAGGCGACTCCTTTAAGAGTGCCGATGAACAAGCGGGTCAGGATGGTGTCGTTTGCTACCACGTCCCCAGTTTGAGACTTGAAGTAATAGATGTGCTGATTTGGTGATCCTGTACCATCGAAGGGTTGCAAGGTTAGAGCTTTAAACTTTGGTGGGTATGGCCGCACCACTCCTTCTTCACAGAGTTCACTTCTATTGGCGATTGCATTAAGGCGAGCTTCTAGTTCATCCACCTTAGAAGACTGAGGGTGTAGCTCTTTTTCTATCTCCTTCTCATTTTCAGAAGAGGACTCCAGGTTGTGAGTCTCACGATCTGAATGTTCGGTCACTTTCTGTTTCCCTTTGGAGAATGTCCTCCAGGAAGATTCAGGTTTTTGGCCTTTTTCAGCCAGGAGCTGAGCCAACATATCCTTCATCTGAAGAAGTGTCTCTTGTTATGCTTGGAGTATGACGTGATGTTCGTCTACTCTCTTAGCTAAGTCTTCGGGGTTTCCTGTCATGTAAGCAGAAACCTCTTGTGCTCCGACAGAGCTTGAAGATTGGGATTCGGCAATTGCTGAATGTTCATCACTTGACGTAATTCCCTTGGCTAACTTTTGATAGTCAACCAAACGGATAGCTCCTATCCGAGTCCGAGTGTGTCGGTATACTCCCTCGAACTCATCACAAATTTTCCTAACAGTCGGGGAATGACTTCTTTGTGATTCATCAGAATCGGGATGCGAGGCTTTTCCTCTGCCGATCATGTTGATAGTGACCTCGGGATATTCGGTTTCAGGGGCCTTCTTATGACGACGTTGTCATTTGGGAGGACGAACGACATTCGTCAATCTGTTAAACACTGATTGTCTAGGAGTAGGTGAGCAACAGCTGCATTCGGAGAGGACTACAGAAATAAGTCGCTCACATTGGCATGAATGAGCCCCTTGCTGTGTTGGTCTTCCTCTTGACAGTAGCTCACGCAAGTCAGAGACCTAGGAAAAATCTCGTGAGGGTGGAGATGGAACCCCCTGTCCCTTGGTGGGTTGGATATGAACTTTAAATCCATGCCGACTCCCTTGAACCCGACGGACCATGTCGTGTTCTTGAGAAGAAACACGAGGGTCGTGTTTAGGTTTATAAACACGAGGTCAAGGCCTGTGTTTAACTGATGAAACAGACCTCTGTGGGTCTTGTTCTGATTGAACGCATACTTGTGGTGTGCGTTTTGATGATGAAATAGACCCCTGTGGGACTTGTTTTGGTTGAACGCACACTTGTGGTGTGCATTTGGTTAATTGACCAGACCCTTGAGGGTCTGGTTTTGATTGAACGCACACTTGTGGTGTGCGTTTGGACGATTGACCAGACCCTTGAGGGTTGGGTTTTGATTGAACGTACACCTGAGGTGTTCGTTTAGATGATTGAACAGACCCCTCGTGTTTTGATTGAACGCACACTTGAGGTGTGCGTTTAGATGATTGAACGTGCCTTTGAAGGTCACGTTTTGATTCTGAGACGCACTCCTGAGGTGTACGTCTAGTTTGAACAACGCGCCACTGGGGGTCGTGTTTAAGTTGGATTACCCGAGGTTCATAATCGGGTTCACTGCCACGAAATGTGCATTCTGGAGCAGAAACGCAGAGTTCGGGCAGAGGCTCAGAAACGCAGTCTTTGCGTTGGGCGGGATCTTGGCTGTTCCACAAGTGTGCTCGCCGTATGGATCTTCTCCTTCGTCGAGCAGCGTTTTTCTTTGCCTGTTTCAACGCATTGGCCGCAGCGTCGTCAGCGTTGGTTAGATTTTCCTCTGACATAGGTCTCTTCTGACCTATTATACACCATAGTGATATAGGTGTGGAATCTTTAACTCGCAGAGCGAGTTTAAGGTCTTGGCCAAAGGAGAGGGCTTTCTTTGGCATCTCAAAGGTAGTTACGACCTCCTTAGAGGTCTTGCGGGTATCTCGCTTAGCTTTAGGGCTAAGTGACCCAGAGGAGAGGGCTTCCTCATATTTGGCTTGGTCGAACTCTACGACGAGAGTTTCGACGATAGTTCCAGTGAGGTGAATGTCAGATTGCGCCACCACTTCTTCATCAGAGAAGCTTGTCCCCAGCAGAGTCGCCATCTTTTGTTTGTGGAAAAATTCAAAGTAAAAGAAATGAAAGAAAAATTGATTTGTATTCTCTTAAAATCGATTACAATTTGGATTCCGATTACAAAAGAGAGGAGAATGAATTTGATTCTCCCATTTGTTTAAAACTGGGTTCTTCTTGGTAGCGATGGAGTACCTCCTTCGATTGTTTGCGTCGAATTCGCCCTCCGTTGACGATCTGACCGTACTATCTCACGAGAACGATTGACTTATATGATGGATTCGGTTTAGGACTCTTAACAAGTTTAAGAAACTCAGAACGAGTTGGAAACTCTGAAAAGAGTTGTTGAAAACCGAATAATCGATTAATGAAACTTGCGTTGCAAGTTTAATTAGGAACTCTTCACGAGTTTTAGAACTCAGAGCGAGTTAAAACTCTGTAATAGAGTTGTTAGAACCGAAGATTCGGTTAATAGCCAAATAGATTTACCGTTGGTGAAAAGATCTTCTGAGATTTGACTTCAAGAAGATCCTCTTCTCCGTGCGGTTTTGCTGCTGAGATCCGATTAACTCAACTGCCTTTGTGCTGTTTTGAAAACCAAAAGATCCAACCCCTAACTTGGTTCAGTAAGTCGGTTATTTATAGGGGGTATGGGGTGTAACCAACCCCTAAATCAGCTCCTATGTGGGTGAAATCCCTCAGAACGTGGGATAAACAGTTGTTAGGCCGTTCAGCTTGTGTTTGAACAAGTCAAACGCCTAAATTGGCGTTCTAGGTCTTAACTCTGCGCCTAATCCTTGAGACGCAGAGTTAAATATCTGCTAGAGGTGGGAAACACACAGGTCGCATGCGTTCTGGAAATTAGAGACGCACAGGCCACTTATGTGCTGAAACTCAACTCTGCGTCTTGAGTTTTGAGACGCAGAGTTAGGTGTTTGTTGAAGAACGCACGGTCCGTGCGTTTTGTGCTTTAACTCTGCGTTGCAGAATTGAATGGATGCTAAAGAACGCACAGTTCATATGCGTTTTGAGTTTGGGAAACGCAGAGGTGGACTCTGCGTTTGGGGGAGGTTGTTAACTTGCAACCTCGTCCATTACAACATCGCAAAGGCTGCTGCTCATTGATCTTCGCTTGATATGGGGTGTGAAAGTCGTCATATTGTAACTCTCACGGTTGATTATGAAGGCTACTGAATAGAGTTTTCATCAGCTGTCAGAAGTGTCGTTGATTTGTAACCCCTCTTGATCTATGTGAAAAGTCCTCTGTTTGTAGCTCTCGTTTGTTGGCACGAAAGTTATCTGACTGTAACTTTCATTGTTGAAGCGTGATGGGGATCAGTTATCTATGGTGATTTTTAGACAGCCTACAATTTCTATTATGTATTTCTCATTTTTCACAAATTCGTGGCCACTTTAATTCTTATTTTATATCAACCAAATCCTCGTCATTTCCCTTAACAATTGAATTTGGCCGTTCCGCATCTCCAATATTATGATTATCAAGTGCACATGCAGTTTACTGGAGATTTCATCTTCAGGACAAACCTCTTCCGAAGGTTATGAGAGTGAATGTCTTTCTATATTAGATTTGGTGTGCCGCGGACTTTTATCTTTTTCACTAACAAGTTTCCTATGCTTCTGGTGCAGTACGCTTCTGGCGTACCAAATCATCAATGATATACTCAACATGAATATGGGGCTTAGTCACTCTTTTCTTAGCAGATTATCATGTGAACTTCTGGTTCAGTTTGACTAGTACGTGGATATAAATATTGAAGATCTTTTTCATCAATGGAATTTTTAACATTATTTTGTATTTTTGGCACTAATCTCCCCCTAATGTTGAGAATTGATCTTCAAAAAATACAGTCAGTGTACCAAATTATAAATTGATCCCCTAACATGGGCCATAGGTACTAAATTATTGACAGAGTTTCATAAATAATGTAGTACCTTCACCTAGGTCCCATAGAGGTACACTATGGTGATGATATAGAAACATGGACTGCAAATAAATAATACGCAGATGAAAAATGTTCTGCTTCTTCACCACGTATTAGATAAAGGGGAAAATTTGTGATATGCAGTTGGTCGGATTTGGTTTGAATACCCCATTAAATTTAAGGAAATCCGACAAATCATATTTTACCCAAGATGACCCAATCGCGCATGCCATAATTTAAAAGAATTTGAGTCCCTAAATCTCAAACTCATCGCAACATGGTGTATTTTAGGTCAAACAAATTCTAAAGTATACACATATGAATAAAAACCACATAGGTTCATAAGAGTTTAAAGCAAACTCAAGATAAATTAAAATTATTTGACAAATGCATATATTCCAATATAGAAAAACCAAATAGTTTACCTTGACCACCTCGTTAAGATCCACTACCTCCCCCTCGTCCAAGCTTATGAATATTAGTTTGAAGTATGTCATGTGCTTCAGGCACTACGACTGAACCAATTAAACTTGCATTATGGTTTCTCACAGCAGCTGGTTGTGTTTTTAATAACTACTAAAGCAAGGATTAGTTCATAATGCTTAATATAATTTTTAGTTGTACTATTGTAAGAGTACAAGGTTACTTGTTGAATTGTATTTAGTCGAGGGTTTAAAATCCAAAAATGACTACAAGATAAGATCTCCTACTATGTTCATAGCCTCCCCCTTGTCCATGTGTATAAGTAATTTTCTAAATTGTAGCATGTGCTCCAAACACAATTCGTAAGCCAACTAGTCTAATATTATGAGTACTCATCAATAATTTGTTGTGATTCTCTACAACTCCAAATATAGATATCAAAGCAGAATGCTTTGCATAATTTTTGGCCATGTACTGCTACTGGAGTACAATACTACTTGCATGGAATGGGAAAAAAAATCTTTTCGATCAATTCTGCGAGCTTCACCCGCTAGACAATATGGCACATGGTTGAATCATATTTAGTCATATATTTGAAATCCAAAAAGTTCTGATTCGGTCTACCAGTTACGTTTGAGGGAAGATTATTGACTTCCATAGATCAAAACTATCCTTCAAGGATTACCTAGAAAAGTGAATACTTTTTCAGTGAGTCATTAATTTTTCATGTCTTAATTGATAGAGAGAAAATTTAAAGTGCTTGCTTTCTGGGCAAAGATACTTAAAGAATCAATAGATATAATCATGCAAAAATCACAAGGTTGTTAGAAAAAATGAACGTTCGAGGCTAAAGACAAGTAATAATTCACAGTGCACTAATCATGGGGACGAAAGATTAGTGCATGAGAAATTAGAAATATTCACATTTTAATAAGATCACACATAATCACCAAAATCATCAAGCTCCTTTTTTCTAAAGATCTTCATAAAGATTATCTTTCAAATGTTTGCTTCTGGCAAACTAGTCTAATATTAAAATTTACACAAAATTTTAAATGCTCAGACGATCAATGACCATCACAAACTCAAGCAAGTAGAAATTAAATAAAGGCATAACCAGTTTATACTATCCTTTTTTCTAAACTCAATGTTGTCAGATTCAAAACACCACCAAGGCAATTTTGGATAGAAACTAATATTGCATAATTTTAGTGGAGAAGAAGATATAAGAAGAAGGAAGTGTACAAAGGAGAGCCTACAAGGATAAATGGTAGAGGACTAGTAGAAAATACATTCTTATGGATGTACAAAATACAATCTGGTGAATCACAGGTGAAGAAATCATAATTACAAAAGTTTCCCTATAGACCTTTATAACACAAACTACAATGAGTTATGCAATTATACTCAAGGTAGTCTTTGACTGTTTGACCCAAATCACTCATGTCCAGAGATAAACAATGCTCACCCTTTTACATAACCCTTTAGTTGCAACTTGCATAACTAGCTATCATTTAAACAAGAAAGTAATGTAAGACACATTTATCTTTACTTATAAAGCTCCATCTATGTGCAATATTTTTATGAATGACTACTACTAAACCCCATCTCATCGATGACATGAGCAACAAAATATACATCCATGTTTCTCCATGTACAACCAAGTTTTTTTTACATGCATGACATATGGAAAAGACCAGTGATAAAAGATTCAAAGTAGGGCCTTATGCTTGATTCATTCTTTACTAGCCTATCCAAAATATTCCCAACGCATTTTGAGGATCGATTACCGCTTGGACAAAAGATTTTAAATATTTATGCACCCATTTGTTCGAAGGAAGGTGCTAATTTGAATATGCTGTAAAAGAACCATTATAAATATTCTAAAAGTAAGAAACCATAATTTTGTAGATTCAACGCCAACATTAAACAACAATAACTCAGTTACAGCTAAGATCAATCATGTGACGACAAAGAAGTTCAAGAATATAATATATTAGCCAGAATTGTACAATATATGAAAGCTGACATGACACTTGATACAAACCAAAGAATTGCATATCATACTAGACATAATCATAATTATTCGACGGAAAACATGATATTATGCAAATAGACAAAGGCCGAATGTATTATTACATTACAAAAGATGTACACCTAAAATCTATTACTACGAACCGATGATCACGAACCGGCTAGAGCCACTCGTGCTGATAACATGTTGTAATCTTGTTGTTATATCTACATACATCATATATATCAAAAGTAAGAATCAAACATGAAATGTAAATGTAAATAGACAAGAGAAGAGATAGGGAGAAAAATGTTTCTTATTTTATTCATCTTCCTCATTCCACTATATATTTTGTAGTCTATGACATACATTATATAGATGGATAATAAGAAGACTAAATGACATGGACTAATGAAGAGTCATCTAATTAATTGTCCATATTCAAGTAATGTCCACATTCATCTAATCTTCTAGATTTCAACAAAATTAATATTAGTGGACAATTAATAGGAGAGTTATGTTATTGTTAAGAATATATGAATGTATATGTATGCGTTTATATGTATATAAGTATGTGTTTTATGGATGCATGTATGTGGTTTGGAGGGTATTTTTGGAAGAAATGTTTTAACATGACAACATATACTTTTATAATAGTATTAGATTTAGAAATACGTTGTTGATTATGTTGGACCCTAGAGGAGGGGGGTGATTAGGGTCTTATGTTAATCTAATCCGATTATATGCCAATTAAAACTAATTAATAAGTTATCCTAGCAAGTATTTAATACAACAAGATATATGAGCTAGGATAAGCAATATGAACAATGAGATATATCCTAGCAACGAGATATACTATGGGATATATGCAAGGACATACAAATTAACACAATGGTAAAATAAACATAAACAAGATAGTGGGCAAAGTAAATAATGAGACAATGGTGATATGAGCAATGAGCACAAATAAGAATAAACGCCAAAGCACACTCAAACACAATCAAATAATCACGGAGTTTGGACCTTCCGTCCTACGTCTCCGCTCCCCACTCCCGGGGAGAAATCCACTATCACAATCCGGTTTGGAAGCCAGAATTTCTACACACTCGGTTTTCTAGTTAACCGAAAACTCTACAACTCACACTCTTGCAAACCCACTCTACACCCTCACAAGTGTTGGACCTAGCCGTGTCTCTCTCAAGTGCTTGGTTACAACCTCTCCCTAAGTTCATCAACCGACGCCACTCCTCTTGGGACGATCCTCGACTCTTACCACACACTCCTCTCGTTGTACAAGTGTATTACAAAGTGATCTCACGATTAAGAACAATACAAAGAATGATTGTTCTCTAATATGGATGAGAACACAATAAAAGCTCATACTCAATTGTTACAACTCTCACCAACCCAAATATACTATGTATGTAAATACAATAAGCTCAAGTGGGTGTGTGTGTAAACAATGAGTAAATCAAAATCAAACTAAACTCAATACAAATGCTAGCGTATGGAAATGTAAATCAAACGTGTAAATAGCTAGATATGAGTTTAGAGATTCTTCTCTGAATAACAAGATGGAGAGATGGATTAAAAGGAAGCTCAAACAATATAGATAATCTCCTCCACTTGTGAACCAACCAAAAACAGCTTTAAACCAAATTTAAACCCCTGTTAAAACTTTTTTAAACTTGTTTAAAACATCCCATTGGTTCCAGAAATAGAAGGGGGGGGGGGGTTTATATAGGAAGAGGAAGCAACAACAAAAACCCCAAAGGAAAAGACCAAACAGCCTAAGAATCAGAAATCTGATTCTGTACCAAAAGAGCTGTTGGGATAAACGGCTGTTGACCGTGGCGGTTGACCGCGGTGGTCGACCGCGAGTAACAAAAACAACAGGAAAAGCTCCAGAGACTTCGACGGTCGACCGTGGCGGTCGACCGTGGGAAATCTCGAGCTCACGGTCAACCGCGACGGTCGACCGTGAAAGTCTCTGCTGCCCACTGACGAAAGAACTCAGGTGCGATCGACCGTGGCGGTCGACCGTGAACTGATATATGAAAATCCAGGTTTTGAAAACAGTTTGCTAATTTTAAAATACTGTTTAAAAATATCAAATAAATTCTAAAAAATATAAAACTTTGGAAAATGATTGTAGATATGATAATAAACATGCTACAATGACTGGTTTCCAAAAAAACTTCCCAAATGAAAAATATCATCATTTTACAAAATAGGCCAAAACATAAAAATGTAAACATGTGAATTTTAACATTTTGGCTAAACCATGTTTTGAAACTTTGCACAATGATTATGTAGACTTAATAAAATATGTATATGATTATTGTTAAGTCCAAAAACTAAGAGTATAATATTTTTACAAATACAATAGAAAATAAAACATATGAGTATGTATATGAAAATATATTTGTTTCATATCTAAGTAGTTAAACCAAATTATAATAATAAATATGAAATATGTAATTTCATATTTATAAACATAAAAACCAAAACTTGTGTTGTATATATATATGACTACATATATATACAAGGAAACCAATAAAATGTGTGTGTATATGATATTGAGCTTAGAGTATCTAACACACATAAAATAAAACCTAAACTAGATTACCCAAGCTGATCTTGATCTTCAATAAGCTTGACTTGGTACACTATGCAGATAAAGCTGAACTTGAATTGCATAAGCTTCACTCCACAATTCCGCCAACCTCCATTTGATATCGTCGTTGAAGCGCTATTCCATCCATCCTCCAACATATTGTTTGCCTAGAATAAATATAAAACACAAACACTAGACAAACAATATTAGATATAAATTGTTTGTAAATCATCATCAAAACAAGAAGGCCAACAGATTATCCAAGCTTTTAATTTATAAATTCATTGATGTTTAACAATTTATACAGTATAAATAATTTAATGTAGAATTTATGAGACATGTTCATCCATAAAACATTGGATTTATTAGAGCTTTCCTATTACTAATATAGTGCACGTGCTTTGCACGAGAGCGTCCTTGCTTTATTTTATGTTTTTTAACTTTTTTATTGGCTAAAAAATGAAATTACTTGTATAACAATATAATTCTGAACAATTACAATTTTATGTAAATGAATAAATTTTACGATAATATGATCAATTATAGTTTGGATAATTATTGTAATTTATTCATAATTTATTAAAATAATTATAATATATAAATAATTTTTTCTCCTTTAAATATAATAATATTATACTTGGCATAATTATAATACTATTAGTGTTGTGGTAATTTACCATCTAGAGATAAGAACGTCGAAAGATTAACTATAAAGGCCCAAAAAGCCATGGTCCTGACCGGCTTAAGAAACTCAGAAGCTCCGACCGAGGTCAAGTCTATTGACCAATCAAACAGGCGAGCCCTCTCTTGACCAAGAGTCTTCATAACCGACTCGAAGCGCTGGACCAGTCGGTCCTCCACAATTAAGATGACTCCCCGAGCGGACGTCTCGATGACACTCTCGTCCCAAAACTCACTCGGTTGTCGGTCGACAAATCATAGTGATGACTCACGGATCAACCCGCCTCGACTAAAGGGATAAGATCCGACCAAGACCACTTCAAATATCACTCGAAGCTACAACATTGACTAGTCCTATCAAGATCTACGCTCTGATAAGGATCACCTGCACAAGACGCCTATTCCACTCACAAGTCGTTTCCCAGAGAATTGTCATGATGCTTCTCTGTACACAAATGACTTCTCCTCCAATTCCCAGCCACCACCTGGAGAAATAAGGACGACCACACAGTGACCTACCCTACACCCTACCTACTCTGACAAACCCAGAGCACTGAGAAGACTTCTCTCTCCTAACACCGAGTGACTTCCCTCCCAGTCGCCTGCCGACACCTGGAGGAAGAAAGATGACTCAGCAGCCTGCATGTTCACCTTTCAAACCACCTCATGTGCATAGTCAATAAAAGCCGAGAGTCAAACTCCCAGAGGCAATAGGGCTATAAAAGGAGGTAATGAAGGTAAGGGCGAGAGGGCTCTGGCTACTTCTTCTTGCACCTTAGCTTTACTCCCATTTTGATTTTTAATAATTCCAAGAGGAAAAACCCCCTGCAAGGACCTTAATGGCGCAGGGGCCTCTCAACAAACCCTCCCCAAGTTCATCAACTGACTTGATCATCGGAGGTACCACGGGGGAAACTAGCCTCGTATTCCTGCGATTCTTGCATGTGCAGGCTATCAGTCCACCCCGCGCACTCAGAATCGGGCATAAAGTCGGAGGAGTCGGCCCCAACATTCATCCTCTCCTTCTTCCCCACTGTCGCCAGGATCGAAGCTGCATCCGACTGCGGGAAACCCCCATTGACTGTTTGTTTACGAGCATCAACAATTAGTAACTACATTTTAATTTAATAATAAGTTTATTATACTATAAGTAAATAATTTACTAAATTGTATAATTATTAAATTCCAATGTAATTTATTAATTCAAATATACTATTAAAATCATTACACTATTAAAACTATTACAATTATAATAAATGTAAATTGTTTTGCATGCTATAATCATATTTTTGAAAGGCTAATAAGATGCAAGGTAACAGGTAGTCCTCCATAAGAGGTGAAACCCAAAGTTGTAAGGCATAAGCCAAATAAATTTTTGTTATTTTTAATTTTTCTAGAATTTTAAATATTATGTGAAGATAAATTAGAAATAAAATTCAAACTTTTTATTAAATAACATAATTAAATAATAAAATAATAGTGTGCCCAAAGGTTTTGAAAAAGATAGGAAATGTATAATTAATAAGAGGTTATACATAATTAGTGAATGATTAATTACAATTAATAACATACTTGAGAATTATCAAACTTAAAAGAGTAAAAATGGAAATCAAAAGTTTTGACAATGCAATCCTCTTATATGTAGTATAGATTAATGTGCACATTAAAAACATGTTATTGGTGATTTAGAAAATAGTCGATTAAGTTAGTGATTACAAAGAATTCGTAGCCATAATCACTAAATTTCACAAGCTCTCAAACTTAGCAAGCAAACAGTCGCTTTTGACTAGTTTCATGAGATTTTTTTTCAAACCAAATTGAACCATCCTAGATTAGAAAACCAAATTGGCCTAAAACATTAGGTTAGATCTATTCACTTTAGGCTTGGGGCCCTCTTGTTTAGAAGTAAACTGTTGATGTTATATAATCACAATTAAACTGGTAATTAGGTTGATTAGCGGCTACTAACTTCTCCGAATATCTGGTTTGGAGTTGAGTGTGAATGGGCCAGCCAACCTACGTGAAGAGTTCACGTGATAGTGACTTCTCAATTGATGTGAGTGGGGCCCACCCGATTGCTTTGTTTGCAGCCTATAAGATATTTTCCTAGGGTTTCGAAAAGGATGGCTTGGTGCAGAAAGAGTTTGTGCGGCTCTCTCTCTTCATTGGACTTTGTGCAAAAGTAGGGCTGCAAGGCAACGTACGAAGGCAGAGGAGGGTGCGGTCTTGGGCTTGTGTGCGAAGTGAGGGGTCGGCAGGGAGCAAAGGACGGCTTGGTGAAAAAGTGAAAGCAGGGGAAAAACGGTTGCGTGTAAGGAGTTTCGGCTGTTTTTGTGTGCAGTCCTTTATGTCTTTGAGAGAGATTTTGTGAGGGATTTGAGTATTTGTGAGAGGGTTTAGGTTATGAGATTGTAAACCCTAGTTGTATCTCTCCCTCTAATAGTAGATCACCCCCTCCTTGCCCCGTGGACGTAGGCTATTTGCCGAACCACGTAAAATTTATGTTCTTACCGTGATTTGTAATAGCTTGTAGGTTCCCTCGACGCACAGTCCTAGAGCTGACGAGAGGAAAAACTGATATCTCACTTTGATGAGATATCTGGCTTTTGATTCTTGTTTCCTTTGAGAAACGAGAATTTCGTTGTGATGTAATCTCTTGTTGTGCTGCCGAAGTGCTGCCGAAATTTCCGTTGCGCACAACATTGAGGTATTCTTCCCCACACGTGTAGCAACTCGTAAGAGGGCGAGGTCTGATTCCCTCGTTGTTCCTCCGACGATCAAGTTAGCAAGGTACTGGAGTGGGGGGAAATAGCGAACTGTTGCAGTTCTTGAGTGCAGTGGAATGGAGAAAAATGCAAAGAAATTGTTTACCATCGCATTGGGAATAGTTTTCTCTTTTATAATCATGTGGGAGGGGCATTTTGGTCTCTTTCGGTCGAGTCTGAACTGGCGGCTGAGTCAGCGTTGACTTTACAGGTGTCGACTGTAGAGTAGTCATAAAATGAGCGTGGTCACTTCGGCATTTATGAGATGGGATAGGCGGCGTATGAAGCCGGCGTGATGTGTCATAAATAGTGTTGGGGATGGAGAAATGATGGCGTTCGCTAAGCTTTTAATGTGATGTCGAAGCGCTGTCAGCGGGGGGGGGGGGGGGGTCGAGGTCAAAGTCGCTTTTTGACTTGTATTGGGGTGTCGAGAAGTACCGCCTCTCGAGTTTGTTCCCGTGAGATGCCGACTAATTAACTAGTTGAGTAGGCTTGTGGTGAGTCGTCTTTGACGAGAGGACTGACAAGTACTGCCATTCGAGTCAGCCTAGCGAGATGTCGACTCAGCGAGTTGGCTAGATCAGGACCCTGGCAGTCCCAATGGTCGAGTTGACTGACTTCGGCGTAATGGGGGATATTTGTCTGTTGTTGACATTGGATCATAATTTGTTGACTAAAAACATCATAACATAAACTATCTCACCAAAGAAAAGAAATGTGAATTAAGGAGTCAATTAAGAAAATAATTAAAATGGAAAAACGTGAGAATAAATTTGGTGATTCACTAGAAAGAAAAAAAAATTGAAATTTTTAGATTATTTTTAAATCAAAGGAATCGAAAATATTTTATAAAACTGAACAAACACATTTTGAGTGTAGCTATCAGTTTCATCGGTTCAAACTCAAAATAATCATAATTATAGACTTTACATACGAATTCAAAATTATTTACAATAGATTTGTCTTCACCAAATTAAGGCATGTGTGAATGGCATAGCCATATTTGATGGTATGTTATTTTTTAACTAAATTCCATTGACATGATTATTATTTTTGGCTTAATTGCACATTCATACCCTGTAGTTTCCCCTTCCACACCATCATTTGGTTTTTATTTCACTTAAATATCATAAAGTTTTTAAAATACGAGTATTAATGCTTTGCGTTATGCCAACAAAAAAAAAAACTGAAAATTCCCATGCGAAATTCATAGGCTTATTACAGAATATTTTAATTCTTAACTTTGTCTAAATTTGTTTAACCTACCAAAATCCTATTCTAAACTAGACTTATGGTGAGTTTAAAATAAAATTATGATAGTTTTCACAATAAATTTAACAAAAATTAAGAATAAAAAAATACTAAAATTAGCATGTGCTATTCAAATGAGAATTATCAAGGAAAAAAATTCTCCCGTTGAGATATTAAAATACAAATTTTAAAAACTTTAGTCAATATAAGTGCAACTAAAAACAAACCATTATATACAAGCGCCAAGTAGAAAAAACTATAAGATATTGAACTCCAGCTAGGCCTTTTTTTTTTTTTTTTTTAAGTGGGGAAAACGCCAAACCAGCATTGGATGTCTATAATCACCGATACGATGCCACCCGTAACATTTTATTTTTGGCCAACACCATTCACGAAACTGCCAAACGAAGCCCCTAACGAATTTGTTTTTCACGTTTCGCACCCCGTACAGTATTGAATTTCTCATTCATCACTCTCGCGTCGTCTTTCACTTTGCCAAGACGGCCCCCCAATTTCAATCCTTTTTTTTCGTCGTCTCAGAAATTTCTCTCGTCGTCATTTCGCTCGAACTCCGCGATCGATTTCCTCCCAGTTACAGCGGCGCTCTTCTCGTTCCTTGTTCATCGACCGGTACAAAACCCTAACTCGATCACGCGCTCAGTTCTTTTTAGGGTTTTTTTTTTTTTTTTTTTTACAATTTCAGACTCAGTTCTGATCTTACATCTTTTTATTTTTTGAATTAGATCGATGGATGGTAACAAAGACGAAGCACTGAGATGCCTCGAGCTCGCAGAGGCAGCTCTCGCTGCAAAAAACAAGGAAAAAGCTTTGAAATTCATTAGAATAGCGAAGAGATTGGATCCATCGATTCAACTCGACGCCCTTTTGAGCGCCTGTGAGAATCTTGATAGTTCTAAGTCCCAATCTCAAGTAAATAGGGTTCGTGAAGTCCCGGCGTGCTCTAATGCGTCAGAATCGTCAAATGGGGGTAGAAATTATACCGAGGAGAATGTGAAATTGATTCAGGAGATTAAGAGGAGTAAAGATTATTATGAGATTCTTGGCGTGGAGAAGAGTTGCTCAGGTGAAGAGATTCGAAAGGCATATAGGAAGCTGTCTCTTAAGGTTCACCCTGACAAGAACAAAGCCCCGGGGGCCGATGAGGCTTTTAAGATTGTTAGCAAGGCTTTTAAGTGTTTGAGTGAGGATGAGAGCAGACGGCAATACGATCAAATGGGTTTTGCTGATGATTATGAGTTTGAGCATCATCACACTCATGCGAGGAGACGGAGAAGACGGGCTACTAGAAATGATTTTTTCGAAGAGGAGTTTGACCCGGATGAGATATTTAGGTCCTTTTTCTATGGCACTCAGGACAATGTCTTTAGAAATCAGAGAGTATATAGGGCAAGAGGAACAGCTGGTCGGCAAAGGGAACATAATGTTCAGCAAGTAGGGGTTAATTGGATCGTCTTGCTTCAGATATTGCCGATAATTCTTTTCTTTGTGTTTGCTTCATTGCCTATGTCAGAGTCGCATTATTCCCTGCAGCGGACTCATACCTATCAGATTCCCAAGGTCACTGAGAAACATGGAGTTGAGTATTATGTCAAGCAGGCTGATTTTGATGAGAAGTTTCCTCAGGGGAGTTCTGCTAGGAATAAAATTGAAAATGATGTTACTAGAGACTATAAGAGCATACTTGGTCGATACTGTCATTTGGAGATGCAAAGGCGGCAGTGGGTGAGGGATTATCCAACAACGCATTGCGACAAATTGAGGAAGTTTGCTGTATCATGAAAAGTCTTTGTGGTAAATTTCGTTCACTTATCTTTTTTTTTATGATACTATTTGAATTCCAAACATTATGTTGCATAAGTAAAACTGAAAATTCCAGAAAGTATGCACAAGTTATGCAGTAACTGTAACTATTGGCAGTGAGCTCTAGATTTGGCTTTCATTTTTTGCTGTCTTCATGAGTTAACATGCTATCTATTGGTCAAGATATATATAGTCAGTAATTGTCTTCACATATAGATTCTTTTCTGTGGCAACATTGGCTCTGGCATTCAGTTAAAGATTTATACATGCAAGGGAGATTAAAGAGGCAATTGTGCACACAATTTAACACAGCCTCAACCTGGTTTATTACCTGACTAGTTGTCACTGAAAGATAAGCTCTGGATTCTGATTAACATAGACAGTAGCTTGGGCAGTTTATATATTATGATTTACTCTAAATTTGAGTACTAATTATTTATACAATCATTTTTCACATGCTTGTATTTATAATTATGTAATTTGTTTTCCATATGCATATATGTTTTTCAATATGTAACAGGAACATCTAGTTGCAGTGGCCAAGAATAATTTGACCTAGGAACCTTGCATATAGGAAAACCATATATATTTTCCTCGGGAAATCTTGGTGATGTTGATGATGCTCTCCCTCTTCGTGTTGAGGTATTTTAATCTTGCCAGTGTAATTCCATCCAATGGGGTCCTATTGCATTTGCAAACCTTTCTCATACGCATGAGCATTTCAGCCTAACATTTAAGCGTGAACTGAAATTATATTTTGTAAACCTTTCTTGTAGACATCAGACATTTCATATGGTGGTTGATCTTTAGACATGATTCTGATGTGGCTAGTGTGCGACTTCATCACGGTTTCATCCATTTCATATTGAGCTACTCAGATGAAATATCGACAACTGTGACTATGAAACTTACAATGAGATAAATTGAAAATGGTGGGAAGAAAGAGGATTCAGTAAATTAAAGAAGGGTCACTGTGTGATCGATAAAACCAACAGAACAGTATTAAATAATTTGGTTTGGAGGTTTAGAAGTCTTCTGGTTGAAGTGATGATGAACTATTGACTGACATATATAATGTAGATATTGTGAGGTTCTGTTGAGAGATCATATCATCTTTTAATTCAATTGTCAAACGGAAGGAAGCAACCTTAATTACAATAGGACTTTGAGACTGGTTCTTCATTAGGTTTTCTAGGGTACTTGTTACTAATTAGATCTTTAAAAGAGGGGTATAGCATGAAGCATTAAAATTTCTGACCAGAAAAGACACGACTTATTCAAAAAATTGCATCTGAAGTTTGATGTCCATGGACTATACATGGATTTAAGATGAAGCCAAAGAGCAAAATGCAGATGAGATGAGATGAGATAAGTAGATCTAGATCCTGAATAGGATAGCACCAAACCTGGGAGAATGGAAACTTGTCATATTTATGTTCCCATGCAATTTTCTCGGCACATCTGTGTACTCTGTGCTTCGCCCATCTTCAGGTATGACTTTAGCCTTGTTCCACCACGGAATAATAAATGTAAAAATGATTATGTGTTAGTAGTTAGGGGGGATTATTGGTTGGGACAAATTGGGGCCAAGTGGGAAAATTGTTCCAATGGAACAATTTTACCCCTTTGGGATATTTTGGGTGGGGTAAAGTGGGATAAAGTGGGATAATGGAATAATTTGAGCTTTTGATTTGACAATTCATGTGAGATAATTGATGATGTGACACCTTATTAAAATATAATTTTATCTATTAATTACTTCTAAATTAACTTATCCAATTGGTTTAGTATATTATTTAGTATATTATTATAATATAAATATTATTTTATTTTATATTAAAATATAATATATCGTACTATACTTACAAATTACTATTATTAATTATTATATTGTATTATATTATATTATATTAGCATGCTATACTATATATAATAATTAATATAATATAATATCACTATATTTAATATAATATTTTAATAATATAATATTTGATATAATACATTATTTTATTTATACAAAAATATTATAATACATTATTAAAATTTTATATTAAAATTAAAATATAATATAACATATATATATATTACATGATAATTACAACAATATATATTAAAAGGTATCATGTTATAGTTAATATATTATATTATTTCAAACTATAGTATTATATTATATTATATCATAATATTTTACTAATATTAGTAATTATTATACTATATTATAATAGTATGTCATATATGTAATAACTATAATAATATTTTATAAATTAAATATATAATAATATATTTTATTACAATATTATATAATATTATAATAAATACGTTATACAATAATTACTAATTAATATTATATAATAATATATTACATAATAGTATTAATATAAGTTATTAAAATATTATATATATGTTATTATATAATATTATTAATATATGTTATTAAATTATTTTGTTAAAATATTAATATATGTTACTAAAATATTATATAATATTATAATAAATATGTTATACTACAATTACTAATTAATATTATATAATAATATATTACATAACATTATTAATATATGTTATTACAATATTATATAATATTATAATAAATACATTATACTATAATTACTATTATATAATATTATTAATATATGTTATTAAATTATGTCATTAAAATATTAATATATGTTATATTTAATATATCATGTCATATATTTATAATATAATTGCATGTATTAGTTAAGTAATACAAAAATATTTTAAAATTATCCCAATTGCCTTCAAAGTGGAACATCATTGTTCCAATATGAAGGATGAGGTAAATTTTTACTATTGGGACACAATTTTTATGAGTGAGGTAATTTTATCTCAAGTGGTATAATTGTCTCACTAGCGTTCCAAAAAATCAATAACACAAAAAGGTATTATCCTTGTTCCATTGTCCCAATGAATAACACTATGAAATAGAATCTTCAAAATTATCCCATTATCCCCCAAAATATCCCAACCAATAACCCCCCTTAAGGCAAAATTTCTAAACAGCTAACAGTTGATTTGATTGGGAAATGAGGGATTTTGCAACAGCTAATAGTCGGTTATAAATATATTTTAATCTTTTATGATCCCGACATTTGTAAATTTATCACAGTCATTCGTCCAGTAATAAGTATCATTATTTAAAATATTGAAGAAGTTCCAGAGAAATTTTTTCAACTGTCATCTCATGTTTTCTTTCTTTCTTTTTTATTTATTTATTTTAAGATATGATACTCGTTTTTTCTATGGAGGTTAAAAGACCTGCTAATGTCTTTTCAAAGCAGCTGATTAGATGTTTTCTGTAGTGCAGGCAGAAAAGAGTGGGCATGGGTTCAGCAGGCTAACGCTTTCAATAGCCGAAATATTTTCTATGATGTAACATGTAAGTAAGAATATCAGCAGATCGATTTTGTCAATCTGTTTTACTGCAAGTTGTGTACAGATAGGTCCTACACATGCAGAAGGTTCAACAAGATGGACTTGCCTTGTGAGACACCACAAATTTAAAGCTTAGGACTATGCTTACCCCCATTCATATTTGCCTCTACATTTCTTCCATTTAAAAATCTCTTAATATGTAATAGAGAAATTACAGCTGTGGATTACAATTTTTACATATTTCGTATGAATCAGAGCAATCAATTTATTGTCGAATATCGCAGCAAGAAAGGGTGTATATGAACGTTGATACTTTTAAAAAACATAAGGCACAATTTCATTTGAGTTATCCAATGAAACTGAGATGATGACGATTAGTTTAAGGCAGTTCTGATACAGAAAAGAGGAGATTGTTATGTTTGCTAGTTCAGATTGTAAAGGGTTAGTCGTTTGTGTTGTCCATAGTCCATTTTGATTGAGGCTGTAAAGATATATATGAAGATTTCGGATTTATTCTTTTTAGAACTTCCATCATTATCCAAGTCTTTTCCTATCAAATGATGCCATGGGCTATACACTGTGAATGGAATTTGAGAAAGTCTACCAACTTAACATCAACTTTATACGGATCGAAATGGAGAAAACGGTTCCAGTTCGAGACCTAAGAACTTGGATTAAATACCTTGTTGGTGTAGAAATCTTCTGGTTCATTTTCTGTTTGTTGACATGTTTGTTAGGATCCCCCATCCCTTTTGTTCTCACAAAACCATAGGATCACACCATGAATATTGCTCCTTCAACTCTAGTTGTTTTGCTTTGTTAGAGTCTGCTTTGACTGTGAACTCCAGCTTCTTTGGTCTTCCTTCAACTCTAGTTTTCTTTTAATCTTGTGCATATTTTCATCTACGATATTTATAGACCGTCTGAGCAGCACCCAAAATCACTTTTAGGACTCCACTTCCAGGTGTTCAGAACACTTTCTATTGCAAAGCAGTTAACTGTTCTTTATGCTCTTTTAGGAGCTTCAACTTCTGTAATCTAGAGAGCAACACATTCTCCTTGCAGCTGAAGTGATTAATTCCACCGTTCGATGCTATCTTCACTATGCATCCTTGTTTTTCAAGTCATCCACTACCAAGATTTTAGATACCACCCCATAATGGTTGTACACTAGATATTATATCTAAACCTATTTTAAGCTTCATCAATCATTCAATCAATTATACATATCTATACTGTTTAGTAGTAATTTTAGATTAATTTTTATTTCCTAAGCTGTTATACTGACTATTTTATTTTTCTGAACTAAAACCACATAAGACACAAAACTTCTGATGCCAATCCGAAAGCAAGGGTCCGGAACTGATAATTCCATCAATTTCTCAGACCTTGACTGACACTGTACTCTTGCTTTTGATCCATCGTGTGAGCCATCATTTCTAACTGCTATACTTGAGGATTCAAAGATTCTATCTTTTTCCCACCATCATTCAGAACCTTGTTTTGACATTTACTTAAACACCCCAGGTTTGACCTCTTTGTTTGATGCACCAAATCTAGGTTCCATGAGATAGGTTTCTGTCTTATATGTTCAATATTAGAAACTGGTATGACTCTCTTATCTCCTGGCTGCAGACTATTAGAATATTTCACGTTATTTTTGCCATGATAAAGAATTGCATTTGCTATATGATGGTTAACCAATTACAACCGTCAACCAAGCTTTTCCACAATAATCTGATCAAGCATATGACCTTATTTGCAGCGGACCAATACTATGGTTTGTTTGCAAATAATGTGCAACGCTCATCTGAACTGCAATAGCTGCAATATTTTTTGTCTAGATAGATAAATGTTAGTTCCGAAAGTGAATGAACAGCAAAAAGATTTTACGATTCTTCCACATGAAGATCGCTTGCTACCGCTGTTAGTTTATTGAGGATATGATATAGCATAGCCGTTTAGGAGGCTTATTTAAGCTAAATGTACACCACTTTATGAGCTTTATTATAAAGATCTCTCCGTCACTAATTTATTCTTGAATATTTTCTCACTTTTGTGACTTTATACCTTATTTTATCATTACCAGTTTTTTCTAGGAAATTTTTATTTGTAAAATTGATTGCAGCTGGTAGTTTCGGCATTGGATTGGTGTTTGACCCAGTAGTCAAGACATGCTTAATATTATAGCAGTCTGTTGATGGCGTGGAAGCTACCATTGTCCTGCATCAGGTTGAGACTTGGAACTGTTGCTTTCAGGTTATCCTTCTACCTATAGTCTATAAATCTATACGTTATTTCGAGTTGCGATGCTTCGTTAAATCATATCTAACTGTCTCTTGATAACTTTTCCCCCGTATCGCTGAAATGTACATGTTGATATTGTTATGAGTCTTTTGACTTTTTTCCCCCATATGCTGATTCAGCTAAATTTCACCTGAATTGTCTTTCCTCGTTTTACCCTTGCATATTTGTCGACATGAGCTCTTTATGCGCAACTATGTCTTTCCTCGTTTTGCTCTCGAAGCATGTGTTTTTTTTAAAGAATCATTATAGTTGTTGTGCATTTGAAAATATTTCTTGATTATCTAGTTCATGTATAACCTGAGCATGCGCTGGTAAGACGCAGATTTGGTTCTGGAACTGGATGTTTATTTTGAGCACATTTAAACAGATTCAGTAAGTTATTGGGAGTAAAGGATCTGTGTTGCTAATTTAAGTTTCCTTTGAGGAGGAAACTCTTATACATCTTAGTCAATGTTGCTACCTGCCCTCAAAGTCACCTGCAACTGTTGTAGTTCCTCTAATTTATCCAGGTTTGAAACTGAAAAGCTTCACATTTTATGATTTGCGGACTACGTGAGTTTCCAAAGACGTTAAAATTCTCGAATTAGTCCGGTGCCCTAGATCTCGAGCTGTGTACTGGCCTGCTTCTTCTTAGCCTTTTTTAAGGCCCATGATCCCAGAATTGGTCCAGATCTCGGCTTGGTTAAAAAAACAAAAAACAAAAAAGACTAAGCTGGCCTGGTTTTTATCGTGTCGCCGGACAATGCCTTTAACGGTTTGCAGCCCAGCACCTGCTTCGAGAGTTGTCTCATATTAAATCTCTTACCATTGCATCTGCAACTGGGCAATTTTCTCTTTTTTTTAATTATTTTTTAAATAAAAACTATAAAATATCAATCTACCTGTGTCTATTAATACTAATACTAAACTAATAAAACAACAAATCTTTCCCACGTCTCAAAGGCTTACATCATGGCTTTTTGAATTCCTATTTACATAATAATAAATTAATATTTCTTTATTTTCCTCCTCCTCGATTCAAGCACCCCCTCTTTCCAAACTTTGCATGTTGAAAATAGAAATTCTCCCATTTCCAGCCTTCCAAGCTCTTCTTTGTCTCTTCAACTTCTGTGAAGTCTTTTCTCATAACTAGTCGTTACTGTGAGAAAAAACTAATAAAAAAATCAATAAATAGAAGTGAGAAAGAGCTTTTTTTTTAGGTGCGGAACGACTTGTATGAGATTATCTTTTCACCCATTCCTCGGATGATTCTTCACTTTGTTTCTCTTCTATTAGCTTTCACTAGCCGATACCAGCAGGTAGTATTTCTATTTCCTCTATTTCTCCCACTTTTATCATATTCTTCAAATTCTCTTTACTTACCTATTTATTTTCTTTTTCCTTCAATTATTCCAGGAAATTTAGGTTCAAAAGCATCCCCTGTCGGGCATTTCTCGATCTACACGTCTTCAGTTGATATGTATCTAATATTCAAGCTTGACTTTTACGTGATTTTGTGTCGTTATGAAACCAAAAATGTAAATGGATCATATCATGTTTTATTTCAGTTAATTATTTTTCCCTTTTGAAATGTTGGTATTGGGGTTATTAACGTGATTGCCTTATTTACAGATTATTAATCAAATGAACTTTTTTTAGTTCTCTCCATTTTCCTAGATCCTCTTAAGGTATGAGATTGTTCTTTATTGACCCGTTTTAATTTTCTCAAAGATAGTTCCATCATTTTTTAAGTTAAGTAGTGTGGCATCCGCAAACTATTATTTTATGCATTTTTCTTGCAATATGGCTAAGGATTTTACGTGGTATCATTTTGAAGTATTACTTTTTTTGAGAAAAATGATGGATTACCATAACAATAATCCAGCCAGCTAAATTAACATAAACTGGTTGTTACATATAATGTGCACATCCCCAACCAAAAATGTGCACTCAGATCCAACTGAACTTACAAAACAAACAAAAACACACTCTTGCACAAAGTATTAAATCTCCCAAAACACTTATCTACTACTACTAAACTAAAATAGTAGTGAGTTCCATACTCAGCAAAAGTTTTTAACATCAAAACATCATTTAAAACACTGCATCCAAAGATCATCATTCCAGTTGAATCACATAATTGATAGATCTAAAACTTGAGATCTTAAAACCATATAGCCATGATTAATTCAAAGAGATTAAAAGAAACATAAAAGACGGAAGCTTATACCTGAATCCATTGATTGATCTTGATTTTGGGTTTTGGATCTTCTAACCTTAGGGTTTTCTCTTAGAGCCGAATTTCTCTCTTAGATGGGGTAAAGAGAATTAGAGAAAATTGTAACCCTAGATTAGGGACCATAACCCCTTATTTATAGGTGTTGTACTTTTGCAATTTGGCCCCTCAACAAATCATAATTACAACCTGGTATCTGCACATATAACCCCATGACTTATTTAAATACCCATTAACCCAAATTAATTGATCACTTTAGTGGGTTATCCTGAAAGATAGCAATACACAATGATTAATCATATGTGCCCATAATTAGATTTATTAGATTAAATCCAACAATCTCCCACTTGGGCACCATATGATTCCTTAAATTGTGTATAACCTTATGAGCTCAAAATTGCTATCACTGAAAAGGTATTTCCGAACAATCTCGTCCATTGACTATATCAATATAGGATCAAAGCGGCCTTTGTCACATTTATCGTGACTCGACCCATCAATGGTCACATATACCAATACAATCAAACAACATAGATCAATCATGGATGTGCAGCATGAAAATTACATGCAATATGATCAGTACATGTCTATTTTTAACTGGTCCTCCTTTAGTGAGGTCAAAACCAAACATAATGTAACAGAGTGTCTTAACTGAATACTTTATTCTGATCAGACAATACAACCAAAAAACATAAAGCACCACAATTACAAACTCCCACTAAATCATAATATCCTCAAATATTACCACACCCATATGAGCAGTATGCTCATGAAAGACCTTGGGTGGCAATCTCTTAGTAAGAGGATCAGCTATCATGGAGTTTGTCCCAATGTGCTCTATGGATATTTGTCCACTCTCTACCCTTTCTTTCACAACCAGGAACTTAATGTCAATATGTTTTGACTTGATTGAGCTCCTGTTGTTATTGGAATACATTACTGCAGATTTATTGTCACAATATAACCTTAGTGGTCTTTCAACATTTTCCAAAATGCGCAGTCCCGTGACAAAATTTCGCAGCCATATTCCCTGATTGGATACCTCATAGCAAGCTACAAACTCTGCTGCCATAGTGGAGGAAGCTACTAGTGTTTGTTTGATACTTTTCCATAATATAGATCCTCCTGCTAACATATAACTGTAGCCTGATGTAGACTTTCTGCTATCTTGGCATCCAGCAAAATCAGAATCCGAATACCCAATGACCTCCAAATTTTTTGATTTTTTGTATGTGAGCATGTAATCTTTTGTTTTCTGAAGATACCTCATAACCCTTTTGACTGCTATCCAATGATCCATACCAGGGTTGCTTAAGTATCTGCCTAACATCCCAACAATGTACGCAATATCCGGACGCGTACATACCTGAGCATACATTAGACTTCCTACAGCCGAAGCATAAGGAATCTTCTGTATTTCCTGAATTTCAAGGTTACCTTTAGGGCACTAATTGAGACTAAACTTGTCTCCTTTAGCAACAGGGGTATCTCCAGGTCTGCAGTCTTGCATGCCAAACCTTTTAAGTACCTTATCGATATAGCTCTTTTGTGATAATCCAAGAATACCCCGAGAGCGATCTCGATGTATCTGGATCCCTAATATAAAAGAGGCGTCCCCAAGATCTTTCATCTCAAAATTCTTTGATAGAAATCTCTTGGTTTCGTGCAACATGCCTATATCATTAGTGGCAAGCAATATGTCATCGATATACAGAATCAGAAAGATATACTTACTCCCACTGAACTTGTGATATACACAGTCATCAACAATGTTCATCTCAAAACCGAACGAGATAATTATTTGTTGAAACTTGTGATACCATTGACGAGGAGCTTGCTTGAGTCCATAGATGGATTTCCTTAATTTGCAGACCATATTCTTTGGCTCTCCCGACATAAAGTTTTCTGGTTGCACCATATAGATCATCTCATCAATGTCGCCATTGAGAAATACAGTCTTAACATCCATCTGATGTAACTCAAGATCATAATGAGCAACAAGTGTCATGATTATTCTGAATGAGTCTTTCGATGAAACCGGAGAGAAAGTCTCTGTATAATCAATGCCTTCCTTTTGAGTATAGCCTTTAGCCACAAGACGTGCCTTATACCTCTCCACATTACCGTTTGCATCCCGCTTGGTTTTAAAAATCCATTTACAACCAATCGGTTTTGCACCTTCTGGTAACGGGACAAGTTCCCAAACCTTATTGTCTTGCATAGACTTGTACTCTTCATTCATGGCATCAATCCACTGTTGAGAGTTAGAACTTTTCATGGCCTGAAGGAAGTTGATTGGATCATCTTCCAACATTCCACTACTTTCCTCATGTTCTTGGAGAAATACAATATAATCATCCGGAATAGCATTTCTCCTTTCTCTCGTGGATCTCCTTAATGGCACTGGTTCTTGAGGTTGTTGAGTTTGTTCTTCTGGAACAGGGAGTTGTTCAACATTGTCATCTTGAGGTTCCGGATTTACTTCTTGAGCAACAACAGGTATAGGAACCTGAATATTATCAAAAGTAACTGTATGGATTGGGTCTGACGTCAATTCCTCCTCAAAAGCAATGTCTCTAACCTTATTTCTCCCCCCCAAACTCAACATCCTCAAAGAATGTTGCTGTTCCCGTCTCAAAAATATTCCTTAGTGTGGGATCATAAAACTTATAGCCCCTAGAGCGTTCAGAGTACCCAATAAAGTAGTTGCTAACTGTTTTGAAGTCCAATTTCTTTTCATTTGGCCTATAAGGCCTTGCCTCAGCTGGACATCCCCAAATATGTAAATACTTTAAACTGGGCTTTCGATCAGTCCAAAGCTCATAAGGTGTTTTAGCAACTGCTTTACTTGGCACTCTATTCAGAATGTAAGCTGCTGTCTTAAGTGCTTCTCCCCAGAGTGACTCTGGTAAAGAAGAATGAGCAATCATACTTCTTACCATATCCTTAAGAGTCTTGTTTCGTCTTTCAGCTACACCATTCATGCTAGGTGAACCCGGCATGGTGTATTGTGGGACGATACCGTATTCCTCTAGGTATCTAGCGAATGGTCCTGGACGTTGTTCACCTGAACCATCATATCTGCCGTAGTACTCACCACCACGATCAGATCTAACGGTTTTAATTCTTCGGTTGAGTTGATTCTCAACTTCAGCTTTATAGGTTTTGAACATATCCAGAAACTCAGATTTTTTATGAATGAGATATAGGTGCCCATAACGTGAGTAATCGTCTATGAATGATATAAAATATTGTTGACCATTCCAGGATTCCGTAGGGAATGGCCCACAAATATCCGTATATATCAATTCTAAGACATCCGAAGATCTGTTGGCACCTAATCTCTTAACTTTGGTCTGTTTTCCCTTGATACATTCAACACATATGTCGAAGTCCGAAAAATTAAGGGAATCCAAAATGCCATCAGACACAAGACGCTCAACTCTACCTTTTGAGATATGACCCAAGCGCTTATGTCATAATGACGCCGAATTTTCCTTATTTAATTTACGCTTAGTACCACGCGATTCCGCATGCAAAGTTTCATTATAAGAAGCAATTGTATCAAGCAAATATAGGTTGTCATAAGTACTCAAATAACCGGTTCCCACAACATTTGAATTAAAAGATAAACTGAATTGATTGTTTCCAAATGAACAAGAATAACTTGATTTGTCCAATACAGAAACAGAAATCAAATTCCGTCTAAAAGACGGTACTACAAAAGTATCTTTTAAGTCCAAATAAGAACCAGTTCCTAATAGCAACCTAAAATGCCCAATTGCTTTCACATCTACTGATTGACCGTCGCCCACAAAGATGTGTCTTTCAACATCACTTGGCTTTCGGTAGCTCAGACAACCCTGCATAGAAACACTTATGTGAGTAGTAGCACCAGAGTCTAACCACCAAGTGTTTCTAAGTACTGAAGCTAAATTAACCTCAGAATAGACCAAAGAAAGGAATGTACCCTTATTATCACGCCAAGCGTGATATTTTGTACAGTCCTTCTTTACATGTCCAGGCTTCTTACAGAAGAAACAACCCTGATTATCCTCATGTTGTTTCTTCTGAACTGGACCCTTAGCAGCTTCATTATCATTATTTCTTTTCTTGCCCTTATTCTTAGAGGCATAGGCCAAATGAGCACTTTCCGTCTTATCTTGCTTCAACCTGTCTTCCTCTTGCACACAGTATGAAATGAGCTCATTTAGAGTCCATTTCTCCTTTTGGCAGTTATAACTGACCTTAAACTGATTGAATTGTGCAGGAAGAGACAGCAGAACCAGATGCACTAATAACTCATCACGAAGATCAAGTTTAAGTGCCTTAAGCTTTGAAGCAATATGAGACATTTCCATAATGTACTCCCTGATATTTCTTTTGCCCTTATACTTCATCGAAATCAAGCGAGCTAAAAGCGTGCTTGTTTCTACCTTATCGTTTTTCGCAAAACGCTTCTTAATTTCGGCAAGGAAATCTTTAGCCTTAGTAATCCCTTCGGGTTCTATGCCCCTGAAGGCTTCCGGAACGCCGCGCTTAATGATCATAAGACTCATGCGATTTGAACGCTCCCACTTCTCATATTCCTTCTTTGCATCAGGAGTGCTATCCGCATTGAGAGGTTAGGGTTGTTCAATTCTTAATGCAAGGTCTAGATCCATGCAGCCAAGAACAATTAATATGTTCCCTTTCCAAACCTTGAAGTTTATCCCATTTAGCATGGGAATTGAGTTGATGTTAGCAGAAATTGTTGCAGCAGATGCATTAGCTGAAATAAAACAAAAGATGCTCACATCAATAACCATATTTAGTAATCAATAAAATTCAAATAATGACAAAACCCATCTCAATATATCTGGCACAACATTAATATCAAGTCTTTGGACAGTAATATTAACTTGTAAGTGATACATTGTTGCAATGATCAAACACTGACAATAACTCATGTCAAATAATGAAACTATCTTTGGATCGATTCATTATTCACATGTAAACCTTATAATTATCACACGTTTATCACCGCAGATGTGTATACAGTCTAAATAAATATTAACCTTCCTTTGGGCCGATTAAATATTTACACGAAAGCATACACACAAACATCTCACATTCCTCATGAACAATCTACACAAGAGAGGTTACTTTGGCAACTTCTTGTTTCAATTAAACATTTGGAGTGAGAGGCAACCTTACTACCTTAGTGTCATAATATTTGAATCGAATAATTGATTAGCTACCAAATTAGATTTAAATTAAAATTTTAATTTAAATCAACTGAATTTCCAAAAACTTAATTGGGGTCTCATAGCTTAATTAGGACTCATAACTTAATTCAATAAATTAAGTATACCAAAGTGGACCCATAAAAAACCGAGGCTTAACCATAGTGAACACGAAGTTCGCTTGACTTCGAACGCGAGGTTCGACTGTATTGAGTACGAGACTCACTTAAGCACGAACGCGAGGTTCGTCTGAAAATGAACGCAGGGTTCAACTTGGGAACGAACGCGAGGTTCGTTAAAATATGAACACAGAACGAACGCGAGGTTCGTTTAAAAATTGAACGCGAGGTTCACTGAAAACGAACGCAAGGTTCGACTGAAATACGAACACGAGGTTCGACTGAAATACGAACGCGAGGTTCGACTGAAAAACGAACGCGATGTTCGACTGAAATACGAACGCGAGGTTCGACTGAAATACGAACGCGAGGTTCGACTGAAAAACGAACGCGAGGTTCGTCTAAAATACGAACGCGAGGTTCGACTGAAATACGAACGCGGGGTTCGTTTGAATCGAGTGCGAGGCTCGCCTGAGAACGAACGCGAGGTTCGACTTAAATTGAGCGCGAGGCTCACCTTAGAACGAACGCGAAGTTCGTTGAGCATGAGGCTCACCTTAGGAACGAACGCGAGGTTCATTAAAATTGAGAACGAACGCGAGGTTCGTTAAACTTAAGCGCGAGGCTCACCTTACACCAAACGCGAAGTTCGGTCCTTAATTTTCGCCACGATTAATAGCACGAACCCTTAGGGTTTCAAACTGAAACCGCCGCCGCCATTGCTCCGGCACCCAAGGATCGAAACCCTAGGGTTTCCTGACGCGGCCGCCGCCGTCGGAGTTGAGGGCGAGGCCGCCAGCGACGTTGCGCCGGCGAGGAGCACGAGACCGACGATCAAAACACAGAAGATCCAAAAAAATTTCTCGATTTTATTTCAAAACCAGATCTGAATCGAAAAATTGAATTTTCTTGATCCAGATCCATGAAAAATCGAAGAAAAATCCAAAAAATTTCAAAAAGTTACTGTTCATCAGTGATTTATTTACTGTTCATCCGAGAACAAAAACGTAATTGTTCATCCGAAAAATTACTGTTCATCCGAGAACAGTTTCGAATCAAAACTAGAGATTTAAGATCAAAAAACCTAATTTTACAAACTTAAATCCCTAAGAATTAATCAAAGGAGGCTCTGATACCACTTGATAGATCTAAAACTTGAGATCTTAAAACCATATAGCCATGATTAATTCAAAGAGATTAAAAAAAACATAAAAGAGCGGAAGCTTATACCTGAATCCATTGATTGATCTTGATTTTGGGTTTTGGATCTTCTAACCTTAGGGTTTTCTCTTAGAGCCGAATTTCTCTCTTAGATGGGGTAAAGAGAATTAGAGAAAATTGTAACCCTAGATTAGGGACCATAACCCCTTATTTATAGGTGTTGTACTTTTACAATTTGGCCCCTCAACAAATCACAATTACAACCTGGTATCTGCACATATAACCCCATGACTTATTTAAATACCCATTAACCCAAATTAATTGATCACTTTAGTGAGTTATCCTGAAAGATAGCAATACACAATGATTAATCATATGTACCCATAATTAGATTTATTAGATTAAATCCAACAATAATTTCCAATGCTCATGTTCTCTCTTCCTGCAGCTTCAGCAACTTGTAAAGCTCCAGATAGCTCATTCCTCTTTTTTCTTCTCTCTTGAAGCCTGGCCGCTCGAGCAGAAATACCCTTAGAACCTAGCCAAAAGGTTGAGAATGTCAAAATCTTGCTCAAAAGCTCAAGAGACCTCTTCTTCTTGTTAGAAAATAGTCTATCATTACGCTCCTGCCATATGCACCAAACAATAGAACAAATAATAACATCTCTTTCCATCTTGCAATCATCATTCTCACCAGCAACCCAATTAATCCAAACTTCCTTTAAAGACTTCATTTTAAAATATTTCTCAATTTTTAATTTGAACTGTATAGATCTCCAAATTGAGTATACAAACTCACAAGTTTGAAGTATTACTTAAGTCCCTTCATCATTACCATCTATTCACCATCATTACTTCTATTAATCATCCATCCTAAATTCTACCGATTCTACTTTTTTTTCTTATATTTATCTATTACTAGTTTGCCGTCCGTGCAAAGCACGATGGTTATTTTTTAATACTATAATAACCATGTTTCTTAAATACTACAGTAAATTTTTGAATTGCTACCTCATCTAGCATTTTGAAAAGTGCTACAGTGTGTGCTATAGTAATATAGTCACTGTTCATAAAAACAATCATAAGTTTCTATGATTGCTACTGCGCATTTTTTGAAATTGCTACAGTAATTATTTTACTGTTGAAATTACTGTGGCATGAATATGAATTCTTTGATCCTCCTATTTATATAAAGGAATAGATCTACGATTTATCCGCATTTAAGAGATTGAATTGGATTGGATTTGACGAAGTGAGCAAATTTGTTTTGGTCGACAATTAGCATTTTCTTTTTTACTCTTATTGTTGTTCAAGTAGGCTGGTTCTGGGCTTGATGCTGTGCTAAGTGGTTACATGAGTTTTTTTTCTTGCTTGGATTTGTTACAGGGATTAATTTCGTTCAGAAGCATGTAAATGTTTTTTGTGCAGGTTGCTAGAGTAACAATAAGTTTTTTTTTTTTTTTTTTGATTTGTTAAATATCGTGTGCTGCTTGATTAAGGGTCATAGCATTTGGACATGCAATAGCCTTTCGAATTCCTGAGATCCTATACTGTGTAAAGTTTTCTTCTAAATCTTTGTAAGACATGGGCAGTGCTTGATTTGATCTTAGGCAACTCATCAAATCTACTCCTTTCTTAACATTTTTGCTACTATATCAAAACTCCAAATATAATGTAATATAAATAGGTTGTAATCAAAACTAATTATGGCATTTATTACTTTTCCTTTGGTAATTCTAAGTACTATTCATAGTTAGGTTCAGAAAGATAATTTTTATTAAAATCCACATCCACTATCATAATAATCATCTACATGTCCTTAGACTCTAAGTTTATCTAAGTAACTTCAGTCTTGCCCCAATGTTTATCTTAAGTTCATCTTATCGGATCCTCTTCAGCATGCATTATTCGTCCCTTAATATATTATTACTGCCATCGCCAAGTCACAAATTAATTCTTTAGGTTCAATATTTCAGATGCCTTTGAACAAAGAAGCAAGGAAGAGGATTATTTCTATCAAAGACATATCCATTATTAGAATATATCATCGGTTACCATGTTTATCCAAGTAAGCATACGTGCTACGTGCAAACATGTCTTAGTGCATGTTTCAGTTTCATTAAGAGTAGGGGAAGTTTAAAGGGAAAACAGTGGGAAGAAGACAAGGAAAGTTAAGTAAATTCCCTTCCCCTAAGTCAATATCAACATGTACAGTATGTGGTATCTTCTATTTCATTCGGTTTCTTGTTCTCTCTCTCTTCAGCTGAAAATGATTTAGCCGCCAACTAGAACTAGGAAGGGTAATTTAAGCCAATCTCTGTAGGGTAATTTAAGCCAATCTCTGTAGGTACTTGTTCTCTCTCTCTCTCTCTCTCTCTTCAGCTGAAACTCTTCTTTTTCTATCTAATAATATTAGTTTCTTTTCTCTTGCCGAACCAACTACAAGCATTATGACAGTTCATATCTATCTGTAGTTATATGCTTGCATTGATTGGATTCAAATTTCTGATTACTTTTCTTTTGTTTGCTGTTACTTATTTGCGCAGTTAGTTTAAAATCAACTTTTATCTTTTTGATAAAATATGCAACGGCTTTCTAGACAAGCGAGAAACCTAAAACGGTTAAGGTGGCCGGATGCATTTTTTTCCCCGATAATTTGAGGGATAGTTTTACAAATACTAAGATTTGAAATGTAATTTTGCAAATACTAATTTTAAGGGATATATATGCAAATAGCCCTTTTATTTATGAGAATATTTAATACTATGGGTAACTATATAACTGTTATAATTCTCATGTATGGCTTTTTACTTTCAAACAACTAAAAAAAAGATTAAGACACGCATGCTTAATATCCTCGAAACATACTGCGCGCACCAGTAAGACTTCCAAATATAAATACATGTTAATGAGATGTTGTAACATCTTTCTAAGTTTTCCTCAGGTTTCATTTAGGAAATCTTTTACCAACGATAGCGATGCTGATATTTGGTTCCCACAGTGGCCCATACCTTCATAGAAAATGTTTCAGAGAAAATGTTTCAAAAGTTTTGCCGAATGGAAGCCGTGAAGGATAGCTTACAGTTGTCCAACTATCTAACCATGGGAAGACAATTTTCTATAAAAGAATTATGATTTTAGCATTTTCCAGCAAAAAGATAAATCAACATGGAATTAGTTATAGGAGTATTAAGATTTTGGGTGTATGACTATTTCAAATGTAGCGTTATAACTCATATATTAATTAGTGTTGTCTGAGATTATTTATGAATTAGACTCATATATTAATTGGTGTTATCTGATATTATCCATGATTTACTAACCAATTTAGTGTGTCTGTTGGAGTTTCGGTTATGTGAAGATCAAATCCTATGGATTTGTTAGTTTGAATTTGATTCTTGTTATCTTTATGTTTAATAATCCCTGATCTATAGGGAGTAGTTTAGATTCTGAATTATCCTTTCTTTAGAATAACCATGATATAGCTGTGTAAATCATGGTTACGATTTCCTCTTATCTTATGTTTGTAATGGCTCTATAAAAGCCACAATAACTCACTTGAATAAACTCAAGCTTTATAGCTACAATTTGAGTCTCATACCACAATCCTACAAGCAGTGGTATCAGAGCCAACACAAGGGCCTGAAATTGAGAAGTAAAGATAGAAAGAAGAGAAGGAGAGGCAGAGCACGATGGCTGAGGGCAACAACCTTTTGAGTATCCCTAAGTTTGATGGGGACTACGATCACTGGACCATGTTGATGGAGAATTTGCTGCGCTCCAAGGAATACTGGAGTGTGATGGAGAATAGCTATGATGAGCCCGAAGATTTGGAGACAATCACTGGAGCACAGCGGAAAACTTTAGAGGAACAGAAGTTGAAAGACTTAAAGGCAAAGAATTATCTGTTCTAGTCCATTGACAAGAACATCCTGAAGACCATCACGCAGAAATCCACCTCTAAACAACTTTGGGACTCTATGAAAAGAAAGTATCAAGGAAATATAAGAGTCCAACGAGCTCAACTTCAGAAGCTGAGAATGGAGTTTGAAATTCTAGAGATGAAGCCTAAATGACTACTTTTCTAGAGTCATGATGATTGCCAATGATATGAGGAATGCAGGGGAAGGAATAGAGGATGCAAAAATTGTTGAAAAAAAATTCTACGCACACTCTCAGAGAAGTATAACTATATTGTGTGCTCTATTGAGGAGTCCAAAGATACCAATAGTCAGAGTTCTTTATTAGTTCATGAGCAGAAGCTGAAGAAGAACAGTGTGGAGGAACAAGCATTGAAGGTCACAGAAGAAGAAGAATCTGGAGCAAAAGAAGAAGAGAGGTTTGGTGGTAGAGGTAGAGATCGTGGTGGTTTTAGGGGAAGAGGAAGAGGTCAAGGAAGAGCATTCAACAAGGCTATTGTTGAGTGTTATCGGTGCCACAAATTGGGACATTTTCAATATGAGTGTCCCAATTATGCACATTATGCTGAACACACAGAGTTTGATGAGAGTCAGGAAATGCTGCTTATGTCATATACGGAGACTCAAGGTGCTGTACGAGATGAGGTGTGGTTTTTAGACTCAAGCTGCAACAACCATATGAGTGGAGACAAGAAATGGTTTGTTGAGCTCGATCAATCTTTTAGACGAAGTGTGAAGTTGGAAAATAACTCGAAGTTGGCCGTCATGGGAAAAGGGAATGTCAGAATGGAGGTTGAAGGCAGAATTCAAGTCATCACTGAGGTATTTTACATTCCCGATCTCAAAAACAATTTGCTTAGCATTGGACAGCTTCAGGAGAAAAATTTAGCTATCTTGTTTCAGCATGATTGTTGTCGGATTTATCATAATGTGAGAGGCCTAATTATGCAAACAGTGATGTCTGCAAATCGTATGTTTGTATCGCTAGCCTCTGTACCTACTACTACCCTAGGACCAACCTGTTTTAAAGCATCCTCAGATGAGTCCACAGACTTATGGCACGCAAGGTTTGGTCATCTTAACATGAAAGGGCTGCGAACTTTGGCATATAGGAAGATGGTTAAGGGTCTGCCAACTCTCAAAAGTAGTTCTACACTAGGTACAGATTGTGTAGTGGGAAAGCAACACCGCGATCCTTTTTCAAAGAAGAGTACATGGAGAGCTTCAAGACCCCTGTAGCTAGTACATTCAGACATTTGTGGACCAATTACTCCTAAATCTAATAGCCACAAAAGGTACATCATTACTTTCACTGATGATTATAGTCGTAAGATGTTGATCTTTTTTTTACATGCTAAATCAGAAGCTCTAGATGCCTTTAAAAGATTCAAGAGTTTGGTAGAAAATGAGTCAGGGAGATATATAAGTTGTTTGCACACTGATCGTGGTGGAGAATTTACTTCCTCTGAGTTTAATAACTTTTGTAGTTCAAATGAGATTAGTCGTCAACTCACTGTGATATTCTCTCCACAACAAAATGGAGTTGCAGAGAGAAGAAACCAAATCCTAATGAACATGGTGAGATGCATGCTTACTGCACGAGAAATTCCAAAAGAGTATTGGCCAGTAGCAGTCAATTAGGCTGTCTATATTCTCAACTGATGTCCCACTTCTGCAGTTCAAGACAAGACACCAGCGGAGGCGTGGAATAGAGTTCAACCATCGGTGGAGTACTTTAAGGTATTTGGATGCATAGGACATGTGCACATTCCTGATGTCAAAAGAAAAAAATTGGATGAGAAGAGTTTCAAGTGTGTATTCCTAGGGGTCAGTGAGGAATCAAAGGCTTTCAGAATGTATGATCTAGAGACAAAGAAAATAATTATTAGCTGTGATGTTGTGTTTGAAGAGAAGGAAAAGTGGGACTGGAGAAAATCAGAGCAAGACACTCGGTGTGATGTTCTTGAGTGGGGAGATGACGAGCAAGAGATGGAAGTAGGTACTGAAGTTGAGAAAAATGATGAGAATGGGGCAAATGAAGAAGAAGAAGCTAGAGCAAATGGAGAAAATGGGACAGATGAAGAAGAAGAAACTGGTGCAAGAGGCATTCCAGTTCAAGGGAGGAGAATAAGAAGAAAACTTGTATGGATGAGAGACTATGTAACTGGAGAAGAATGATCTGAAGAAGAAGATAGAGTGGAGCAGCTCACTATGGAAATGCAGCAACTTGCTATGCTTGCATCCAATGATCCAACAACCTTTGAGGAAGCAACTAGGAGTCCAATTCGGGTGGAAGCAATGAACCAAGAAATGGAAGCCATTGAAAGAAATGAGACTTGGGAATTGATAGAGCTGCCGAAGGGAGCAAAGAAGATTGTTGTTAAGTGGGTGTTCAAGACTAAATTAAATGAAAAAGGGGAAGTTGACAAATGCAACGTTAGGCTCGTAGCGAAGGGATACACATAACAAGCTGGAATTAACTACACTGAGGTATTTTCTCTCGTAGCTCGTTTGGATACAATTCGTTTAACTATTGCACTTGCAGCTAGTCGAGGTTGGAAAGGTTGGGTCCTTTTGTTTTGATGATGATTTACAAACAATTTATAACTAATGTTATTTGTCTAGTGTTTGTGTTTTTATATTTATTCTAGTCAAACAACATGTTGGAGGATGGATGGAATTGAGCTTCAACGATCATATCCAATAGAGGTTGGCGGAATTATGGTGTGAAGCCTTGCAATTCATATTGAAGATCCAAGTTCAAGCTTCATCTGCAAGTTTACCAAGTCAAGCTATATTGAAGACCTTCAAGCTTGGGTATATAGTTTATAGTGTTTGTAGTATATGTTTATACTTGTGTGTTAATACTTTAAGCTCATATTAATCACATACACATATTTGTTGATTTTATAAAAATATAGGTGATTTTGTGAAAATATTATTTTATTAGTTTATAGACTTCAATATCAGTTTATACATATTTTATTAAGTCTATAAAATCAGTTTACAAAGTTTCAAAAGTTTGTTTAAATCAATATGTCAAAAACATGTATGTTTAGTTTCATATTTTTGGACATTTTTATAAAATGATGATATTTTACAAATAAAAGGTGATTTTTAAAAACTAGTTTTTATAACATGTGTATTATCATGTCCACAATCATTTTCCAAAGTTTTACATTTTTCTAAATTTGTTTGCTATTTTTAAAGGCAGTTTAAAAATTAGTTTTACTATTCAAAACATGCTGATAACCTGTTATCAGTCGACTGGTAAGTCTGCTGATGACATCAGTCGACTGATGTGTCGACTGAAAAAAGTGCCTAGAATAACAAAATATTTCTGTTTTGTTTTGGTCGACTGACCAGTCGACTAATGAGGTCATCAGTCGACTGATAAGGTCCGTCAATCAACTGATGAGCTGAAAAACATCTCTAACGGTCAGCTCATCAATCGACTGATGAAAGCCGTCAGTCGACTGATGCTATAAAACCTAGTTTTTTCAGCCTTTTATAGATTTGGGTTTTTGGTCTTTTTACCTTGTTTTCTCTTGGCTTTGCGGTTCCTATAAATACCCTCACATATCCTTAGTTCTAAATACTGAAGAGAATGTTTTAAAATAAGTTTAAGAGTGTTTTAATAAGGGTTTGAGTTTTGGTTTAAGTTTGTTTAAAAACTTTTAAGCATTTGAGAGTTTGTTTTGTGAAGACAATTTCACAAGAACTTGAGAAAGATCATTCATTGGTGTTTGAACATTCAACTCTTCTCCCTCTCTCTCTTGATCTATAGAGAAGTTTTCCTTAAACTCAATTCTAGCAATTTATATGTTTTGATCTTAATTTCATAAGCTAGATTTACATTGAGTTTATATTTGTTTTATTTACTCTTTATTTACACACTTAACCATTGAGCTTATTGTATTTTCATACATTGTATAATTTGGGTCGTGGGGTTTGTGTGACATTGAGTGTGAGCCTTAATTGTGTTCTCATCTATTGTAGAGAACAAATTTATATTTGTGAGCTTCATTGTGAGTTGCACATTGTAGTACACTTGAACACCGAGAGAAGTGTGTGGTGAGAGACGGGGTCGGTTCCAAGAGGAGTAGGGTCGATAGTAAAGCCTAGTGAGAGGTGGTAATTCTGAATACTTGAGGAAGGTAACACGGGCTAGGTCAACACTTAGAGGGTGTGAAGTGTAATTGCAAGTGTGTAAGTTATAAAGTTTTAGGTGAACTAGAAAACTGATTGTTGTATTGAGCTATAATTATGAGAATCACTTTGTAATACACTAGTATACCAAGAGGAGTGTGTGGTGAGAGATAGGGTCACCCCAAGAGGAGTGGGGTAGGCAGTAATACTTAGAGAGAGATTGTAATTCCAAACACTTGAGGGAGACACGGGCTAAAGACCAACACTTGAGGTGGTAGTTAGTGTAGTTACATTATGAGATTATGAACGTTGATCGGTGAGCGTTAAAAATCGATATTGTATGGTGTAAATATTTTTGGATGATCATTGAAAACCCGGTGTGGTAATGGATTTCTCTCTAGGAGTGGGGAGCGGAGACGTAGGACGGAAGGTCTGAACTCCGTGATCATATTGTGTGTTTGCATTGTTTACCTTGTTTACCTTGTTTATCTTGTTTATCTTGTAGATAAACATTGTATAATTTGCTTATCTTGTTTCACCCTTGTTTATATTGCTTATCCTTGCTAATAACTCATTGCATATCTTATTTGCTAGGATAACTTCTTAATTAGTTTTAATCGGCATTAAATCGGATTAGATTAGCATAAACTCTGTTCACCCCCTTCTACGGTTCTTTTCTAGTGGCATTAGGGTGCTTTCTAGAAAGTGTATCAACTAGACATTAAAAGTTCCTTCTTGCATGGAGAAATTCATGAGGAAGTATTTGTGGAGCAGCCGAAGGGGTATGAGATAAAGGGAGAAGAGCATAAAGTCTACAGGTTGAGGAAAGCACTCTATGGGCTTAAGCAAGCTCCGCGTGCGTGGTTTAGCAAGATTGAAACTTACTTTGTCAAGAAGGGTTTTGAGAGGAGTGTGAGTGATCACACTTTGTTCACGAAGAAGAATGGTGATGGAGGTATTTTAATTGTGAGTTTATATGTTGATGATCTTATATTTACAGGGAACAATGAACTGTTGTTTCAAGAATTCAAGAGTTCCATGAAGAAGGAGTTTGATATGTCTGATCTCGGATGTATGAAGTACTTTCTCGACGCAGAAGTTACACAAAGTTCGGAGGGAATTTTCATATATCAGAAGAAATATGCCAATGAGGTGTTGGAGAGGTTCGGGCTACAAAATAGTATAGTAGTGAAGAATCCTATTATCCCTGGGAGCAGACTTGTTAAAGACGAAGGAGGTTTGAAGGTTGATGCTACAACTTACAAGCAAATGGTGGGCAGCCTCATGTATCTGACTGCTACCAGACCAGATCTTATGTTTGTGGTGTGTTTAGTAGCTCGGTTTATGGAGGCTCCTACGGTTATGCATCAACAAACCGTGAAGAGAGTGTTTCGTTACTTGAAGGGGACAACCGAGCTGGGGCTGTTTTACAAAAGAAGAGAAAGTGAAGATTTGATTGATTATTCTGATAGTGGTTATGCAGGGGACCTTGATAGCTGCAAAAGCACCTCAGGTTATGTTTTAATGATGGGTGGTGGAGTTGTTGCTTGGAGTTCTAAGAAGCAACCAGTGGTGTCACTATCTACCACCGAAGCTGAATTCATTGCTGCTGCCGTATGTGTGTGTCAGAGTGTGTGGATGCAGCGAGTGCATGAGAAGCTTGGAGTGAAACAAAGTAAGTGTGTCTTTTATTGTGATAATAGTTCAGCCATCAAACTTTCGAAGAATCCTGTTTTAGAGGGAAGAAGTAAGCACATAGATGTTCGGTTTTATTTTCTTCAAAACTTGACAAATGATGGTGTGATAGAGCTGATACATTGCGGCACTAAAGAGCAACGGGCTGACATCATGACAAAGCCCCTGAAGTTGGATGTGTTCTTGAAGCTGAGGAGTAAGCTTGGTATGTGTAATGCTCAAGAATTAAACTGACTATTTTTTTTTTTTTTGAAGGAAAATTAAACTGACTATTTGATCACAGTTTAGTTTAAGGGAGGATTTGTTGGAGTTTCAGTTATGTGAAGATCAAATTCTATGGATTTGTTAGTTTGAATTTGATTCTTGTTATCTTTCTGTTTAATAATACCTAATCTATAGGGAGTAGTTTAAATTCTGAATTATCCTTTCTTTAGAATAACCATGATATAGTTGTGTAAATCATGGTTACGATTTCCTCTTTTCTTCTGTTTGTAATGGCTCTGTAAAAACCACAATAACTCACTTGAATAACTCACTTGAATAAACTTAAGGTTTATAGCTACAATTTGATTCTCATACCACAATCCTAGAAACAGTGTCTTATAGTATTCTTAATAGTCTTTATGTTGTTTCTGAATGTCATTTGGATATTAAATTTTGTTATATTGGTTCTATTGAATGATCTATCATCCTCTGATGCTACACGCTAAATATCTTATGAAAAATCTTAGTTATGTTAAAATGCTCTATCAAGATCCAACGCTATAGTTATGCCATATATCTTCCATGAAACTCGGTTCTGTAAAATTTCCTGTCACGGTCTCTTATTTTTAAAGTGAACTACTGCTAAAACTATAATACTACAAATAATTGGATAACAATAATATTGCTGACTTCCGTGCAATGCACGGGTTTAAACTAGTTTCATGAGAAAGTGGAGGCACCGCAGCGTGTAAGAAATGTACTCTAGGAATGACAGAAAACCTACAGGGTAAAATACAGTTTACTCCCAACATTATCAGGCCGTCATCATACAACTTCTATCGTACACTTAACTTTTATATATATATATATATATGGATTGAGACTTTAGTTTGATATCTTTAGGCGCCTTTTGACAAAGAGTGTTAAGAAAGAGGGTTTAAAAAGAAAGATTAATATACTTAGTCCGTTCGATAATCTGAATGACTAAATTATATTAACCCGTTAAATAAGTTTTATTTTAGCCCTTGTGATCAGTTTTAGTTTTATTTTAACTCTTAATCTTTCTAAATAGGAGTATTAGTAAACATCTCATTTTGAGGGGTTAACTCATTTGAATCCCTCTAAAGGGGTTAGCTTAACCCTTCTATATTTTTTATGTTTGACAAATTATGGAGGGTTAACTCACTTTAACCCTTGTATAGATTTTTTTTGTGTTTAGCGGGTTAAAAAGGAGTTAAGTCTCCTTAACCCTTCACTTAATACTTTGCCAAACGGTACCTTACAGTACAAGTTACCAGGGTCCGGGTTGTAATATGATTTATATTCTAGTGCTACTGCTCACAAAGCAATTAGTTAAAATATACAATTACAATAGTGGTAGGAATTTTAAAATGATATTAGAACAACCTACGCTTGAATCTTATTGGCCACAAATTTCCAAACTCATTTAAACTAATTTATATTGTTGCATAAGTTAAGTTTTTTGTCAATAAAAAGGACCCTAGCCATATTAGGACATGTTAGAATATGTGATTATAATCGGTGCATGTTATTAGATTAAAATACGAGTTGAGCTAGGTTACTATTAGTAGTATCCAACATGCGAATACGATCAATCCAATTTTAAAAATTGTAACTCAAATTTTTAAAATTTTAAATGTGTTGATGTGATCTACTACACATTGATTATTTAAAAATAGAATCTCAGAAGATTTCAATATCATTAACCTATGCGTAATATGTCGTCAAAACTAACCTTTCACAATTTTCATAAATTTACTTAATTTTTCGCTAATATATCGAAATCTTTTTAAAAAAAAATTTGTTAGGTAATTCACGCGTATTAGAGTACATCTAACAGTTCAGATTTTGTTTACTTTTACTTTTTCAAATTAAATCAGTAGCATCTACCTATCAAATGCTATTAATAATAGCCTAGTCCAATTATAACCTTCCACTCCGATACACCGGCAACCCCGACAACCCACGTGGAAACTGAATATTCTGGACCATCATAAATGAGCTGCTGCAGACCTATTTTGCAATTTCGCGAAACGGTGTAGGCTAAAATCGGAAAATTGGTCATTTTTGTGATGGTCTGCCGGCCACTGTGACTTCACATTTGGGATTGGATGCCTGGTCAAATCGTAGTCAGTCACTGTCGGATCTAGTCAGGTGGCGGGTCCCACTTACTGTAAAAGTCTTCGACCCTTCATCGGCACGCCTAGTAAATTAAGTTTTAATTTCGTAGTCATGGGCAAATAACTACTAAGATTTAAGAAGATTATTACAGTCCCAAAAAAAAAAATTTTTAAATGAAAAAATGAAAGAAAAAAATAATAAAAGATAAATTATTGCATAAAGCGCGTCAGATGAAGCTTCCTCTCTGTTTCAGCACGGAAAGAGCGTTTTTAGAGTCAACAGGTCAAAGGCCTTCCAGTGTGAACGTATGCAATAAGGATCTTTAATTTATTAATTTATTATTAAATATACTTATCTTGAAATTATCGAAAACATATGCGTATTTGAAAAAGCTATAACCTCAGAATTAAGCTTATTGTCTTGAGCTCTTATATTAGATAGAGCGCGTTTGACAGATGGTAAAAGTAAATTATGTTATGGTGGCTTACGATTTACAAGTTACAAATCATAAATTTTGACCAATTTAAAAACAATCCACCATCAAAAATAGATTATAGTTTACGAAATTTTTTGACCACTTATCTCTTTCTAACTATAATAAATGCTTTTTAGTCATTTTAGCAACATTAATGACTTATAAGCAACCCTAAACAATCCACCATCAAAAATAGATTATAGTTTACGAAATTTTTTGACGTATAATCCATTTTGCTAGCCAAACGGATTACAATCCATTGTGGCGAAACATGCTCTGAAGTTCTAAACATTAGAAGGAAAATGTAACATAAAAAATTTCAGGTGAAGTTTCTCGCATTTGCGTATGGCTAATAATATTTAGTGCAAATTTTAAGAACTCTAGATATATATGGTGTGTTTGGGAGTTTACTAAGGGAAGGGAAGAAAAGGTAAACAACGGGAAGGGAAGGAAAGGGAAGAGAAGGGAATTGTAATATGTTGTTTGGGAGTTGAGTAAGGTGAATGAAGGTGAAAGGAAGTAAATATATGTAAATTTACATAAATGACTTTATACTAATAACACATCAGCTCTTTTATTTGTTTTGATGAGGGTAAGAATGTTATTACACCCATTTACCCTCCTCTACCGTCCAAATCAAGGGGGGAAGAAAACCAAGCAATTTTACCCTCCGTTCCCCTTCCTTCCCCTCTCTACCCTCCTTAAAAAAACTCCCAAACAAGTTGAGAGCTGCATTTCTCTTCCCCTCCCCCTCTCTACCCTCCATCCAAACAGGGCAATACATAAAACGGGTGAGGGTATATAAATGCAAAGTAAGAAATATTTAATTGCAACTAAGCCTAATATTTTTTTTTTTTTTTTTTGGATTGAGAAAACAAAATTATAAGTGTACAAAGACTAATTTCTTCAACAACAAAAAAAAGGTTTACAATCATCTCAGTGGTAAGTAATTTCACAATACGTAGCATCAACGAAGGGCGTTTAGGTAATTACAGCAGCAACACATCAAAGCACGTACAAACACAAAACCTTACGAAAAAGACGATTACACCCTTGTAGCTCCCCGGATCCGAG
>BQKN01066337.1:170338-190192 GCA_022839385.1 Asparagus kiusianus | reverse complement strand
GAGGAACGGAGCTCCGACGACCACGCCGACGACGACCGCGAGGAGGAGGCCGTGCGGGGCCCGGCCTTCGTCTGCCATTAAAGAGAGGGCAGTTTAGAGAGAGAGAGAGAGAGAGAGAGAGAGAGAGGGAGATCAGTGAGTGAGGGTTTCGACTTTGGGAGCGGGGCTTCTTTTTTTTATGTTTGGGATCGAGTTGGGAAAGGAGAGGGGCGAAAAAGAAAAAGGAGTTGGGAAAGTAGGGGGCGCTGGTAATTGTGTGATTTTGAATGGGACTTGGGTTTTGATTTTTTGGAAGCAGGGAGGGAGCACATGGGGTGGGGGGGAGCGTGCATGGCATGTGACCATGCGAAGGGGATACTTATGATATAATGATACAGTACAAATCTTATGAGTCAACAGCCTTTGAATCGTCTCCTTACGCTCTTCGGCTCCGTTTGGCAAAGTGTTAATGAAGAGGGGTTAAAGAGAAAGATTAATGTACTTAGCCCATTTGATAATCCAAAGGACTAAATTATTAATCCGTTAAATAAGTTTTATTTTAGCCATTATGATCAGTTTTAGTGTTTGGGAATAACAATGATTTTGATTATTTTTTTTATAATTAGAAGGGTTAACTCTTATTCCATCTAAATAAGAGTATTAGTAAACCCCTCATTTTGAGTGGTTAATTCATTTTAACCCCTCTAGAGGGGTTAACTTAACCCTTCTATATTTTTTATGTTTGGCAAATTATGGAGGGTTAACTCACTTTAACCCTTATATAGATTTGTTGTGTTTGGCAGGTTAAGAAGGTGTTAAGTCTCCTTAACCCCTCACTTAACCCTTTGCCAAACGGTACCTTCATGAATGGCCAGGACCACTTTACTTCGTGTATGGAAATGATCTGACGAAAATTTGCGTAATTACGTTCTACGTTCGATATATTATGTTGGCGATTGCACGGTTACTGTATTGGTTTTATCACGGATGTTTTCACTCTTTGTATTGATCTGTATTAAATATGAAGATATGTAGTCTGGACCCTTCGCAAAAAAGATGAAATTCTAGTCGGAACTGTTTTTTTAATTTCTTATAAGTCGGTCCATTGATAATAAATGTTTTTCAGGGTAACATTCCAGAAAATGATAATTATTCAAGAGGCTTATTAAGATATCATGTAAAATTAAAAGAAACTAAGAACAGAACTCCAATTAGTCCATTGAACTTACACGCCACATAAAAAATATCATGTAAAATTAAAAGAAACTAAGAACAGAACTCCACAAGTAAAAAATCAGGTATCCCAGACGGAAAATTCCGTCTAGGATACTCAGAATTCCGTCTAAGATGGGTATTCTAGACGGAATTCCGTCTAGAATACACGTCTAGGAAGTTTTCGTCTAGGATGTAGTATTCTAGACGAAAATTCCGTCTAGAATACATCCTAGACGGAATATTCTAGACAGAATTCAAAACCGTCTAGAATATATCCTAGACGGAATATTCTAGACGAAAATTCCGTCTAGAATACTTCATCCTAGACGGAAAAAATTTTCTTCTGGGATGAGTATTCTAGACGGAAATTTCCGTCTAGGATAATCATCCTAGACGGAAGGATGTTTTTTAATTTTTCTAAATTTTTTTTAAAAAAAATAAGCTATCCTAGGCGGAATTTGAGCATCCTAAACGAAATTTTCGTCTAGGATGCTATGCTACAGTAGTTTTTTTTTTTTAGAATCTGCTTTGGGTGCATGTACACAATGTTGAACAACACTAAATTATATTTATATCCAACACAATCTAATTTTATTCCAATATCAAATCTAATTATATTCCAATAATACATTCACCAAAATACTAGAAAAAAATTGTTTACAAACTTTTACATCAATTATTTACACGAATTCACATAGGATTTTCCCTTCGCAATCAACTCATCATCATCACCACTCTTCTTATTAAGCCCAAGCATATTCTTCCTTGCCTCTTCCTCTTCAACATCTTCCTCGCCTTTGTCAGAATGATTGCATGTATCTTCGCTTTTCACCTTCTTGGAATGATTCCCTTCAGCCCCACCATCATGCATGCCTTTACAATCGATATTATCATTCAAAAACAAAGATATATTATCATTCAAAATCAAAGATAAATAAATCCAAGACTGGAAATGCCATGAACACATGCCTTAAAATTTGTGATGCCACTCATATCAAAGGAAGATGAACAATCTGATTATTGTAGGACATGTGAATCATCATGATTAACTGACATTTTAATAAAACAGATGCATGCCAGCAAAATAACAATGCTAATCAAGGCATAAATCTTGTGCAACCACTGTTTGTGGGAAAATTTGGGAGTAAAAAGACGATGAAAGAAAATGATTTATATTCTCTCAAAATCAATTACAGTTGGATTCCCTAATTACAAAAGAGAAGAGAACGAATTTGGTTCTCCCCTTTGTTTAATTCTGGGTTCTTCACGGTGGCGATGGAGTGCCTCCCTCGAATGCTCGCGTCGAGTTTGCTCTCTGTTGACAATCCGCACGTCTTGATTCACTGGAACGATATCTTCTCCTCACGATTTGACGTTGTGGAGAACTTGCGTGACAAGTTTGAAACTCTTGATGAGTTGATAACTCTGAACGAGTTTTAACTCTTGAAAAAGAGTTGATTTGAACCGAAAGTTCGGTTGATAAGCCAATGATGAAGAAGCTCTTGTTGCAGATCTCCCAAGCTCCAGAAAATGCTCCAAGGATTTCTTCTGCTGCTGCCAAACCCCAGATCCGAAAAATGCCCGCCTAAAGGATACCCGAATACCCTCTGCTCTGTTCCCAAAAGCCAGCCTGAACTCAGTTGAGTTTACCCATATTTATAGGGAATTAAGGGGTATAACTGCCCCCTTAATTCTCTCTGTAATGGGATTAAGAGGGGTGTAACCGCCCCCTTAATCTGCTCCTAAGTGGGGCAGAAATCCCTCAAATCGTGGAGGGAAAACGGTTCTTGCAACCGTTCAGCTCGTGCTTGAACGAGCCAAACGCCCAAATTGGCGTTCGGGACCCTAACTCCGCGTTTTAGACTGGAGACGCGGAGTTGGGTACCCGCTGGGCGTTGAAAAACACGGGTCCGACCCTAGTGTTTTAATGTTGTAACGCGGGTCCGACTCCAGCGTTTTGATATTGTAACGTAGGTTCGACCCCAGCGTTTTGATGTTGTAACGTGGGTTCGACCCTCGCGTTTTGATGTTGTAATGCGGGTCTGACTCCAGCGTTTTACTGTTGACACCCGTGGAGGACCTCCACGTTTTGGTGTTGATACACGGGGAGGACCTTCGCGTTTTGGTCTTAGAGCGCGGTGATGAGTTCTGCGTCTTGCTTTGAAGAGATTATCAACAAGTAATCTCTTTTGTCATAGCTTTGCGAAGATCATTATCTTGTAATCTTCGTCTTGGCTCCTTGAGAATATGAGAGTCGTCAGATTGTAACTCCCGATGTTGATTGTGGATGCTGTTAAACTAGAGCTTTCATCGGTTGTCGTGAAGGTCGTCAGATTGTAACCTTCAGCGATCTACGTGAAAGTCTTCAAATTGTAACATTCTGAAAGTCGTCAGATTGTAACTTCCATCATCGGTGTTTGATGGGGGATAAGCTATCTATTGTGATTTTTAGACAGCCTACAACCACCTGTTACATGTCATTAATTTTCTCTTGCATACGCCAATTTAATTACAAGTAACATCAACAGAAAGGAACTTTAAAATCAGTGGCATTGCTAATCAAGGCATAAATCTTGTAAGCTATTTGTGAAGCCTACCAAGACAGCTTTTGATATGTTGGCACTTCACTGTTTTCAGTTACATGTTAGTATGAAGTTTGGCTCCAAGTGCATGTCAGAGCTTTTAAAATCTGAAGCATACCTGATTTATAGGATCCAGTAAAGCAGCAATCACAAGATCAAAGTCAGGCTTCTTCCTAGATGCAGGAACCATCATGCCATCATAGGTATCAATAAGCTCAAGCAGCAAAGAAACACCTTCCCTTACAATGCAATTAAAATTAGGTTGAGATTCCAAGCACAAAACAAATAAGCAGACCTGATGAAGCCATCCTAACATATCTCCTACATAACGTAAGGGATCATGATCATGCACTTCAATAGGCCTTGGGAGTCCTCCAGGCCCTCCTCATGTAAAGTTGAATTTGGGCTTCCAAAGAGAACAATGAAGATATAAAGATATAGAAAGTTGAAAGTAATTGTTGCCTCGAAGATCCTGATTGAGGTAATGTTGCCTGATAAAGTGCAGCTTTAAGTAAGACCAGCTTGATATAATGGAAAGAAAACAAATTTTACCAAATCTAATATATTTGATAAATTTGAAAAGTTTCATAAAAAAATATGTAGTTTCACGGTTCTTGTCCACTTCAATAGATTGAAACCTCATGCGGAGTATGGGACAATGATGGGACTATAGAAATAGAAGACTTTTGAAATCCAACTCCCCTAGCACAATAAGGAACTCACTCATTCAAGAACAGAGACATAAGCTAACAACTGGCAGATTTTAATTAAAAAGACATATCATTTAACACATAACAATAAAAGAGGATCATCACCTAAACACGCTAGTCAATCATGCGTCCTAAAGGTTATGAGATCAATTTAAGTAGGTGTTGGCTGCCTCCAGTGACAGCATCCAAGAGGAAAACTCTAGTTTGGACTCAATTTCTTTTACATATCATTATTACTTGACTCGTTCTGAGTTTGGCCTTCATTAACAAATTTTATCGACATTTCAACTTCCACAGGTACAATTACTTTCCACATCGGTTGTCATTTTGCCGCTAATTTAATGTGAACCAAAAAAAACACATCCCGACCCATGAAAAAAATAGAGCTTTATGGCAAAAATAAGTCAAGCTTAGTTATTTTTTCTTCCTTCTTACTATTCAGTTTGTAACAGAGTTTGAACTCCTCTCATTCATGCTCGATGTTTTTCAGTATCTGCATCGTGAAAACCCTAGATATACTTAAAAATAAAAAAAGTATAACAATTACTAGAAAAATAAGAGGAAAACTCTAGTTTTACTTGCAACAAAAATTAAAGTATAGAAGAGTTGCATTTCACCTGAAACCCCTAGATTCATCCGAATCCGCCGCAGAGAGAGAGAGAGAGAGAGAGAGAGAGAGAGAGAGAGAAACTACTATGATTTCAAAACAATGGAGAAGGAGGAGGCAGGACGGGGCCCACTCCTGGATCATGAGAAGGACCGAGGAGGAGGAGGCCGAGGTTCGAGCGGAGGAGGCGAAGATCTCATGGCCGGGGCTGAGGCCTAGGCTACGGAGGTAGAGGTAGGGGTTCGAGGAGGAGGATGCTTGGCGGCGGCGATTGTATTCGCGGAGGCGCTCTTCGGTGAAGGAGGTGGAGACCGAGGGTTTTAGGGTTAGGGTTTTGGAGTTAGGGCTGGCCATCGTTGAGAGGGGAGTGAGGGAGGGGAGACATTGGAGGAGGTTTTGGAGAGAGTAGGGTTAGGGTTTCGATGGGAACAAGGAGAGAGGGCGAGCTTCACGGTGGTGGATTGAGTTTGAATTTGGGGAAGGGGATCAGGATTTTCTCTCAAAAGCGGGAGAGGGAGAGGGATTTGGAGATAGGGATTTGAGGGCGGAAAGGGGGAATGGAAAAAATATGGTGGGAATTTTCAAATTTATTTTTAAAAAGGGGGCAATCATTTTAGACGGAAAATTCCGTCTAGGATGTATCCTAGACGGAATTTTCCGTCTAGGAAGTTTGGCATATTTTAAAAAATAAAATAAAATAAAAAAACCGTCTAGGATACTATTCTAGACGAAAATATTTGTCTAGAATGTTTATTCTAGACAGAATATTCTAGACGGAAATTTTCCGTCTAGTTTAATATTAAACTAGACGGAAAAAAATCCGTTTAGAATATTCCGTCTAGGATATGAAAATTTTTACTAGTGCTCCAATTAATTATGGACATACTGATACGACTCCAATTCTCCAACTGAGTCAAGACACAAGCAAACTTCCCAGTCATTCTCAATCATCGTGAAGAAATATATTTCACTTATTTGAGTGGAAACATTATTTGGATAGTAATCAAAGTCACAATATATCTATCATTCTGTTTCATTCCAAAATCTCAATAACCATTATCAACCTTCTTATAGCCATTTTAGTGATGGAAAATAATCACCAATCGATGGTAGACAAATGTCTTACATGCATAATCAGGTCAACATCTCAAGATAATCAGAACCCCAGCTCCGCAGTGTGAAAGCGGCTTTAGGGTGGGGGGGGCACGTGAGTGTGGTGTGAACACGGAAGTAAACACGGATGCCCACGAATTACGTTACCAGGCCCACCCGAAAAACAAAAGCCTATAAAATTGTGAACGCGCCTTTGGGGGTGGGGGGCGCACGTGATTGTGGTGTGAACACGGAAGTGAACACGGATGCCCACGAATTACGTTACCAGGCCCACCCGAAGAACAAAAGCCTATATATAGGCTTTTGTTTCCTAGGGCAGAGTGCGCGAGGAGGTTTTTATGAGAAAATTTTTCGGCTGTCCGCACTGTGCATGCGGAATTGTTTGGCGAATGTAGGAGAAAAAATAGTAGCTGCAGTTAAGGAGATTTTGTGTAGTCTCTTTTAGGGTTTTGTGCATCCCTTTGAGAGGCCTTTGTGAGAGGTTTGAGAGATTGTGTGAGGGTTTAATTTGTGTGATTGTAAATCCTAGTTGTATTCTTTCCCTCTAATAGTAGATCTCCCCCCTCCTTGCCCCGTGGACGTAGGCAATTTGCCGAACCACGTAAAAATTGGTTGTACTGCTATTTGTGTGATTTGTAATAGCTTTTAGGGTCCCTCGACAGGTCAGTCCTAGAACTGATGAGATGAAGAGCCGATATCTCACTTGGTTGAGATATTCGCTTCAGATTCTTGTTTCCTTGGTGAAACAAAAATTCTTATTGTGATCTGACTCTCTTGTTGTGCTGCCGAAGTGCTGCCGAAATTTCCGTTGCGCACAACAAGTGGTATCAGAGCCCAGATTTCTGATCTAGGGTGTTTTGGATTTGGTGGAGGAAGATTTTGTGTGAATCTTGGTTCTTGGAGTTCTAGGCTTCGATGGAGATAGCATTAGGAGTTGCCGTTGGAGATTTCGCTTTCCTCGTGTGGATAGGAGATCTATTTGGAATCTGATCTAGGGTTCAGTTGGGTGGTTCCTAATTTCTATCAAATTTGTTCTTTCTCTACAATTTGGAGTTAGTTTGCAATGGGAGAACAAGGTGAAAGCAGCAAGTCGATGGCGAGTACAATACAAGTTGGTTTTCAGAATACTAAGATTAGTGTAGTGAAGTACGACGGTAAAATCAACTTTGGTTTGTTTATGAGCGACGTACAGGATGCGCTGAATGCTCAGAATTTGGAAGAGACCTGTGGGGTGATCAGGTCCTGTTTGGAACAGGAACTGAAATATGATGTGATTGGGGTGACGTCTACAATGAAGATGTGGGAAATTCTCAACAACAAGTATCTCACGAATAGTGTTGAGAACAGGTTGCACTTGTTGCGAAGACTCTTCAGATTTTAGATGTCCAAAAGCACCTCGCTAGCGGCTCATGTAAACAACTACACTAAGTTATTGTCGGACTTGGCGAATGTTGATGAGAAGATAACGGATGAGTACAAGGCGATTATTTTGTTGGGCTCCTTACCGGATGAGGAGTATGATACCTTCGTGCTCACTTTGTTGAATGGGAGATCTTCTATCAACTATAGTGAAGTGACTAACGCTTTGACAAACTACGATTTGAGGAGGAAGGATAAGGAGACTTCCCGTGCTAGCACTTCAGGCGAGGCCTTGTCGACGAGAGGTAGAAGCTCATATCCAAAAGGTGATAATAGAGGGAGGTCAAAGTCAAGAAGCCGCCACCAATTAGCAAAGAACCAATGTGAATTCTGTAAAGAGCAGGGACATTAGAAGAGAGACTGCCCGAAGCTCAAGGAGAAGGAGAATGATAAGAAAAAAAGGCCTGAAGGCCAATGAGGTGAATATTGCGAAAGGCGATGATTCTGATGATTCGTGCTTTTCTCTACTGATTACTCCGGTGGTGAACCATGTGGATGCATCAGATTGGATGCTTGATTCCGACGCTACTTATCATGTGACCCCTAGGCGAGATTGGTTTGCATCGTTCGAGAGACTCGATGGGGGTGTTGTTGTCATGGGAAATGATCAATCCTGTGGCATTTGTGGGATAGGTACCGTGCGGATTCGGATGCATAATAGATAGTCCGTGAATTGAAGGAGGTGAGATTCGTTCCTCAACTGAAGAATAATCTTATTAGCCAGGTTGCTTCGGCTATTTCAGAAGCGGACATGAGCAGACTTTGGCACTATAGGTTGGGGCACACAGGTGAAAAGTCACTACAGGCATTGTGCAAGCAGGGGCTATTGAAGGGAGCCAAGAGTGGGAAGATTGAGTTCTGTGAGCACTGTGTTCTTGGCAAGAAGACGAAGGTGAAGTCCGGGACTGCTATTCATTAGACGAGGAGCATCCTGGACTACATGCACACAGACGTTTGGGGTCCCACCAAGACTGCATCACTTGGTGGTCGATATTGGTTCGTCACTTTTGTAGATGACTATTCTAGGTGTTGTTGGGTGCACACCATGACGAAGAAGAGTAAAGTCCTAGATTTGTTTGTGGAGTGGAAGAAGATATTGGAACTGCAGGCTGGGAGAAAGATCAAGACGTTGTGATCCTACAACGGTGGTGAGTATACTTCTGATCCCTTTCAGCAGCTATGTCGAGACGAGGGCAGAGACATACTTCACAATTAGTCATACACCGCAGCAAAATGGGGGTGACGGAGAGGTTGAATCGGTCTTTACTGGAGAAGATCCGATGCTTATTATCGCAGAGTGGTTTGGAGAAGATCTTTTGGGCTGAGGCACTTACATATGCGAGCCACCTCATTAATAGGCTGCATTCATCTGCGATTGAGGGGAAAACCCTATGGAGAAGTGGTCGGGAGGCCAGCACATGACTATGACCAGCTCAAGGTATTCGGATGCCCTGCATTTTATCATGTGAGAACAGATAAATTAGAACCTCGAGCTAGGAAGGCCATATTTGTAGGATTCAAGCGTGGTGTCAAGGGATACAAGCTTTGGGATCCAGTTGATAAGAAGATTATGCTGAGTAGGGACGTCACGTTTGATGAAGCTTCTATCTTGAAGCTTCCTAGCTCTCATTAGGTGGAGAGCGATCCGACAGAGGAGATATCGCAGGTGGTAGAGATCGATGCAGCTCCACATTGTCCAGATGGTACAGTATTCATTAGAGTGCCGACTGAGGTGACGCCAGGCGAGCACGACGATGGCACGGAGGATACAGGTACTAATATGCAGGATTAGGGACCGACGGATCAGGTTCAGGATTCGATTGCGGTTCGAAGATAGAGGAGAAACATACAGATGCCAGCACGGTATGCCGACACAGTTGCGTATGCACTTCCGATGGAGAGTATCGATGAGTTGGTGCCTACTACATTCAGATAGGCCGAGCAGAGTTCGGAGGCTAATTCGTGGTAGGTGGCTATGCAGGAGGAGATGGAATCTCTTCATAAGAATGATACATGAGAGCTTGTTGAGCTTCCAAAGGGGCGGAAGGCAATTGGTTACAAGTGGGTATACACGAAGAAGGAGGGCATTGAGGGCACTCCATTGAGGTTCAAAGCTAGGTTGGTTGCGAAGGGCTATGCACAGGAGGAAGGTATTGACTATAATGAGGTTTTCTCTCCGGTGGTGAAGCATTTTTCGATTCGGATTTTGCTAGCTTTGGTGGCACGGTATGGTTTAGAGTTAGATCAATTGGATGTGAAGACGACATTTCTTCATGGTGATCTTGATGAAGAAATATATATGACTCAGCCATTGGGATTCCGAGCTGCAGGGAAGGAAAAATTGGTTTGCATGTTAAAGAAATCGCTATACGGTTTGAAGCAGTCTCTTCGACAGTGGTATAGGTGATTTGATGGTTTTATAATTGGTCATTCGTACACTCGGAGCCAGTTTGATCCTTGTGTATATTTTCACAAGTTGAAAGGAGGTGCGTACATCTATTTGTTACTTCATGTTGATGACATGTTGGTTGCCTCTACTTCCAGGTCGGCTATAGATGAGTTGAAAGTTCAACTTTCAAATGAGTTTGAGATGAAAGACTTGGGTGAGGCCAAATGCATTTTGGGAATGGAGATCGGTAGAGATAAGAAGAATGGTAGAATTTGTTTGACACATGTGGCTTATTTGAAGAAGGTTCTATAGTGATTCCATGTTAGCATGGATACGAAGCCAGTTAGTGTACCATTAGGAGCCCATTTGAAGCTTTCAGCTGGTCTTTCACCGAAGTCAGTTGAAGATAGAGAGTTGATGTCGAAAACTCCATATGCGAGTGCGGTTGGCAGCTTGATGTATGTGATGGTATGTACGAGGCCGGATTTGTCACAGGCGATGAGCATGGCTTCGAGATACATGCACGATCCAGGAGTGGGTCACTAGGACACCGTGAGATGGATTTTGAGGTACATTCGAGGTACGCTCAATGTTGATTTAGTTTATGAGCGGGACACTACAGGTGGGCAACTATGCATTGTTATGTTGATTCGGATTATGCCGGGGATTTGGATAAGCGCCGGTCTACTATGGGGTATGTGTTCACTTTGATCCGTGTGCCGGTGTGTTGGAGATGTACCTTACAGTCGATGGTGGCTTTGTCTACGACGGAGGCAGAGTATATGGTAGTTACGGAGGCTGTGAAGGAGGCTATTTGGCTTCGGGGACTTTTTGAGGAACTTGGTATATCGCAGCGGTCCGTCACTTTTCATTATGATAACATGAGTGCTATCTATTTGGTGAAGAATCATGTTTTTTCACGTGAGGACGAAGCACATTGATGTTCGTTATCACTTCGTTCGGGATGTTCTTGAAGATGGCTATGTGAAGATTGTGAAGGTCCACACGAAGGATAATCCGGCGGATATGCTCACTAAGGTGGTTCCGAGCAACAAGTTTGACCATTGTAGAAGCTTGTTGTACATTCATGATTGTTGAGGTCGTTGGCGGCCATTTGGGTGAACTACGTTCGGCTTGATTCCTTAGGCAAGAGGATACATAGGTAGTCTTTCAGATGCAGCCGGTTTGGACTAGTTGATTTTGATGGGGGTGAGATTGTTTGGACTCTCGTTCGGGTTCTCGACTTATTATGGATTGAGTTCGTACTAGACACAAAAAGTTGGGACATTTGGTTGCTTTGGTGTCGGCTCAGTTTTAGAAAAAATTCACCGAGGTGAAGAATTGTGAACGCGGCTTTGTGGGGGGGCCACGTGAGTGTGGTGTGAATACGGAAGTGAACACGGATGCCCACGAATTACGTTACCAGGCCCACCCGAAGAACAAAAGCCTATATATAGGCTTTTGTTTCCTAGGGCAGAGTGCACGAGGAGGTTTTTCTGAGAAAAATTTTCGGCTGTCCGCACTGTGCATGCGGAATTGTTTGGCGACTGCAGGAGAAAAAAATAGTAGCTGTAGTTAAGGAGATTTTGTGTAGTCTCTTTTAGGGTTTTGTGCATCCCTTTGAGAGGCCTTTGTGAGAGGTTTGAGAGATTATGTGAGGGTTTAATTTGTGTGATTGTAAACCCTAGTTGTATTCTTTCCCTCTAATAGTAGATCTCCCCCCTCATTGCCCCGTGGACATAGGCAATTTACCGAACCACGTAAAAATTGGTTGTACTGCTATTTGTGTAATTTGTAATAGCTTTTAGGGTCCCTCGACAGGTCAGTCCTAGAACTGATGAGAGGAAGAGCCGATATCTCACTTGGTTAAGATATTCACTTCAGATTCTTGTTTCCTTGGTGAGACGAGAATTCTTATTACGATCTGACTCTCTTGTTGTGCTGTCGAAGTGCTGCCGAAATTTTCGCTGCGCGCAACACGCAGACTCGACACACCGACATCCTATGAGGACGACTCGAAAGGCGTCACACGTTGAAGACTCAAAAGGAGTTACGTTTCGTCCCTAGCTGAGTTGACTACTTAAACACTCCACTCGGCCAACTCATTAGCCGATACCTTACGAGGGCAACTCGAAAGACGGTACTTCTCAACCACCAGACGAAAAAGGCAAAGAAACGTCTCGAGCCCTCCTGTGCACTGATGATCAATCACCTCACCATAAACGCTATTAAATGCATTATGGGCGCCATTATTCCTCTTCCCCAAATATTATTTATGGCACATCACTTCGCATTAAACCAAAGTGACATCTCCTCCACTCCTCGGCCGACACCTGTAAAGTTGAAGCTGACTCGGTCACCGGTCAATGCCCAGCCAAAGTTATCATTCTACCCTCCTTCTACTACTATAAAAGGAGATACTATTTTTCATTATAGGGTAAGTATTTTCCACCATTCTCTGAACTTAAGAACTACGAGTCTACGACTGTTCCCTTTACTTCTCCACATAAGTCACCCACTGACTTGATCGTCGGAAGAATAGTCGGGGAATCACACCCCGCCCTCTTACAATCTGTTAGTTGTGTAGGGAAGTGCAGCTTACCCAAAGATCTGATATTTTAAGAGTTAGAGGACCTCCGTCAACACAATTAACTCATTTCATTTAATTGTGTGATTTCATACATCAACAAACCTCACATCTGAACATGAAGATATAAACAGCAAACCACAATATTTTATAGTAGCTAGTATCATAATAATTAAATTTTTCGATCACGCATAGCATGCGCGATGCATTGGTTCATGCAATAAACAAAAAAGGGATCACATATTTAAACTTTGATTTTGCCGATACATAGTCTACCCTTAGCAATTTCGAGAATTACCTTGCTGACATAACTACTGGTTTTGTGATCACCAACATGTTGTTGGAAAAAATATCAAATAAAATTATAACATGTAAAATAAATCCGAAATAAAATAATAAGAAAATCTGGTCTGATCGGAAGCAGTCGTGTAAACATTATCCTATAAGATCGAGGATCCGTCTATCGCTCTTTCGCAGATGATCCTCTCTCCTCTAGCAATAAAAACAATCGGAAGCGGCCGACCTCTGTACTCGGGCGAGAGAACAGAGCTTCAGTTCAGATGAAGAATGGTTACCCAAAAATAACACCAACATATGAACGAAAATAATATGTAGAGGAGAGAAGAGGAAGAATAGAGAATTGTTTATGTATATATTCCGAATGTGAATAAGGTGTGTATATATAGGATTGAGAAAGCCATTACAATTCCTACAATTAATATGGTAACGTTCATCATAAATTTTCGTAACGTTCCCCATAATGTATAGCAGTTACACATGTTAATTATATTCATAGCATTATTCTATATGAGACTATTCATGAAAGTAAAATTGTCTTTTCTCTAACAAAATATCCAACGGTCCCCCTCCCCCAAGGCAATATTAACTAATAACTCAAAATTAATAAATAAAACAATAAATCACAAATCAATTATAGGTTAGACAACCTTTCGTATTGGGAATTTAGGAGAGGTAGCTTTCGGTTTTGAACCTTTCCTCGGTGAGTTCATCGCCACCTGAGGGACATAATGGACTAGGCCTTGAATTAGGCCCCTTTAACCAGGTATTGACGAAAACACACATAATACGTCTTCATCTATTGAGTAAAACGGGTTGAATGTTAAAGGTGATGCTCACAATAACCGACTCATGAGAGTTTCTAGGGGTTAGCCTACCCCCCCCCCCAACCGTGGTCATCACGGTTCCTCTTATATAGGTAAGTCCTTCAAGGGTACTACAGCTGGATATTATACTCTCCGCAATACACGCGTTAGACTTATTAAGAGTAAAACTCAACCTAACCAACTGTATCATAAGAGCATCGTCATCATAGATAAGGGGAAGTAGCACATGCTACTATAATGATATATAAATATATCTAGGTTGATGATCCACACGAGTGTCACTAGTCCAGCTTGTTTCTATCACATTGAACCAACATTAGGATTACGTCTCTAAATAAGGGTTGGGTTGTCGCTGGCAGTGACCTCATCTATAGGCTTAACCTCATCTCCCTCGATGAATCCAAAACCATACTTCTGGATAGACCCTTTGTTAATGGGTCAACAAGATTCTTTTTAAACTGTACAAAGTCTAGAATCACGACTTTACCTAATAGACATTGTTGTTGGCCTTCTTGTTTTGATGGTGATTTAGCAAACAATTTACATCTAATGTTGTTTGTCTAGTGTTTGTATTTTCGTATTTATTCTAGGCAAACAACGCGTTGGAGGTTGGATGGAATATGCGTTACAACGATGATATCCAATGGAGGTTGGCGGAATAGTGGAGTGAAGCCTTGCAATTCAAAGTTAAAGATCAAGTTCAAGCTTCATCCGCGAGATTACCAAGAAGAGCTTATTGAAGATCAAAATTGCTTGGGTAATGTAGTTTTAGATTTTATATTATGTGTGTCATATACTCTAAGCTCAATATCTTATACACACACATTTATTGGTTTCTTCGTATATATATATAGTTATATATATACATAAGTTTTTGGTTTCTATGCATATATAGTTATATATATACATACATGTGTTTTGGTTTTTATGGTTATATATATGATATTACATATTCCATACTCTATTGTGCTTTAGTACTTACTGCATAGAATATGTAATTTTTATGAAAATATTATCTTATTAGTTTATAGACTTAAATATCTATTTATACATGTTTTACTAAGTCTATAAAAATATTTCACAAAGTTTCAAAAGTTGGTTTATGTCAAAACATCAAAATTCAAGTATCTCATATTTTCATGTTTTGGACTATTTTGTAAAATGATGATATTTTTCATTTGGGAGGTCCTTTCTGATAACCAGTCACTGTAGCATGTTTATTATCATGTCTACAATCATTCTCCAAAGTTTTACATTTTTTGGAATTTATTTGATATTTTTAAACAGTGTTTTAAATCAGCATACCAGTTTTCTGCTATGTCAGTTTTCGATCGACCGCATCGGTCAACCGCTCATCTGATATTTCGACAGATTGCAGCAGAGAGTTGGTCAATCGACCGGTCCGGTCGACCGAGAGCTCCATCGGTTGACCGACGAGATTTCCGGTCGACCGACAATAGAGCCGTTGGCTCCTAACGGTTATTTTTCTGAGCTGTTTTCTAGGGGCTGTTTTGTCATTTGGTTTGGATTTTTTTTTGTTGAGATCTTGAGTGGGTATAAATACCCCATTGCTGATCTCTTTTTTGACTAATGAAAAAGAAGTTTTTGACCAAGAAAATGTTTTAAACAAGTTTAAAGAGTTTTAAACAAGGTTTAAGTTTGGTTTAAGTGTGTTTATAAGATTTTAAGCATTTGAGTGTTTTGGTTTTGTGAATCAATTCCATAAGGGCTTGAGGAGATCATCTATTGAAGTTTGAGCTTCCAACTATTCTCCCTCCAACTCTTGATCTATTGAGAAGTTTTCTAAACTCTATTTCTAGCTCTTTTATATATTTGATTATCATTGTTATTAAGCTAGAACTACATTGAGTTTAGTTTTCATTTATATCTCATTGTTACACACACCCACTTGAGCTTATTGTATTTACATACATAGTATATTAGGGTTATGAGAGATTGTAACATTGAGTTGTACTTAATTGTGTTCTCATCTATTGTAGAGAACGAATTTATATTTGTTACATTGTGAGTGTTGTAAGGTTTTCGGTGAGCTAGAAAACCGAGTGTGTTGTGAAGTTTTCGGTGAACTAGAAAACCGATTGTGAGGAGTGACGTTGATCGGTGATCGTTAAAAACCGACACTGTGAGGTGTAAACGTTATTCGGGTGAGCGTAGAAAACCCGGTTATGATAGTGGATTTCTCCCCGGGAGTGGGGAGCGGAGACGTAGGACGGAAGGTCCGAACTCCGTGATCATATCTTGTGTTTGAGTGTGATTTGGCGTTTATTTATACTTGTGTTTATATTTCTTGTCGCCATTGTCATTAGCTCATTATTTATATGATCCACTATCTAGTTCATATTGTTTACCCTTGTGTTAGTTTTATATCCTTGCACATACATTATCTATATCTCTTTGTTAGAATATATTTTATTGTTTATATATCCTTGCATATATTTCTATCATATAGGATATATCACCTTGTGTATATTGCATATTCTTGCACATAACTCTTTGTATATCTATCTTGCAAGAATATATTTATTAATTAGTTTTAATTGGTATTTAATCGGATTAGATTAGCATAAGACCCTAATCACCCCCCCTCTAGGGTCCAACAATTGTATATATTTATCAAGTTATTTTATAATTAGTCTTTCATATTGTTTGACATTAGGTCCCCTTCTTGTTTAAGTTATTTTTCAAATTAATCTTTTCAAGCAAGAGTACAAGTAGCAAGAGGAGAGATTAATTTGAAACAACTTATAAGGATAAGGTAACCTAATAGTAATTCTCTTGATTTGATTTTCCAGGACATTGATTTATCATATCTCCTGTAACTAAGCATACTAGTTGACAGAGCATATTTATATTAACTCCAATCATTTCGTGAAATCTCAAGAGAAAACATTATACACGTAGTCAAATAAAGAGTTATAAAAATTAATCTTTCTCTATTAAAATGATAGGACATCAAAATATGTTAGCATAAAAGATCATGGTCTATGATCATAAATGATCGTAGTCTATGTCTGAAGATGTAACTGCATAGGGTTAGAATTTGCCCTTAATATCTGAACATTTCACACTAATGTGGAATTAAAATACTGCAGTCATATATTTACATGCATACATATGCAGATACATAAATAAAATTACTAATAGTTACATGCATAACATTCAAGAGAACCTTATAATATGATTTCATATCTTAAAGTATATTTCATACTTCATATGCATAAATTTTAAATTCTTGTATTATAAGAGCTTACAAATTTGTTGCCTACAAAGAAGACATTCCAAATTTAAATTGGTTGCCTACAAAAGAGACTTTCCAAAATTAAATTTATGCATATGAATTATTCTCATAATTCCGGTCCTCTTATTCATGCTTGAATATAAAATGTTTCATATGTAATTATAACAATTATCAAATAAATACAATCACATAAGTATATGACGTATAAGCCCTATTTATATGGAAAATCCATATCGGATGATTTGTAATAAATTAATAATATTGCATATGATTGTAAAACAAAGCTATAAAAATGAAAAGGTTTTTGTCAATATCACTAGACCAGAAACTTAACTAGATCAGCTCCTTTCCAAGAACTCCTAAAGTGAAAAGATTAAAGTTTTACCCGGGTAGTTTAGCCAGGTAAGGATGATACTAGAGGGAGATCAAAGATTAATTAAGTACCTTGATCCTTGCGGAGCGCGTTACACAACCCCTAAAGCTTGCCTTAGACACCAAATAATTTAAGAAAACTTGAACCGGTTCACTTAATGATTTCTAGTTCCTTAACAGTATATGTGAATAGCGACTATTAACAATAAATACGTAAACAGTAACTGTAAAACAGTATCAGTAACTGTGAACAGTAAATACGTGAACAGTACTTATGAATAGTGGTTTGCATTTTGAACAACGCTTACACTTTTACTATTTATAAATGACACTGTCATTTGCTACAGTAACAGGCGTAAAACTTAATTGCTACAGTGCCATTAATTACTTATAATTAATTACAGTAATTAAAATAAAGCAAGAAAACAATTACATAAACCGTATTTTCCTAGAAAGAATAGCAATTGCATTTTTATAAACAAGGAAAATAATTCTCTGATGAACAGTGCTCTATGTAAATAGTAAACAGATTTTTTTAAATAAAATAAACAATAATAGAAACTTTTTTTAAGGAGAACAGTAACGATTTTAATATAAAATGAACAGTTTGGTTTTTTACTTTTAATTAACAGTAACCGAAACTGTTTTTTAAAGATGAACAATAACTGTTTTAATTTTTTATTAACAGGAACCGAAACTTTTTTTTAAAACAATAACGTTGTTAACAGAAATTAAAATGGGTGAATAGTAAGTTTGATAAACAGTAATATTTTTTAATAATAATTTTGGATTTAAAACAATAGCTATAAACTACTCAATCTTCTAGATTGTTGGAAAATATATCAAATAAAATTATAGCATGTAAAATAAATCTGAAATGAAATAATAAGAAAGTCTAGCCTGATCGGGAGCAGTTGTGTAAACACTGCCCTAGAAGATTGAGGACCCGTCTATCGCCCTAGCGCAGATGATCTTCTCTCTCCTAGCGGTAAAAATCCCCGGAAGCGGCTGGCCTTTGTACTCAAGCGAGAGAATAGAGCTTCAGCTCAGACGAAGAATGGTTGCCCAAAAATAACACCAACATATGAACAAAAATAATATGTAGAGGAGAGAAGAGGAAGAAGAGAAAATTATTTATGTATATATTCCGAATGTGAATAAGGTGTGTATATATACAGGGTTGAGAAAGCAATTACAATTCCTATAATTATTATGGTAACGTTCTTCATAAATTTTCGTAACGTTCTCCATAATGTATAGCCGTTACGCACGTTTTAATTGTATTCATGACACTATTCTATGTGAGACTATTCATGAAGGCAAAATTGTCTTTTCTCCAACAAAATATCCAACACATGTTATACCATAGCACAAGCGATAATCCTTTTCCCGCAAGATAGAGCACTAGATGGATATTCAGTAATGAAGTCATGACTTTGGTGTGGTCTAAAAACACACATAAATAAATCCAATAGTAATTTGTCTCCTCACCAAATCCCGATAGTTATATGCATATACTATTGACAATATGTTTCTTTTACATATTTCTAAATATGAAAATAATAATAATAATGGATATCTTTGTTATATAATGAAAATTTCTCATATGACAATGATGTGGCTAAATCTAAGTAAATAAAGAAGGAAATAGAAACTCTCACAAATAAATTTAGTAGTAATTTTTTAGTAAGATATGGCACTGGGTGAATATTTAGTGATGTAATCATGACTTTGGTGGGATCTAAAACACTGATAAAGAAATCCAATAGTAATTTATCTCCTTCCAAAATTCCAATAGTCATATCCTATTGACAGTACATTTCTTTTACATTTTTCAAAATATGAAAATAATAATAATGGGTGTCTTTTATCATATAATGAAAAATTCTCATGTGAAAATGATGTAACTACACCTCTGTTAGGAACTAAATGAGGAAGGGGAATCACATATTAGTCCCTTAAATCATCTATTTGCCAAAGAGTCCCTCAAATTTCACTATTTGCTGTGTTAATGCTTAATCCAACAACTCAAGTTACCTTGTTGCCCCGGGTTTACATTTCCCTTACAAATTTTGGGTTTAGAGGAAAGCTAGCTAGGGAATGATCTCAGTTTTGGGTTTGGAGGAAGCATAGGACCATTGGAGAAGAAAAAAAGATGGGTCTGAGTGAGTATAGGTGGGGATATAATGGATATTCTACCTAATTCCATTAATGGTCATTAATAACATAACCTAATTACAAGAGGAACTGATTGGTAAGAATGTTAAAGATTTAAGGGACTAATAAGCAAATAATAAGAATTTGCGGGATTATTTGGCAATTAAAGATGAATTAAGTGGATTGATATGGAACATGGCCGGCTGAAGGCATAGGCCACTAAGGCATAGGCCACTAAGGCATATGCCTAGGGCCCCCATTTTATTGGGGCCCCAAAAAATATATTCTCTATATTATATATATATATATATATATATATATATATATATATATATATATAT
>BQKN01066337.1:158721-170328 GCA_022839385.1 Asparagus kiusianus | reverse complement strand
ATATATATATATATATATATATATATATATATATATATATATATATAATTATTAATTTATTTTGGAAATATAAGAAGTTGACTATTGTAAGGATTCTAAATTATCTTTAATTGATCATTTATTGCTATAATTATATATAATTAAATATTATATAAAACCACTTATATCTTGAAAATGAATGAAGAAAACAACACAAAGAAAAACTATATTAATTTCCCCTACACACTCACTATCTTCAAAACCACACTTTTCCGTTTCTATCTATAATATAGCCACATATCCAAGTTAAGCTGCTGAAGTTTCCCTCTCACCAACTACATCATTGATTAACGCTTATTTTTCCTTTGTAGTTAAATTGTATAATATTTATTGCAACGAGGATTAACCTAGGTTATTTGCCTGCCTTGAACACCCAATAAAAAAATAATGTACTAGGCCTTGTAGTTAGTAAATAATGAGATCTCGTCATTATAAACAAATTAAGTAAAGATTAATAATTCTTAAGAATGTACTATGTTCCCCTAACTTCCACTACAAACTTGTTAGTTGTTTATTCTTGGCTACAAGAAATTTTCAAAATTAGTCTTGAGGGTTGCTTGCATTAAGAAGTTATGTTAGAAGACACATACAGTCTGTTTTATAGTTTAAGATTTTCAATACATATTGTCTCTGATGTATATCAATTATGAGTAATACTATATAATTTAATTGATCCAAGTATATCCCAATATGTTTCTGGACTCTTTTCTTGTCTCTTGCTCTTTATTATGTGCTAACCAAATGTCACAATTGATGTAGACGATGAAAACACTACCGTAGAATTATCCCCGGAAAAAATAAAGGTGGAAAAGGATTGATCTTGACTTAATTAAATATGAAAAAAAGAAGGAATAAAGGATAATATTTTTTTTGATTATTTTATAGTAAATTTAATTTTTTAGGTAAAATTAGAAATCTTTAGAATGGATTATGTCATATGAAATTATAGTAGAGTTACCACTAATCTTTTGCACTTATTTTTTATTTAAAGTCTATCAATAATTAAGATGTATTGCAGTCTTGTGAAAAGTATATGCTCTCTGCTGAGCATAAACAAACAATCTTAATATTAGGTATTTGGTCAAATTTTTATTAGAACACCAACAATATATTATTGTATTTTTTTAAACTGAACACTATATTTAATGACTAAGATAAACAAATTGAAGATCAATGATTCAATCCGATAAACAAATATGTTAAATAAAGTTTGACATATGCAAATTTTTTAAAAAAAAATATTGTGTATGTGATAGTATATTGATCCTAATTTTACACAAAAATCTATTTCATAAATTTCTCTAAAAATGTTTAAATAAAATTTATGGCAAACATAATAATTTATGTTTAATAAATTAACTCAAAATGGATCTAACTTATTTTATAGTAAGAAAATAAATAAATAATAAATTATTTTAATATTTAATCACGTGCATTGTGCGCTCATAAGAACTAGTCATATACTCTCTTTAAAAGTACGAGTTCGGAAAAATCTTTTCATGATCAATATTAACCTTAACTTTTTTGAATATTATATTGTTGTCCTAATCTATTCTAATTATCATATCTTCTCTGAATTGGTAATTAAATAATTTATCATATTCATAATGAGTCTTAGCATGTTATTGGATAAGGGTGACATGTTTGATATAATTCAAATTATTTACTTATTTTAGTTTGTAGATAAATCTAAAAAATATGTGCTAGCCAACACCTAAATATTTTTTGAATTTGTGAAAAATATCCTCCAAAAATTTTAAATTGGAAAAACACCCCTAGAAGTTTAAAATTTTATTAAAACATCTTAAAAATTATAAATTTTACTTATTTTAATTCAGTGATACATCTGAAAAACATATGCTAGCTAGAAACTCAAAGTTTTTTTACTTTGAAGAAAATATCTTGTAAATTTTAAAAGTTATAAAAACACCCCTAAAAATTTAAAATTTGTAAAAAAAACACATTGAAATTTTAAAACCTACAAACACACTAAAAAACTACAAATAACACAAACAAACCCTAAAAATTTATAAAATTTGTAATAAACACTCTAAACTTTTTACAAATTGTAAAATAAAACCCTCAAAATATAAATTTTATAAAAATTATGATAATTTGCAACCTAACAGTACACTAAAAATATAGGAATTGTAAATATCCCCTACATAATTTATAATTTATAGAAAACACCCATAAAGTTTCAAAAATTACAAATAGAAATTCAAAATTCAGAATTTATAAAAAAACATCCTGAGAATTTCAAACTCATTAGTAACTTGAAAATGTAAGAATTATAAATAGTTTTTAAATAATTTACAATCTATAAAAATACTTATAAATTTAAAAATTATAAAAAAACCACTAACATTCATAATTTTTTAAAAAGACTATGAGAATTTCTAACCTATATACACTAAAATGAATATACAAAATTATTAACAACCTCTATAAAATTAAAAATTTATAAAAAATATCATACTCCCTTTAAAATATAGGTTGAGGAAAAACTTTTTATGGTCAATATTACCCATAACTTTTTTAAAAGAACATAACTAATTAAAAATCTATTAAATTTAAAATTTACAAAAAAACACCCTTAAAGTTTAGTACATTGCAAATTACCCCTTCAAAATTTGAAAATTTTTAATGATTTTTTATAATTCCTTGATTTCAATGTAATATTTAATAAATTTTGTTTATTTATAAATTATAAAAAATTTGGGAGTTTTTTTATAATTTTTAAAACTTTTGAGGGTGTTTCTTTTATAGTTTTCTAAATTTTTATTGTGTTTTTAGTGTAATGCATAGATACGTCAATTAATAATGATATTGAAGAGTAATTCTTTTTAAGATGTATTAGGCCATGGTTAAGTATGCACATCACTATCCCTAGACAGTATAGTTTATATATGATTTTTTTTAGATAATCTATATAGTGGTTAAAAGGATTCTGACTTTAATGTAGTATTTTTTATAAATTATATTTAATATGAACCCACCATATAATGTTAACTGTTTTCATCATAATTTTAATATGTTTGATTGATTGACTAAATAAGTATATAGACCATATGTTACTTTACTTTTTCACATGATCTAATATTTGGCGTTTTATAATTTAATTTATTACTTTAAATTTAATATAAATAAGAGATCTAATAACATTGATTTATTTACCTACTAGATAATACAATCTCAATTTCTATTTTTGCTTGAGAATTATTCTATAGTTATGCGTATCAAATTAGTAACTAAAATTGATATGGGTGTATCTTCTCTTCAGAACTTAACGATCCTCATGAGAGATTGAGGATAGATGATTCTCATGGTAACTTGAGAATAAAGGTGTAAAACAACACAGTGGAACGTAGGTTGAAGCGTGAAACAAGACGGTGAATCGAAAAATCGAAGCATCCAGTTTTCAGCCCGTGAGTCGACTCATACATGTACATGAGTCGACTCACGAAACCCAATCATTTTGTCAGAAGTTTCTGACCAGTCGACTCATGATTGTCATGAGTCTACCAATGTGTCATGAGTCGACTCATAGATGGACATGAGTCGACTCATATATGCACATGAGTCGACTCATTGATGGTTTTATGGTTCGTTTGGGTTTCTGTTTGTACGAATTTATGTGGGGTTTAAGCTTGGTTATTTACCACTTTGCCATGTACGTTGTTACACCTATATAAGGGATTGTTTTAGGGTTTCTAAGGAATCATATACAATCAAAGAGAGATTCTAATCAAGAGAGATTAGGTTTAGAGAGAATTCAGAGTTTGTTCTCGATTCTAGTGAGATTGTGAGAGAGGGATTGTAATTTTTTCATACTCATAATTTAGAGAGGATTTTTTTTCACCACATACTGAATTATTCTTGTGTTTCTGTCATCCTCTTCTCAACCCACTTTGATAATTCCACAATAAAAAGTGCTCACATGGTGACTCGTATCAAGTTGGTATCAGAACGATCAGATCCTGTGAAGGGAGCATCATGTATATGGTCCTGACTTGATCGCAATACAAGAAGTTAGGCGAGACCCTTATTTTATTAGAAGGGATCCAGAAATTAATGAAGAAGAAGATGACTGAAGGAGATAGTTCAGCGAGACTAGATGCATTGGAGAAACAGATGGAGACAATAAGTTCGACTCTCACACAGCTCGTCAATATCTTCCAAGAAAAGGACAAAAAGAAGGAATCTTCTTCGAATGGCAAGAAGAAACTTATGGAGTCAGATGGAGAATGTGAGGAATTTGATTCTGATAGGGAGGTCGAGATTGTTAAAATTGTTCCGCATCAATGGGATAAGGGCTCTTACCAGAATTTGAAGATAGAATTCAATGTAGAGATTCCTGTTTATGATGGGAGTATCAACATCGAGAGGCTTGATGATTAGATCGAGCGGATGGAGGCGTATTTTACCCTCTATGGATATTCATCCAAGGAAAAAATTATGTTCACGACTTTGAAGCTTTTAGGGTATGCGTTGATGTGGTGGAAATCCTACTGCAAGCAGGAGAAGAAGACAGTATCGTGGAATAAGTTTAAGGAGCTACTGAGAAAGCAGTTCTATCCAGTGGGGTTCCTTAAGGAGCGTTGGTACAAGTGGTACGGCTCGCGCTAAAGATTCAACCAGACCGTTCAAGAGTACACGACGAAGTTCCAGCAGCAGGTGATGGTTCTAAATATCATGACGGACGAATACTCCATCTTCATAAAGTACATGACGGGTCTGAACGAATACATCTGGAAGAAGATAAAGCTATTCATGGTCGAGTCTATTGCAGAGGCAAGCGTGAAAGCTATTGTCATCAAGGGCAAGCAAAAGAAGAGCAACGAGGCAAAAGGAGATGCAAAACAGACGGGAGGTAAGTGTTGTGATTCCAAACATAAGGAGGAGAAGAAGGGTGATCCAGGGAGAGCAGATCGAACTGATTTGTAGTCACTGCGAGAAGACATAACATATCGCTAATCGATGCTGGAAGAAGTATCCTCATCTGAAGCCAAAGGGGTTGAAGAAGAAAGAGGAGAAAAAGGCATACGTGATAGCACAGGGTCCGAAGGAAGTTCCAGGGATGACAGAACCTAACAGTAACCTAAATCTTATGGCAGGAAAATATGCCACGAAAGAGGACGAAGACCCCCGAGAGCAGCTCTTTGTACTGAAGTTGCAAGTGAAGACCAGTTTTGTTGATGCTATTGTTAATCCAGGCATGGAAAAGAATTTAATATCTAAGGCCTTGGTTCAGAAGCTAGGTCTGAAGACAGTCAAGCATCCGAAACCCTATCCATTGGGGTGGATTCAGAAGGAGATGAGACTAAGTGTAGTTAATCAATGCACTGTTAGATTTGCACTTCACGAGTCGTATATTAACGAGGTCACGTACGACGTCGTTCTATTGGATGTTTGTCAGGTTATACTGGGCAATCCGTACTTATGGGATAGATATGTGATCTACGAAAGGCGGGCTCAGAAGTACACATTCACCCAGGATGGGAAAAAGTTCATATTTCGTTCGGCGTCTCTTCCGAGGGAGGCAAACTTGTCGACGGTAACGCGAGCGAAGAGGCTAGTGAATGCAAGCAAGAAGTTCGTCTCGCTGTGTGTAGACTTCATGACGAGCCATCAAAAAGGAGTTGCCTGTTAGAGTGGAAGACGACTACGATGAGGTGAGGAATGAATGAGTCGTTTCTAGTTGTACGTCGATATCATGTTCCTAGCAAAGCCGGGTGGTCTAGAAAGGATGGAGGAGCTCGCGAGTTTCCTCAGCTAAAGTTCTAACTTGAATAGAACTTCAAGTTCCTAAAGGGGGATCCATGATATGGGAGTATCTTCTCTTCAGAACTTAGCGATCCTCATGAGAGCTTGAGGATAGATGATTCTCATGGTAACTTAAGAATAAATGTGTAAAACAATACGGTGGAATGTAGGTTGAAGCGTGGAACGAGACGTCGAATCGAAGAATCGAAGCATCCAGTTTTTAGCCCGTGAGTCGACTCATACATCTACATAAGTCGACTCATCAGGTTGAGTCGACTCATGCCTGTCATGAGTTGACTCACAAAACCCAGCCGTTTTGTCAGAAGTTTCTGACCAGTCGACTCCTGACTGTCATGAGTCGACCCATATATGCACATGAGTCGACTCATTGATGGTTTTTTAGTTCGTTTGGGTTTATGTTTGCACGAAGTCCTGTGGGGTTTAGGCTTGGTTATTTACCACTTTGTCATCCACGTTGTTACGCCTATATAAGTGATTGTTTTAGGGTTTCTAAGGAACAAGATGTAATCAAAAAGAGATTCTAATCAAAAGAGATTAGAGTTTATTGAGAATTAAGAGTTTATTCTCGATTCTAGTGAGATTGTGAGAGAGGGATTGTAATCTTTTCATATTCATAATATAGAGAGGGTATTTTCTTTCGCCACATACTGAATTATTCTTATGTTTCTGTCATCCTCTTCTCAACCCACCTTTGATAATTCCGCGATCAAAGATACTCGCACGGAGACTCGTATCAAAAGTAATAATTATTTATGCTTAAATTAGGATGATTGTAGTCAATCACTCACTATAAAATTTTTATGAATATATATACATTACTTTCTATAGCTATTTGCACTACATATGTATATTTTATAAATTAATTGTTAATTTAACATATTAAATAATATTTTTTTGTAGAAATTTCTTCTTTAACTTTTGGATTGTGTAATCATTAAATCACAATTCTACCATAGAAATGATCTCACTCTAAATGGCTTTAAGCTAATGTTTGAGTTGAACTAAAGTATATGCTATCACTACTATGTGTGTATATTTTTTAACAAAATCATGTTAATACTTTTTAAATAGAAGAGAATACTATAATCTCTGATATTATATAAACTAAATATAGCCAATTGAGTAATTAGTAAAAGAGCACTTACATCAGAAAAGCGCGAATAATAATATAAATAGGAAAGGTAATGACATTGCCAATAGTGATATCAATAACAACCTACATTGTAAAGTTAACATATTTTGCGGAGCCTGACTACTGGCTATAAGCATCGAGGTTTCCATATATATACTTTATAATTTATTAAAAATGGTCATATAATCTTATATAATAAAATTGATTTAATACTAAATAGTAATATCGTTGTAATAACATCATTATTAGGGAAAATTCTTCATGAACAGTATATTCTTTACAATATATAAGCTATGCACTCCAAATTATTGTGTCTTTTATAGAGCCAAAAAGTTTGAATACGAGCCTCTAATATTTTGCTCTCACAACAGCAAAATCCACATAGCAGATGTGGATATTTCAAATGAATTATATGTTATATATATAATACAATAGCATTTTTCATTCACATCGTTTGGGGCAAGATTTAGTAGGGACCTTGCATCAAAAAAAAAAATTTCTATATTTATAGCACATGGCAAAATATATCATAATCTCCTTGCTCTAGTTTCGCAAAAAAAAAAAAAAAACTTCTTCATACTTTCAGTTTTACTTCTATGATATGGAGAATTTGCTATAAATTTGAATAAGAATGTTAGACAATGTAAATATGAGTGAAACCACAACTAAATGTTAATGTGAATATGAGTCAAACCACAACTAAAAGTTTAATGGACATATTACAAATAAATTCATATGCAAACTTTCTTTACAGATTGAATAATCACTCATCTTTTAAAGACATCGAGATACCAATAAACAGAGAAGTTGTACTAGATTAATATGTTTATAACTCAAAAATAGTAGATCACATGGCTATAGTCTGGGTTGAAGGAGACAATGACAATAGTTTATTTGAGAGAGATATTATTAAGTTGATAATCAATCTCACAAAAACTTTGTTTTCTTTTTTATTTTATTCTACTTTTATCAATTTAAAAAATTATGATATTTAACCACCTGCATTGCACTTGCATCTCAACTAGTATAGATATAAGTAGAAAAGCACTGCAATCTGTGGTAGGCAATCGTTCGAACTGTAACACGCATTGTTTTATCATCCAATGAACAAGGAGGTCACAGAGCAGCTCTTAATAGGCTGAACAATATTCCGAAGCACTATAAAATTAATCACAAAGAACTCCTATTTTTGCAGCCCAATAAAATTCTACATTAGAGGCCTGGCCCGAATAGATCCACTTTTCTAGGCCCATCGTTGCCACCCGGCGCACATCACATCATCTAGTTCTATATATTAGTATTCAATTAAAATTTTCACATACAAATTTGAATCTGGACATACTGCTCTACCTTTCTTTATACCTAAATTAAAAATCCCAGTATTCTTTAAATATTTCTCCAATGTTAATATGTTTTTATGTAATTAATGAGCAGTAGTAGTCCGGCCTTGATTTCAATTTCTAGTTTCTGAAATACTAGATTAAAGCTAATCTTCTCCTTTAATTGTATTTTGTTATTGTTGTCAAAGGATATTATTGTTACGCCAAAACTTTGAGCTTTTGTGAGAGTTGATGGTTTTAACTTGCACTCAGACATGTCCCCTCAAGTTGATGACACTCTTCTATTGGCTGACGACTAGACTTGCTGAGCACTATTTTTTCAAGTCCTCTTTGGGGATTTGTGGCTAGTAAAATTTTAATCTGGTTTGATTTGATATCAAGTCAAAGGACCATGTCTCTACACCTAAACCCGAGGGCTATAATTTCGTGCTTCACTAGTTATATGCAAATATTAAACTAAATAGATAATTTTATACCACTAATACTAACTGCCTAATAATATTCGATGTCTATCACGTTGGACAATAATTTTCCAGGAGAGAAGGAAATGAACTTACATGTGGAAATGAATAGGCAAAAGAACGCATTTCAATACTTAATTTGAAATATTACAAGCCGGGCCGGGGATACATATTATCATCACCCTAGCTTACACAAACAACAACGACACCATTACACCGAATTTTTCTCCAAGGCACGTGAGAAATTTAACTACAAATATATCACATCAAATCTTAGAGAAACTCTATTTTTGATCGGAGATGACGAATGACTTGCGTGCTGGTTTCCAGAACGCTGATACCGGCGGTTTGATAACATAGGATGCGGTGATGAGAGCAGCATCAAGGCTAGCCATTTTAACTGCATTATACAATGCTGTCATCGATGCCATGTTTGTTTCAAGCATCCAAGGGTTCGAGACCTGAAGTCTCGAAAAGGGGTTGTACGTTGGAGAGGATGCAGCATTATGAAGAGGGAAGGTTTCCTTATTTGGTGATAAGGTGGTTGAGAAAAGGATGGTTGTGGTAATGAAAGTATTTTAGCCTCTTAATTTTTGTGATGTGGTCGTATATATGGTGTTAATTGTTTCTTAATTTGGTAATGTTGCCTTACTTGTTGGTTGAGGTTCTAAGATGTTGTTTTTTAGAATATAGAATTATGACTCTAGTTATTACCATAACTTTAGAGCTCTGCTGCAGCAAAATAAATTTTTAACATAATATACAAGTAATCCATATTTAGTTTTCGCTGACCACAAATTTACAAAAGAGTTAAAGGTAGTGTTGCATGAGTATAGGCTTCGAACTATGAGAAAGATGTTCAGCTCGCAAAGCATTTATGTGATTCTACTACAATTTTGGAGGTTTAATGTGGCAATACTAGAAATTGAATAGCACCGTATCAATTTTGAGTTTTAAAAAAAAATCTCTGGCTTCTCACATTTATTTTTAATTGCATAATTAATTAGTCCTATATTGAATATTAACTTCCTCTAACTCATAATAAATTATATGAACCCGAACATTGCACCAAGGATTTTCTAAACAAATTAACCACATCTAAAATACTTACATCAGTTCCCTTTTTCTAGGCCTGTCCATCCGGGCCGGCCCGGCCCGGCACGGCCCGGAAATCCGGGCCCGGGCCGGGTTCCGAGCCGGACCGGTTTATTTTCTTTTTTTAATTTTTTTATCAGATTTTTAAATTTTATTTAAAATTTAAATTATACAAAAAAGACAAAAAAATAATAATTTTATTAATCACTTAAAATGATATAAATTATAAATAAAAAATTATAAACATAAATTCTTTATTAATAATTAATAAATCATTTACAAATTACAAGTATAAATTTATTTTGGAATTCATCGCATCACAATAGATAAGTACATCCCAACTAGGTTTTTTTAAATTTCTTTTTTTTTTGATAAAAATGCTAAAATTAGTTTAATATTATTATATTTTATATAATTAGTATATACTTACAAATTATTATGTAACTATATATTACATATACATATATTATTTGTAAATATATTGTATGTAATTATAAGTTATAACTTGAGAGAGAGAGAATCGCATAAGTAGCCGTTGCCCGTTGGGCCAATGGGGAAGAAGTAGCCGTTGTAATATACTATACTTATATACTAAGAGAGAGAGTATACACACACACACACACATATTATACATATATAAGAGAGAGTATACTTATGTAAGAGGGAGTATACATATATAAGAGAGAGTATACTTATATATACTAAGAGAGAGAGTATATTAGTATATTAGTGTATACACACACACACACACACACACATATATTATACATATATAAGAGAGTGTATACTTATATATACTTATATAAGAGAGAGTATACATATATAAGAGGGAGTATATTTACATATATACTAAGAGAGAGAGTATATACATACATACATACATTATACATATATAAGAGAGAGTATACTTATATATACTTATATACTAAGAGAGATTATATATATACACACATATGACATATTATACATATATAGAAATATATTCTATATACATATATTATACATATTATATATATTTATATATACATATATTATACATATATAATACATATTAAAAAATAAAAAAATTTCACTATTCCGGGCCGTGCCCGGCCCGGGCCGGGCACCAAAGAGTCGGCCCGGGCCCGGCCCGGAGCTCGGACTTGGCCCAGGTTTCCTGGCCGAGGTCGGGCCGGGCAGGGCTGTGGCCCGGCGGGCTTTTTGGACACCCCCACCTTTTTCTATAAGGCGAAGAGAAAAAACAAGACAATACTCCTTAAAACACACTGACATCAATTCCCTTTTTCTATAAGGCAAAGAGAGAAAAAAAAAACAAAATAAGACTCTTTAATTAATTGTTGGGGCAAACACAAATTTTAATCAGAACATTTGGTGCACACAAAAATATGACACGTGGATATATATACATGTGATGAAAATTTTACTTTTTTATTTTTCTTTAAAGTTTTAAACATGATGAAAGTATTTCATTCTGTTCAAAACTAGAGTGTATTTAATAAAAATATTTAGGATGTGTTTGGTAGGAGTTATTGAGGAGGGAAAGTGAGAGGACGAGAGGTGCAATGAGTTAGAGGGATGAACATTATTTTAAGCCTTTATGTTTGGTTGGAGGGAATGAGAGGAGAGATGCATATTTTTGTAGTTCATTTTATTTATCCTCTTGCGTCCTCCAAATTTGGAGGGATCGTTCTCTTTTCAACTTTTTGTTCATTTTGTGGTGTTTCCTCACCTCACCTCCTCTTAGTACTGTACA
>BQKN01066337.1:144487-157013 GCA_022839385.1 Asparagus kiusianus | reverse complement strand
TTCTTAAGAATATTATGAGTGATATTCTCCAGAAACTTCCTGTTGAGATTAAGGAAACAATTTAGACTCGTATACCTATTAGAGTATTTTGGTCTCTCTTTTTTTATTGGTAGAGATGAACCCGGTCCTGGAGAGGAAGAATTTTATATTCTATCTCTTAGTCTCTTTTTTTGTTGGTAGAGATAAACCCAAAATCGGAGAGGAAGAATTTTATATTCTATCTCCTGGTCTCTTGTTTGTTGGTAGAGATAAACCCAAAATCGGAGAGGAAGAATTTTATATTCTATCTCCTGGTGCAAAGGAAACTCGAAGTGGGATCTCCACTTAGAGAATCTAGATTGGTTTGAATAATCCTAACTGTCATAAGGTTTGATTATCCAATTCAAAAGTGGACCTTTCATTCGCAATGTGAATCGAAAGGAGATTTTGGTTGTGGTCCTAACTGTAGTAAAGGTTTGACCAAGTGGGAGTTGAGATGATCCTAACTGTTTAAAGGTTTGATCGCTCAATTTGAGTGGACCTCTCGTTCATGGAAGGAATCGAGAGGGGATTTTGGCTTTGGTCCTAACTGTTTAAAGGTTTGACCATGTGGGGGTTTGATACGATCCTAACTGTTTAAAGGTTTGATCGCTCAATTTGAGTGGACCTCTCGTTCATGGAACGAATCGAGAGGGGATTTTGGCTTTGGTCCTAACTGTTTAAAGGTTTGACCATGTGGGAGTTTGATACGATCCTAACTATTTAAAGGTTTGATCGCTCAATTTGAGTGGACCTCTCGTTCATGGAACGAATCGAGAGGGGATTTTGGCTTTGGTCCTAACTGTTTAAAGGATTGACCGAATGGGTGTTGCTAATTGTCATGAATTGAATTTTTGGGTGTTGCGTCAGAGCCCAACAGTGGGAGTGTTAAAGGCTTGGACACATCAGGAGTTTGGGTGGATTTAACCACGAAGTATTTTGGTGGACTCACCGTCAGTTGATTTGATCGGTGGGGGATTTTATGGTGAAGGAGTGTGAATTGTCAAGCACTCCACAATTAGACCGTAGGAGTTTCGTGAGGAAAGACTGACCCAATGAGATCATTGAATCTCATCTCAACGATAAAGTATTCTAAAAATCACAGTGAGAAGGTTTTAATCATTTTGGACATGATTAAATAGCTACAACGGGAAGTTCTTAATCATTTTTTTATGATTAAGGGTGGATTATTCAGATGATTGGTTTTCACTTTGAACAATCGATTAGTTTCGGGTTATCCTTAAAAATACCATATATAGTATTCTCCAGAAGTTTCCCGTTAAATAGGTTACCCTGAATATACTAGGGATAGTACTTTTTCAAGAACTTTTCGTTTGTGAGCAACATTGCTGTTCTTGATATAGAATCAGGTCTTGGTACCTGTCTTCATATTCAGCCATGATAACCTCATATCCACCCCCAGTTTTCGGGTGAACCTGAGTCTAATCACATTTGGAAGCGATTTTTAACCTCTTATATCGGTCGGAGGTTCGGGAAACAGTTTATACTCGTATACCTTTTGGAGTTACATGGAGAAGCAGTTTATACTCATATACTCTTCGGAGTTAGGGGAAACAATTTATACTCGTGTACCCAATGGAGTAATCATGCGTCCTCATTTGGCTTGTTTTGCCGTTATGACGCCGGAGTCAATTAAAGCTTGGATCCTGTTTTTGAGTCCAAAGCAAATCTTGGTGGGATGAAGAACCCTTCTATGGTATGCACAGTAGTTTGGATCCATAATCCTCTTAGCTCCCTCCTGATCTTTAATAGGTGGCAGCTCGATTTTGTCATTGGCGAGGAGGTATTTCAAGATGGCTGGAGCTTCATCGTCTTGGAAAGAATATTCCTTTTGGAATTTCGGATCGAGAGTCGCATTCACAGCGGTTGTAACCGGTTGGTTTCTCTCAACTTTCTTTCTTTTAAGAAAGTGTTCAGCTTGTTCACCGCGTATTTTCAAATCTTTTTAAGTTTTGGATGGTACGACCCCCAGGGCTTCCAGGACATCGATGGAGAGATTATTATGGCATGTTTGCAGGATGAACTCCTCTGTAACAGGATCTCTACAATTCATTGCTTTGTTGCGGAAGCGCTTGATAAAATTATTAACTGACTCTCCGTCTTTTTGCTTCTCATCCAGAAGGGTTCCGATTGACACTTCGATGTCATCATCGAAGAAATTGCTAAGGAACAAACTTTCTATGTCATCCCAGCAATTGATGCTCCCTGGCTTGAGACGTCGATACCAATCGAAGGCGAGACCACGAAGGGTGCCAACGAATGACCGGACCATTAAAACCTCGTTTCCAGATATCATGCCCAAATGAGACTTGAAATAAATCAAGTGCTGAATAGGTGAGCTCTTTCTGTCGAACGGTGTGAAGTTAACCAGATGGAATTTTGCCGGGTATGGAATTGAATCACATTCTCTTGGATAGGGATATGGAATACCCGTCTTCTTCACTTCTTGAGCCGTCATCAAAATGTTGACTTTGTTTTCAAGCTCTTTTATTTTCTTGTCATCGTCTATGTCTTCATTCGAAGGACGTTGAGGAGAATGAGTTGGACCAACCCCTGTAAGAGGTGCTATTGAACCACCTCCAATATCATTGTTGGGAGGATCCGTTAAACCACCCCCAGCGTTATTACTATTGGGAGGTGTATCAGCCATAATGACTTCATCCACTTCTGGATCACTGTCATCTATAACATTCTGAATGTGGCGGCTGGATTCAGGTCGCCGGTTGGACTCAGGAGGTTGAGACCGTTGAGCTAGCAATTCTCTCATTTTTTGGATAGCCAACTCCATCTCTGTCTTCATCTCAGCTCTAATTTCTTCATGTTGTTTGGCTAGAGCTTCTTGAAGTATTTGAGCGAACTGATCAGAGGTGATTGTGAACACTTCTTTGGTTTGCCCCGTGCTAGATATTGTATCATCCGAAGCGATTGCAGAACAGGTGTCCGAGAGTTCATCCTCCGAGGACATTCCTTCATGCATTCCCTTGTAGTCCCTACGTCTGCTGGCTCTTAACTGGAGTCGAGACATCCGTTGAGCAATTCTTGAGTTGACTTTTCTTCCTGGGGAAAAGTCGGGATTCGATTCATTTGAATGCCACTTAGATTTTTCTTTATCAACCATGTTGATGGTGACTTCAGGGAATTCATTCTCTTGAACAGCTGATCTTCTCTTGCGGAAATGTCTCGGCTTGGACTTCGACATTTTAGTGAAAAGTTTCAGGAGCATTGAGGCTCTTTGTGGGATGACTCCTCGTTTGGAGTAGCCACATTCTGACAGTACTGCTCTAATAAGTCGCGCACAGGAACAATGAGAGCTCATTTATTAGACAATTCTCTTTTGAAATTTATTCACACCTTCAGCTTGATAGTACGATTCATCGGTATGATTGCCAGAAAATCCTATCGTCTGTTGGTATGACCTCCCAGGTATAACGATGTCTTTTGATGAACGCGTTTTCTTCTGGGGGTGTAAAGCCTTGTTGGCATTCTCAGGGTAACTTATTTTTACCTTTGAGTGATCCAAGGTTATGTCAACAGTCACACGTTTAGAACCACCCCCTTGCGGGTGTGGAATCTTAACGGGCTCTGAATGCTGATTTTGTACAACTCCAGGCTTTGGAATCCAAACTTTGCAGAGTTTTGGTGGTTCTTTAGCCACCGTTTCCTTCTTCCTTTCTTGTCTTTGTTGCGAGAAAGCACGGGCATGAGCAGCGTTTGCATGACGCTTTTGTGTACGTTCTTTGAGGGTTGAACGAGCCCTTTTGACAAGAGTCCATCCTTCCGTCGTTAGTTTATCAGAGATATGAGTGATTAGTCGTTGAGACAACTGAACCACTCGATACCTTCTCGACTCTAGGTCCGCATGATAACGAACCCCGTCGGTTTGTTCCAAAGCCTTAGCCATTTGGCGAGCGTGGCGCTGACGTTGTCTCTAACGAGCCCTCTTCATTAGTGCCGGTGAGCTTTGATTCAATGACTCTTTAATTGGAGAAGAATCATTATGAGCAGAGAGGTTGCGAGTAGAATCCTCAGCAACAATCAAGCGAGAGTCTTCATCTGTAGTGTTCGACGGAGTCAAAAACTTGAAAACCTTCTTAGAAGATGAAATTTTCCTGCATTTGTGAGGCGAGGAAAACTTTACATATGAGGATGAAAAATATTCATCAAACTTCGTTTGGTCGAATTCGTACTCGACTGTTGATTTAATTGGGATCTTGATGATCGGCTGCGACACAACGGTTTCGGTAGCGAGACCGTTGGCTCCCACTGTGGTCGCCAGTTTGTTTTCGTCAAAAGTTGATTTTGTTGTGGAATTCATTATATCTTCGGTCGATTACAACAAATTCGAAAGAGATAGTCTTTTTATAAGACGTCTTTTACACAACAAAAGGAAAATTACAACTCTTTAGAAACAAACGCAGGATCGTTGTTTGGATCGCTGCTTGCGTAGGATCTTTGCCTGTACCGGGGGTGCGTTAGCCCGTGGACCACCGAATCACAGATTCTGATTGAATCGTGAAGGCTTTGGGGATTCTTTCTTCGTTTATCGAAGTAGGAATTTGAAGTGAAGATCTTATCAAAGTAAGACGATCACTCTTCTTAAGATCAAGTCAAAGCTCGAATCTCAAGGAATTGCCAGAAGCTCAGGAACTCTGCTCTAAAAATGTTCAGCCTTGGATCTCTCCTCCGCCCTTCAAAAAAATCGATCTCAGGGGGTATTTATAACCCTTTGATGAACAGTGCTTCCGAGACAGTGTTTGCTGTCTCGGCGGCCGAGATAGCAAATACTGTCTTGGGTTCCGAGACAGTAAACACTGTCTCGGGTTTTGAGATAGTAAACACTGTCTCGGAAACTTCAACCACCTGACAATTTTCTTGTAACTGCCTTCCCACGTCTCAAACTCCGTTATTTTGACAGTTATCAACGTGATTCTCGCCCACGACGTTTCCCACGTTCTTGAACAGTTGGTGGCCACGTGTTGGTAGTTATGTAAAACATTTTCTGACTCTTTGGGAGCTGTCTCGCGTGCGAGACAGTAAACGCTGTCTCGCATGGCGAGACAGTAAAGACTGTCTCGCGTAAAGACTGTCTCGCGTGCGAGACAGTAAAGACTGTCTCGCGTGCGAGACAGCCTATACTTGTGTCCTTTTTTGATTTTTGGATGACTTCCTTTTGAGCTGTATTTGGATATCTTTCAGCATTTTTTGACGCCTACAGTGTGGGCTCAATTGTTATTTCCATGTTATCGAATAATTTAGAATAATCCAGAAGAAGGAAAGAAAGAAGCTAAAGGATATGGAAAAAAACTTCTTTATAAAATTACAAATGTACCAGCCTAATTACAATGGAAATGAAAGAATATCTGAAGTAAGAAGTTGATCAAAAGGTATCAGAAGTAAGGAGTTGATCAAAAAAGTAACTTCTGAAATTATAAAGTAGGAAATAACGGAAGTAATATAATTTTTTGCTTGTTTCATACATTTTTTGAAGTAATTGAAAAAACATTTCTTTCACTTCATGCAATTTTTTTCGTTTGGATAGTGTTGTGCTATAGAAATAAGTGTTGATTAATATTCAACTGACTCGCACATGTCTCAAGCAGACTGCACCTAAGCCGACCCAGACAGGCCAAGTAAGGCATCCTTTCTTGCCAGATCGAGACAGGCTTCCCTTCTTGCATGGCCGACTCATCTCTTCTCATCAGGCCGAGTAGCCTCTTCTCACTAGGCAGAGTCCCTTCTCTCCAATCTGGGTCAAGAACTTAAGACCATCTAAAAAGGTGGTACTTCTCGCCCTTCTCGCAATGAGTAGTCCCTTCTCGCCAGGAAGAGTCGTTCCTTCTCGCTAGGACGAGTCAAAAGACGATTATTCTCGAGTCCCTGCCTACAGTCAGTCACCATCATATTAAATGCACAGTCAAAAATCATCATTGCTCTAGCTCTCATAGTCTTTATAACTCATCAGACTCAGTCAGCACCAGGCAATTGTTGTCATTTTGCACTAAGCACCTGGATGACCCATGTCACCCACAACCGACACCTATTAGTTGTCTGCCAAGTCAGCTGCCGACGTGGATTCGGCTCAAGTTACCTAATTGCCCCTCTAAACCTATTATAAGTTAAGGGATTATCTGCAGGACATGGTATGTGATTTCTGCATGCTTAGACTGAGAACTTATTCAATTCATTGGTTTTTTCTCCACTCAAGCTCAAATACTGACTTTATTGTCGGAGGAACAGCCGAAAAATCCAACTTCGACCTCTTACGAGTTCTTCGTGTGCAAGAAAGAACACCAGGCTTCCGGACCAGCCATCTGAAAAAGTTTGAGGACTCCAACCCCACATTAATTATTAAATAAACCCCATGTTAAATAATTAACATCACCAGATAGCAATTGAAATACTGTTAGGAAAAAACCAATATTTGTTATAAACAACATTGAAGATGCCTCCCTTTATTATAATTTAACTAATACTATAGCACTCTACAAATAATATATCATTTTAGATTGAGTTTTAATATTTTATAATACTTTATAGCAATTAATTTGAAGTTTTGATTTAAAAAAAATAAGCTTGGGTATTTTCGATACATTGAATAATTTTAGAAGCGCATGTTTTCAAAAGGGAAATGGTAAAAACAAATGGTTATAGTGATATGAATAGGGTTTCAAACTCATTCATATAAAATTCCATCCTAAAAAATTAAATTGTCATAAAACTAAAACATCTAATGGTTTAATGACATAATATTATTGGATGGTTTAATTTTAAAAGTATATTTACATTGGTAAGAATGAGGCAAATAAAAAGACTTGATATGAATTTCGTTTTTTTTATTTAGTAAGTGTTTTACAAAACTTGACAAATAAAAACCACCCAGTAGGAAGAGATAGTGCCAACCCTAACCGAAACCCCTTATGCCCTTATCACATGTGAACTCCACACATTTTCCTTCACTTTTGAAGCATTTCCCAGCCTAATGGGGCAATTTTTTTATAGAAATGAATGTTATAAGTAGGCACTACATCAGCAATTAAGAAAGTAGAGAAAATAATATTTTAAAAGAAATAAATAATTTTTTCCTAAAAGTAGGAGAAAAAATCTTTAATTCTTTTATTTCACATAATATGCCCTTAGTTTTTAGGTATTGATATTCCAGCCATTCGGCATAACCATAAGACAATAACTTCAAGTTTTTTAACTGTCCTCATCGTGATTCTAAAAATTTCTCTCGCACCTCGGATAGAGGTAAAATTTTGTCTTTTAGGGGTTATTTGGTTCATTTCCCATGTATTCGGAAATACAATTCCATGTAAAGAAATCAAAATTTTGGGGTTTTTAAACTTTTCTAAAAAATAGATTGTTTCGGTTTGGTTCACACATAAAATACGGTGAGAAACCAATGTATGTATTTTTCTTATATTTGGTTGGTATGAAAAAGGGGAAAAAAATTTATTTGTTAGACATTTCCCACTTTTCTTGTGTTTGGTTGGTATTGAAGTGTGTAGGGAAAAGTGTATACGGTCACCATGATAAGTTTACCCCCACTAAAGATAAATTTATTTGTGATCATTATGGAAGGTAGTCTTACCAAAATCAAAGTGCGAATGTAACATGAACAAATAGTAAATAAGCGAATTCATTAAAAATATCTGCTTGACATAAAAAATCATATGAAACCTGGAATAATATTATTAATTGTTATGAATTACGTACCTGTTTTGACATGAAATATACCTGTTTGACATGGGAAAAAACAAACGAAACCTGTAATAACCCGATTATTCATAATCTTATGAAATATGTACCCGAATTAGCAAAAAATTCTTATTAAACCTGTAAAAAACCTATAAATAACCTCATTAGTCATAAATATATATATGACATGGAAAATCGCATCAAACATGGAAATACCAAACATGTACGTAATGGAGACTGAGTAGTTGAGTCAACTACAAGAAAGAAAACCAGTTAGATTTCAGAACCATGAGCGCTTCAAACCATGAGCAATACCGGTAGAAAATTTATTGATCCTAATAAATATTGTCAGATTCAACATCCAACCACTAAGTAAATATACCAATCCATATACATCTATAAAAGCAATGTTTGCATACCAAATTCTAACCAAGAAAAAAATATGAGTAAGAAAAGTAAAGATATTGGAAAATCTTCATTTGCACCATCATCAAAGGTAAGAATATTTAAAAATTTTATGATAAACAATTGAGCTGTTTATTTTAATGTCAATTTACTATGTTTTTTTATCAGCATTGAAGGATTACTGAACATAAACAAACTTTTGAAGAATGGATTGCCTATACGGATGCAGATCGAGAGCAAGATGAAATAAGAGATATCATGTAATTAACAGAAATTATGCTAAGAGCTAATGTTGTAAAAGTTATAGATCGAAACGAAAATTAGAAGTGGCCTTGCTGCAAAGATATACCCAACAATTTTTGCAACAAAAATCAACTCCTAACACATGCCTATGAAGTTGGTTACAATGAAACTATTGTCAATCTGAGTAAGGAATGTATTGGAGAGCATCGTGGTCTAGAAATCTATTTAAAATCGCTAAAATGAAAGCATAGACATGTACTACTTTGTTATTATCGTGTACTACTTTGATAATTTATGCATGTTCAAATTTGAATGAACTTTATGGTTAAAAAATCATTTGAAATATTTATTGACATCACATAAAATAAACTAGCCACATGTATATGTAAATTATGACTGAGGGCTCAGAACTTGGTCAATATCATCATTATTAGCAATTCAGTGCAATATCAATAGATATTGTAGGTTGCTAATCTTAGAAAATTCAACAATCATCATAGCCTAAAAGTAAGAAAGTCACCAATATAAACTCATGGCATGACAACCGAATACCTTAATAACCCACAACAGTAGCCATCCAATACAATGTGTACACATTGTAGGTTGCTTGCATACAAAATTTGATTAGTTTGTTGGCCTTCTTATTTTGATGATGTTTAACAAACAATTTACCACTAGTGTTGTTTGTCTAGTATTTGTGTTTTCTTATTTATTATAGACAAACAACGTTGTTGGAGGATGGATGGAATAGAGCTTCAACGATCATATCCAAAGGAGGTTGGCGGAATGTCGGTGAAGCTTATGCAATTTAAAGTTAAAGATCAAGTTCAAGCTTCATCCGCATGTGTACCAAGTTGAGCTACAATGAAGATCAAGATTGCTTGGGTAATGTACTTCTAGATTTATATTATGTGTGTTAAGTACCTTAAGCTCAATATCTATACACACATTTATTGGTTTCTTCGTATATATATAGTAATATATATATACATAAGTTTTGGTTTCTATACATATATATATTTATATATATATACATAGTTTTGAGTTTTCATGTTTATATGCCCATATATGATTTCACCTTTAACAAGCTTATATTTAATGAAATCATACTTAGTGTTTTGAATATATTGCATAGAATATGTAATCTTATGAAAATATTGTATTTCTAGGTTATAGACTTCATAACAACATGTTATATCTTTTATCAAGTCTATACAATCATTTCATAAGGTTTCAAAATGTTGTTTGAGTCAAAATATCAATTTCCAGGTTTTCATGTTTTTGAACATATTTGTAAAATAATGATATTTTTCATTTGGGAAGTCCTTTTTCGAAACCAGTCGTTGTAGCATGTTTATTATCATGTCTACAATCATTCCCCAAAGTTTTACATTTTTTAGAATTTATTTGATATTTTTAAACAATGTTTTAAATTTAGAAAAACAGCTTTTAGAACTAGTTTTCTATTATATCAGTTTTCGGTCGACCGCACCGGTCGACCGCTCGTTTGTTCTTTCGTCAGCATGGTCCAGAGAGTTGGTCGGTCGACCGAGAGCTCCATCGGTCGACCGCACCGGTCGACCGACGATGGTCCAGAACTGTTTCTTCGTGTTTTTGTGCTCCGTCGGTCGACCGATATTTCCGCCGGTCGACCGCCAATATGACCGTTGCTTTTCCAACGGCTATTTCCTGAGCTGTTTTCTGAGGGCTGTTTTGTTATTTGGTTTGGGGTTTTTGTTGAGGTCTTGAGTGGGTATAAATACCCCATTGCTGATCTCTTTTTTGACTAATGAAAAGAAGTTTTTAACAAGGGTTTTAAAAAGAGTTTAAGTGTGGTTTTACTGTTTGTTTAAGATTGGGTTTCTGTTTACAAAGGAGGAAGCTTCACTGCAGATTGAGGGATTCTATCTCAATCTTCTTCATCATCTTCTTTGTGTTTTGGAGAAGTTTTTCTAAACTCAAACTCTAGCTTTACATTTATATACTTGTTTGATTATCATTGCTCTTAAGCTAGATTTTATATTTGAGTTTAGTTGAATTGATTTTATTTTACTCATTGTTACACACACCCACATTGAGCTTTTAGTATTTACATACATAGTATAGTTGGGTGGTGAGAGATTGTAATTTTGAGTTGTGCTTTGATTGAGTTCTCATCTATTGTAGAGAACAAATTTATATTTGTTACATTGTGAGTGGTTAAGGTTTTCGGTGAGCTAGAAAACCGAGTATGTTGTGAAGTTTTCGGTGAACTAGAAAACCGATTGTGAGGAGTGACGTTGTTCGGTGAGCGTTGAAAACCGACACTGTGAGGTGTAAACGTTATTCGGGTGAGCGTAGAAAACCCGGTTGTGATAGTGGATTTCTCCCCGGGAGAGGCGAGCGGAGACGTAGGACGGAAGGTCCGAACTCCGTGATCATATCTTGTGTTTGAGTGTGCTTTGGCGTTTATTTATACTTGTGTTTATATTTCTTCGCCATTGTCATTAGCTCATTATTTATATGATCCACTATCTAGTTCATATTGTTTACCCTTGTGTTAGTTGACATATCCTTGCATATATCATTTTGAATATCTCTTTGGTAGGATATATCATCTTGTGTTAGTTTATATATCCTTGCATATATATTTCATCATATAGGATATATCTCATTATTCATATTGCTTATCCTAGCTCATATATATTGTTATATTTCATACTTGCTAGGATAACTTGTTAATTAGTTTTAATTGACATTTTAATCGGATTAGATTAGCATAAGACCCTAATCACCCCCCCTCTAGGGTCTAACATAGTTATCATGTATATGGTGACTTAGAAAGTTTCTGCAATCACAAGTTCAATGTAAAAATTAGTATTCTACAATATTCACATCATGAAAGGAAAATATTCATATGAAACTGTACGCTAAACGTGGAATCACGACTAAATGTGGAGGCATATAAATACTTACTATATATTACAATAATATGTACCATCATCATAATGTTCCAAAAAAAACATTCCTAAGAGTAGTTCCCTAAATTAAGCAAAACTAGTCTTTCACCAAAAGTAAGTGGATTTAACAAGTATGTTAGAAGTGAGAATCACAAAATACCACGTGCACACATATTCTATTAGTCTTCAACCCTCATTGTTGAGAAATACATCAATCATCTCTTTTGACCAACCGGAGATATGCCCATAAATAATCTTGTTCATGCTCATTCAAAAAGAGATGACGATAGTATGTATCTAGCTTATCAACACTAAAGTCCTGTAAATGAGCATATAAGATCGTGAATAACTTCTTGATCCAATGCATATTTACACATTTCATGTTTGCGCTAAATATATCTATCTTATCCACCATTTTTTTACATGAGCTCATTATCTTGGTTAGTCCTACGAGCCTTTCTCTTAGCAACACATGACTTTGCCTTAGAACTTGATGTAGCGGGTGCTTCCTTAGTCAGAGGAGTGTCCTTGGCATCTAAAACATGTACTTGAGGGGATTGAGAGGTAGACAAAGGTGAGTCGGCATCATTTCCAAGATTTATGGACTCGCTATGACTAAACCTTTTCCAAGCATCACTAGCAAATTCCCCTCTAGCTTGATCATCCCCGATGATAAGTGTAAGATCATCATAATGCCTCAATGGATTATTGACGTATTGTCTAAGCTTAGCATTCTTAAAGCCCTTGTCCTGAAAAGTATATGTGAATTAATTCAATAAAAATAATAAAATAAGATAATTAGTCAATGAAAATGCAACAAGAGTTTATTTACCTCAATCCACCTATCCAAACATTTAAGATCCATGATGACAGTCTTGATGCTATCATCTCATCCGGCACCACTAAGATTACGATAAGTTTCCATATGTCACGAAATATTGTACGTAAAGTTTTGATGCGATGCATGACGTTATCCCACTTAAATATTATGTTAAACTTCTCATTAATATGTTAGGAAGCCATATGATAAGCGATTCTCTTAAAGCTTTTGTCGGGTTTGTAACCTTTTTTTACCAAGTCGGCAAGAAATAGAATGAGCTCATCATCATAACGGGAATCCCAAAACAAATATTTGTTCCCTTGAGAACCACTAGTTGTAGGCATCGAAAATTGCCGATAGGTCCCCACTCACAGCTCGGTGT
>BQKN01066337.1:133631-144477 GCA_022839385.1 Asparagus kiusianus | reverse complement strand
TGTAGCAGATCACAAAGTAATGAAAACAGCAACTTTTACCGGAAACACTAGTCTTACTATTTTTTCCTTTTGTTGAGGTATTTTTCCTCTTCTTCTTTGAATTTGGTGATGTTTCTTCCCTTCTTCTATGAGCACCCGTTTGGAACCTGATTCGAGAGTTGAGTCATAACCACTAGTGGGAAAAAGTTGTAACCCACTAATATTAGGACTATGAAATTATGGAGGCAAAGTAGGAGAACTTAGCATGTTCGTAAATGACCCCAAATGATGGTGCATCGGGAAGTAACTGCCATCATGAAATGGCATGTTGGGAAATGCATAGGGTGGTTGTCCAAAGTATGACTGTTGAAATGGAAAATACTCACTATCGCCTTGATACATGGACTCAGGGGGTTGAGGTGGTGGAGGTTGAGATGGAACTACACCATTGCCTTTATGATAATCTCTCCCACTTTATAATGTATTATCAGCCATTACTAATTAAATAGAGAGAGTTAAATACTATATAATTTGCAGAATAAGCAAAACATGAATACATGAATGAAAAACAAAACATAATAACTGGAAGAAGTAAAACATGAATACATGAATGGAAAGCAAAACATAATAACCGGAAAAACAAAACATAGAGTTAAAGAGTACATACATGAGCATAAATAGTATAAAAAATATGAAAATTAAGTCTCAGTGGTTACACCATGATTATATTTATCACAGTAGTCCACCCACATCGCCCAAGCAATGTCATCCTTAAGAGTCTTCCACTCATTTCTTGATCCAGTTTGTTCTCTTTGGGTTTGAGTTTGAGTAAAATCAACTAAATTACTGTCATTCTCATTTGTCACCTCACCATCAATATCTTCATTAAATTCGGACTCGTTGAGTAGTTCATCACTTGGATCCACAGTTACAATAAAATTATGAAGTAGCGTGCATGCTAATATGATATCTACTTGTGTAGAAAATGGGTAATACTGCTTAGCACACAAAATCTTGAAATGATTCTTCAATGTGCAAAATGCAGATTCAATCTTAGACCTCAAAGAAGAATGTCTTAGATTGAATAATTTCCTTCTATTCTTAGGTGTTTTACTCGAATATTCTTTCAAATGATATCGAACACCTCGGTATGGAGAGATGAAACCTGGCATGGTGAGGTACCCAACATCACACAAATAATATTTGCCTATAAATTTATTAAGAAAATTGTTAAGGAAGTCAAGTTTTCATATTAAAATTAAAATGTTTTAAGTTAAATTTTTTATAATTATCATCATAGGCTTTCAATCCATGTGATTGTGGTCTCGATAATTCATCTTGGAGAATTCTATAATTATTTGCAGACCCCTCCTAACCTGCTAAAACATATGTGACCAGTTTGTTTGGGGTGCAAGCTGCAAGTACAGTCTGTGTAACACCTTTGCAGCCTCGAAATTGTGTAACAATATTAATCAGAAACATTGTATCAACATGAGTCCAATCTATCATAGCAATGTAATCCTATAATACGTGTATCACATTACTAAGTTAACATTTATTTTTATTGATTATACATGTAAATGTGCTTAAAGTGTAGATATACCTTGAAATAAGGGTAGTATAGCGGGTTGTTAGCGACCTCTTGGGGAATGTCATTGGTGGCTTGTCTCATATAGCGTCCATGCAAGCAAATAATTACTTGTAATACATTGTTGGAATATCTACTGACTGTCTCCCCTGATCTTATAAAATAAAATCTCATAATGAGCTTTTAGATTTATGACCCAAAATGTTCAGAGTCATGATAAGCTGTTCTTTCACTGTTACATTCCTTGAGTCTTTTAGCAGTCTATTGTTCCTTATTATACTTGCTAATTTAACAAAAGTATCACTCCATATTCTAATGTAGTTTACACAACTGTCACTAAAACCGTTATAAATATGCTCTATATGTTTAATTCTAGCCCTTTCTTGTTTTCTTTTTCCCTCACTTGGACCACTACGAATTGATTTACATCTAGCTTGGATTCTCTCTATGGATGTAAATATTATAACAAAAATAGATAGTGCAGCACCTTGAACCATATTAACAACACTTTGCTCATCGATACAATCCCCATCACCATCCATCTACGATGCAAACATCAAATTTGAATAATTAATATACCTAGCAAGCATCCATATGCAATATCAATAATCAAAACTTCTATCAAGGAATAAAAAGAGAACATCCAAACATATAGATGATTCTCATTTGTTTCTTTAATAAGAATGTTAATCTGATAAGGTCCCATGCAAAATAATGATAAACACAAGATGCCAATGGAAAATCCTACCTTTATCACACTCAAAAAACATATGATCCACTGTTCATTACCGAAACCGCAGAAAGGACACTCATTATATAATTACCACTTTGAGTTCATATTGTTTGCATATGAAACAAATGTTTAAAGTTTGAGTGATCTCCTCAATCAAGCTAATTCAGGAATAAGCCTATACTCCAAATTCAGGAATAAGCCTATACTTCTAAAATTACTTGTGATAGCCATGGAAGAGAATGAAGTATCAACAAGTTGATAAATGTCAGAAACCCATATTCATTTAAGTCAATGTGTAACGCCAAAAAATTTGTTTGTACATGTCCTCACAACTAAATTAAATAATATAAGGAATATGTATGCTCACATTTGCATTGATGGAGAAATAACTCCTTTCTCCACTACCTAATATAAATTTAATGTGGTTCAAACTTAATGAATAGCATTCTACCCAAGCATATTACGGGAATATATGATAAGCAACATTATATTGTTGTGAGTAAGCAACTTTACACTAATTTGATCCTGTATATGATAAACAGTTGCGAGAATATATGATAAGCAACATTGCGGGACTCAACTTGATACAGGACTCAACATTATATATGATAATCAACATTGCGGGAATACATGATAAGCAAATTTACACTGTTTTAATACTCACAACAAGTTGAGTTCCGTATCAAGTTAATAAAGTGTACAACTTCAACATTTTAGATCACAACAATCCCAATAGATGCAATTTGTTTGCTAAAAAAATGAGAGAAACAAGGTAAAATAAGGCAAAATGGGGCTGAGTCCCATATCAAGTTAGGGCCTGTTTGGTTCAATAGAGGGTAGGAATAGGATTAGGAATCCTATTTTATTTATGGATTCCAACCTAATCCATAAAAAATTTATAGACAAGTTTTAGTTTTATGGAATCCCATTTTTTTTGTATTCTATGTTTGTTTCACCCAAAGGATTAGGATTAGGATTAGGAATCAGAATAAAAAAGAGGAGAGGTGTCAGAAATTCCACCCAATTCCTAGCAAATGGAGTGGATTTGGATTTCCTAAAATATACACTGTTTGAGCCACTTTATAGATTAGCAATTCTATAAATTTTTTTTGAAACAAACTCAAGATTAGGATTCATTTGGAATCCATTAATTACGAAAACGCCATTGTCAGGTCCAAATACCATTCCTATTCCATAAAATTGGTGAAACAAACAGGCCCTTAGTAGGTGTACAACTTCAACATTTTAGATCACAACAGCTCCAATAGATGCAATTTGTTTGTTGAAAAATGAAAGAAACAAGGTAAAACAAGGTAAAAAAATGGGGCTGAGCCCCGTATCAAGTTAGTAGAAGTGTGCAACTTCAACATTTTAGTTCACAACAGCCCCAATAGCCCTTTCTTCCTCTTCTAATCCAACAAAATTCATCCTCACCCTAACCACAAAATAAAAAATTTGAAGAAAAGTATTAAAGTTTAGGAACTCACGAGCGAGCAAATAACAACGATGAAGAAGCTGACGAATAAATCGAAAGAAGAAGATGGCGAATACTAAAACAGTGACGAAGAAGCCGACGAAGAAGGCCGCAGGAGATTTCTAGCGGGGACGAGAGGCAAGGGAGGTAACCCTAGCATTTTCTTTCTTCCCCTAAAAATCAATGAGAGAAACCAGAAAGAACTTGTCAGAGGCGGCTAGTGTTTCAGCTCAATTTCTCTTTATTGGGGATGAAAACTAGAGAGAGTAAAAAAGCGGAGGTTGTTTCCATGAAAAGAAACAAGTGGAAACAAACAAAATATCCAGGTAGATTTGTTGTCAAGCCAAGAAATGAGTTTCCATGGCCTATTTAAGCAAACCAAACATGCCCTTAATAAAATTGTTACTTGAGGGTGTTGTTTTAAAAAACTTTGTATACGTACGGAGCACATCTTTTCAAAATTACAGCCCCAAATTTCTCCACTACCAGGTACGCTCACCTGCGAGTGAGAATTAATTCCCAATACCTCATCGTCCTTTCAAAATTACAGGAGCCTTGCAGCACAAGTAAACAGACCTTCACACCGTCACAGCTTAGCATCTTCCGCGATTCACCACACCGCCTACAGCAAAGTAAAGGCGGGGCGCAAGCCGCCGCTCGCTCCAGCAGTACCTCCACAAACCCTACCGTGCTCGTTTCTGGAGAGAGGGTCGCGACGCCGCTACCAAACTCAAAACTCTTCTCTCTCTAACTTCTTCCCGTTCTACCCCTATCGAGCAACGATGGCCATGGACGACGGCGACGCCTGCTCCGACGATTCCACCTCCTCTTCCCAAAATGCCCCTCCCTCCCGCCCTCCCCTTCCCATAATGGCCCTGCGCCAGAAAATCGTCGACAAGATCCAGGCGAATCGCGTCACTCTCATCGTCGGCGAGACTGGATGCGGTATAACCGATTCTTTTTTTTGTTTGCCGCATTTCGAGCCTAGGGTTTTTCTGATGGCTGAATTTGTTATCTACGTTGATTTCTTTGTTTGTATGATAGAATCGTTGCGTACTTTGCTCTCTGCGGTTTATGAAAAGAATCGTTGCTTGATACTTCGGTGGATAGTGTCATGGATTTGTTTTGGGGTTTAGTGTTTTGGGGGCAAAATAGGAATGAAACTTGTAAATTCGGTCATTATTTTGATTCATTAGTACTGTTGGATTACGAAATCCTACAACTCATTGCTCTTGGTTGCCCGCAGCCGGCCACAATCTGTTTTTTTTGTTCCTTCATCGGAGGCAAGTAAACTTGGGATTTAATGTTATTAACTGAGTTAAGCATAAATTTACGTCCATTTATGAAGACGGAGACAAATAACAATGCCGGTTAAATGATTAAGAATATGGGCACAGCCTTGGATATTTTTGACTTACAACCCATACTGTATGTATCATCATTAATGCTGCTAATCATCGTCTGGATGGTCCATCATTCATTTCCATTTTCACGCGTAAATAATCTGTTTTCTGTATTCCTGGTGTGTATTTTTGACTCTTCATGTATCTGGATATTAGATGCTTGCGAAAGACAGTGATAAATTATGATACTATAGATAGATTATGCTAGTTAACTTAGTCTAGCATATTTATAACAGAAGTGATTTATCCGATAATTTAATTAGGTATAAGGCGATATCATCGTTTTGAAAGCCTGCATGTATTGCTTTTAAAGCCAGTGGTGGAGCCATGATTTTTCCTTTTTTTGTTGTTTTGTTTGGGGGGAGGGGGGTGGTGGCGGCCACCCCATGTCACCCCTAGCTCCGCTAGCGCGTGTAGTTATTGCTGCTAAAATTGGGTATGTTCAGTTCTATACCTATCCATCACAAGCACTCTTATATAGATTACTACTAAAATTTGCAATGTTCTGTGCTACTTAACAGGCAAATCTTGGCAGACGCTATCACTGCTATGTTATTATTAGGCATGACAAATGACTTTTCTAGTATCAGTTTTAGTGGTAAGTTGGGATGAATCTATCAAAGAACACTCTCTTGCATATCATATGGTGCATGGATTAGAGGGCAGGAGGTAGGGAATATTCTTTCTCAAGTTGGATTGTTGTGTATGAGAGAGAGAAACAAATGATTATCTCTCTTTAGCACTTTGTATGCACAATTACTACAATGTTACAATTTGCAGCTGTTACTCATAGTCAACCAGAAGACAGCGGTAACAACTATCAGAACAAATGTAAATAATCTTACTTATTGTTGGATTAGAAATAAATGAAGGATTTGAAATGTATTAGGAATGTCAACTTCATGCTTATTAGTTTACTTCATAAAGGATGTGCATAATATAGTTGTTTTAGATACTTCAGGAGACCACAAGTCTATTTCAAACTTGTAATATATATGAGAGAGACTACTGTTACCAACTTTTTATAAGTTCCAAAGTAAGTATCCTATCTTCAATAATATATTGTGTTTTTTATGACATCTGGTATTCAGCACAACAAAAGGTAATCCTAGTGGATTACTGGAGTTCTCTTACTTTGATTGGCATTGACAAGGACTACCTCTTTTATTATGAATTTTAACTCATACAAGCAAATGCATGTGAATAGAGTAAAAATTAATTTCAAAATTTTAAAAATGTTAATGGGATTTTGTTTTGTAAAAGGTCATATGTTCAGAAAATGATGCGATGTACTTTCTAATCCTTTTTACCCTCTCGAGTTTCTATTTCATTGACATCTTTAATGAGTCATCAAGTATATTATTTCCCCCCCAAAACATCTCTCTTTTCACTACAACATTTAAAATAATAAGGTGTTTTACAGTTCAAAACGTTCGACAGCATGTAAAACACTCCCCAGTTTTGAAGTTACACATAACAGATTATATATTGCGAAAAAGATTCCTTCTATTTGTAATTTTGAGTTTACTTAACCATTGTTTTCATCATTGTGATTTTGCACGTGATTGTCTCCAGATGGTCCATAGACCAACTTTGCTTGACTTAATGTTATGACCTTTCTGTTGTTGACTGACTGGAATTTTGACCATCATGTAAAAGGAAAGAGTTCTCAAGTTCCACTATTCCTCCTAGAAGAAAATATGGAACCTATAGTGTGTACTCAGCCTAGAAGATTCGCTGTTGTAACAATTGCAAGGATGGTTGCTGAAGCTCGTAACTGTGAGGTGGGTGGTGAGGTCGGATATCATATTGGTCATTCAAATATCACGAATGTCACATCAACAAGGTATACTATTATTACCATCAAGCAGTTAGCTAGTTTACTATTCTTAAATTTTTCTTTGTTCTGGTAACCATAATGTTATTAAGTGAAGTTTAATGTTCTATCTTCTCATGTCTTGTACATCATGTGACACTTGAATGGAATTTTAAGACTCAATTATTCCATGCCTTCACATAGTGTTAAGATTCATTATTCCTATGGCTACTTGCTATACATGAAGTCACTGAGTTACTAATGAAATTCACAATATTTTATGCATTTCATCCTTTTCCCTTCATGGATATAAATTACTCATCTGTAAAAAAATAATCTCGAGTGCAGTCTCGTTGTTCTTAGTTTCCATCTTGTGTACAACTTCTTTCCATTCTTTCCTGGCTCTTGTATGTGTTATTTCATCCTTAAAAATACTTCATCATCATTATATCGCAGATCAAAATTGGTTTTCAAAACTGCTGGTGTTTTATTGGAACAAATGAGGGATAGGGGTCTTGCTGCGCTGAAATATAAAGTTATAATTCTTGATGAAGTGCATGAGCGTTCTGTGGAATCTGATCTTGTTCTTGCATGTGTAAAGCAATTCATGTTGAGAAGCAGTGATCTGAGGTATGAACCTAAAATATCTCTGCTTTTTTATCTTATCATGCTTTTGGTAGTTAAGATCTGCTAGCATTTTTGCTCACTAGCATCTTATATATGTTGGTTTATTCCACATTTTTAAAAATATTTAGTCCTATAATACTTTTTAACTCTTGTATTTAGGTCAATCTATGACGTGAAGTGTTTCTTGGTTTAAGTCAGGTTATATATTAGACTGATACAATCTGTTTTTCGCCAAGGGTGGTTTTGATGTCTGCTACGGCTGATATTGCAAGATATAGAGATTACTTCAGAGATCTTGGTAGGGGAGAAAGGGTCGAAGTGATTGCAATTCCAAGCACCCCACAACATAGCAACTTCCAGCGGGAAGTTATATATCTTGAACAGGCAAGTGATTTGCTTTTTATTTAGTTTGATTTTATGTTAAGTCTTGTTGTTATGTCCATATTCCGTCCTTCAGACTTCAATTTGACTTTAACACTTCCGTCCTTCATTCTTCAATTTGACTTTGGCACAAGTTGAAAGAGTGCCATTTAAATTCATGATATATATATTGGACAAGGAAGTCATTTGATCTTTAATTTAGTTCTTTATTAAAGTTTTGGTTCATTTGTTTGTCTTATGTCCTTAGATCTCAGATCGACTTCGGTGCAATTTGGAAGGCAGATCTGTAAAATGCACTGTAACCTCATTAGCATTGTTGTATCCGTAAGTTTCATTTAGTAATTGTGATTGAGATGTGCATATCGGGGGTGGAGGTGGGGGTTGGGGGGCAGCAGTGAACTGTATGTACGACATTGAATGTCTTTCCAAGTTTAGTTCAGGATTGGTTGTTATTTCTGTTTGACCTGGGAATTGAAAGTTGGAGCAATATGGTGGTTTAATAACTAGAGTGGCTTTTTGTCGTAGGGATAAGGTGATCATTGCAGGATATGGAAGTTTGTTATATAAATATATACTTATATCATCCAAGGATGCACATGGCTCCAAGAGAAGGCGGCCTACTTTTAAAATTTGCTGTTAATTGATATTTCATACCAGTATCCCGTGTCCAGGTTACTTTTCTTTTACATATAACAAACACCCAGATCATGACAACTTCTTAACTCCCACATCTCACCATAAATATTAAGACTTTGTTCGTTTCTTTTCCTACTACAAAAATTTCCTTTGCTTAACGTGAACCCCATGGCTCAGATGAACCTAGAATAATACAAATAGCTCTGCTGACTTCATTATTTCCAGTGATTCTCATCCCCTTCCAGTCGCCCCTGGTGTCCAACGTTATCACCAAAAACAAGGGCTATAAAAATTGGTATGATCCACATACTATTTTCATAGAGATCCACCATTTCTTTTGTTCCTATTTCCTCTTTTATCTCTTCTTCCTTTTTTTCCGCTTCCTCTATTCCAATTGTGTCGCAGGAATGATGACAAGTGCAGTCAATTATGATCACAACCCAAAACCTATTTTCAAAGTTGCATGCAAGTCTCTATGTAAGAAATCCTTTTTACATAAGCCTAGAATTTTCTAATATTGGCAAACAGTGTAAATGATTTTGATACTAATAACATCAACGTTGCTCTTGGTAAGAAATTAATTAATTCTACTAATAAGGAGAAATTGAGTTATCACACTGCATAATTTATTCAGTGCATGCGATACTTATGGTGTAGGGATGCAATGAATAATCACTAACACCTTCAAGTAATGACAAAATAATAGCATCTATGCTTATAAAAGAAAATCACCTACTAGTAAAGACGCCAGAAAAGTGACTGAGCATACGCTTGGAATCTCACATACAGTAAGCACACACCAATTAGGTTAGACACAAAGCTGATAGAGATAGATTTTTAGCAATTGGGAATGAGAGTACAAGAAATTGATTAAAATGGGTTGTGCGTTGGTATTATTACTCTTTTAGGAGTACCACACACACAAAACACACACACAAACATTCACGTATATACGATGCATGGGCTTGGTATCAAGTACCAAATTTGGTACTTAGTAGTGATATGGCAACTTCCCATCTGCTCATTTAATGGTTGGGTGATCAAGTGGGGACCATTTTTATATGGTCTCTTTTAAATGTGTGGATGAAAAGCTTCCACGTCATTATCAAACATCAAATTTATGTTTGGTACCAAGCATACCCATTATTCTCTCTCTTCACACACACATAAAGCTCATGTGAACTTAAGTGGATAGAAGCACTTGTCCAACTTTTTTTATGCCTTAGATTTGCTTTGTGATTCATGTTCTCATGTGATACACGTCAAGACTATCTTTGGGTACCCTCCTATTAAATGAATGGAAGAGAAGTGACCGCATCACTACTAAGCACCAATTTTGGTGCTTGGTATCAAGCATACCCATTATTCTAGTGTGGGAGAGAGTTTTTTAACCTTAATTTCGCTATGAGAATTGTGCTAGACATGAAGGGTATTTTTGAGATTTGTGCATTAATGTGTATCACATGCTAGCACCAATCTCAAAGTAAAAGCAATGGATAAAAAAGTTGTTAGAATAGAAGCTCTTATCCACTAAAGCTTATAGGAGTTTCTCTCTCTACGTGTATGTGTGTGTGTATATTATAGAGCAATATGGAGGAACTTGGTACCAAACACAAGTTTTTGTGCTTGGTCGTGAGGTGACTAATTCTCACCCACTCACTCACCACATTCACATGAGTTGGAGAGTGGATGAGAATGAGACACCTCACTGCCAAGCACAAACTTGTGCATGGTACCAAGTTCCTGCATTTTTCTCTCTCTCTCTCTCTCACACACACACACACACACACACATATATATATATATATATATATATATATATATATATATATATATATATATATATATATATATATGAGAAATGAGTATGCTTGGTACCAAGCACAAATTTTGTGCTTGTTAGTGAGTTGTCCCATTCCCATCCAATCATTCAAATGGGGGACCATATTCACATGAGTTGGAGAGTGGATGAGAATGAGACACTTCACTACCCAGCACAAAATTTATGCTAGGTACCAAACATATACTCATTTCTCTCTCTGTGTCCCATTCCCATCTAATCATTCAAATGGGGGACCACATTCACATGGGTTGGGGAGTGGATGAGAATGAGACACTTCACTACCCAGCACAAACTTTATGCTAGGTACCAAGCATATACTCATTTCTCTCGCTCTCTCTCTCTCTCTCTCTATATATATATATATAT
>BQKN01066337.1:86359-103465 GCA_022839385.1 Asparagus kiusianus | reverse complement strand
TACATAATCATTGTGCAAAGTTTCAAAACATGGTTTAGCCAAAATGTCAAAATTCACATGTTTACATTTTTGTGTTTTGGACTATTTTGCAAAATAATGATATTTCTCATTTGGAAAGTTCTTTTAGAAAACCAGTTTTTGTAACATGTTTATTATCATATCTACAATCATTTCCCAAATTTTTATATTTTTCTAAATTTATTTGATATTTTTAAACAAGGTTTTTAAAATCAGAAAACTGTTTCTAAAACTTTAATTTCCATATATCAGTTCACGGTCGACCGCCACGGTCGATCGCGCCTGAGTCTTTTCCATAGTGGGCAGCATAAACTCTCACGGTCGATCGTCAAAGCTAAATTTCTCACGGCCGACCGTCGAACTCTCTGGAGTCTTTTCTGTCATTTTTGTTGCTTGCGGTCGACCGCCGCGGTCGATCGCCGTTTATCCCAATGGCTATTTTGGTACAAAATCAGATTTTTGATTCTTGGGCTGTTTGGTCTTTTCCCTTGGGGTTTTGACTGAGGTTTTAGGAGGTTATAAATACCCCATTGATCTCAGTTCTCAAACCTAACCAAGAAATATTTTAACAAGTTTTAAAAGAGTTTAAGTTTGGTTTTAATTTTGTTTAAGGGTTTGGTTTGTGAAGAATTCCATAAGAGGAAGTGGATATCAATTCATTGAGCTTCAATCCATCTCTCTCTCTCTCTCTTATCATCTAGAGAAGTTTTCTTAAACTCATTCTATCTTTTATTCATAATTATTTGTTGATTATTATTTCTATTAAGCTAGTATTTACATTTGAGTTTAGTTGTTTTTATTTCACTCATTGTTTACACACACCCACATGAGCTTATTGTATTTTCATACAAGTATATTTGGGTTGGTGAGAGTTGTAACAATTGAGTGTGAGCTTTAATTGAGTTCTCGCATTGTATTAGAGAACAAATCATTTGTTATTACATTGTGAGATTGTAAAGTTTTCGGTTAGTTAGAAAACCGAGTGTGAGGAGTGGGCGTTGATCGGTGAACGTTAAAAACCGACATTGTGAGTGAGTGTATACGTTGATCGGTGATCGTTGAAAACCAACATAGTGTGGTTGTAAACGTTATTCAGGTGAGCGTAGAAAACCCGGTCGTGGTAGTGGATTTCTCCCCGGGAGTAGGGAGCGGAGTCGTAGGACAGAAGGTCCGAACTCCGTGATCATATTGCTTGTTTGAGTTTGGCTTAGCACACTTATATTTGATCATCTTTATAGCCTTTCTCTCTTTGTTTATTTCATCCACTATATTATTTGTTTATGTTACCCTTGTGTTTGCATATCCTTACATATATCATATAGTATATCTCTTTGCTAGGATATATCACCTTGTTCATATTGCTTATCCTAGCTCATATATCTTGTTGTATTTTATACTTGCTAGGATAACTTGTTAATTAATTTTAATTGGTATTTAAATCGGATTAGATTAGCATAAGACCCTAATCACCCCCCCTCTAGGGTCTAACAATACTATCTTCAGTGATTTGTTGACAATTTTAACATTTGTCATAAATATATTTTTCTACTTTTTTGTTGCAGCCTTTGCAAGAGTAGTACAAAATGTTTTGCCTATTTAATATGTTAGTTATTTTTCTCGTAAAGGTGTCATATTGTGCCTTTATAGTTGTAAAAATTTAGTTAGTTATTATCATAGTTTATATATATGTAGAAAATAAAAGAAGAAATGAAAAAATAAATTAAAAAAGGAAATCAAATATGAAAATTTGTTATTTTAAAAAAACTAATATAAAAATAATAATTGTAAATGCGGATGAAAGATATCCAGGAAAACTTAGAAATATATAAAAAAAGGATTTATAATATTATACCTCTGATGATTTTTGTGATGCTTGCATAATGTCAACAATTTTCATTTTTGCTGCATTTCTGAATAGCCTTGATGAAGGATCATTGGTCTTGATATCGTCTTTTGAATGAGCCCTACATATAATTTTAAAATTTTAAAACTTTAATTTATTAAGTTACATTGTTTCTTCTCTTTTGAATTATCATTCTTGCATGTCCTTAGCAAGCTGTATTTCAGGGTTGATATATATCATTGACGCAATTTGCAAAGTCATGCACATTTCCCCTAGATATATCATAGTTATAACTAGAACTTGAAATTTATTGATATTTAATTTGCAATTCAATAATAAAAATATGTTACTTTTGTACAATGATATTTTAAAATCTGATAGTGCTATATCATTGATGTTGTCTTTAATAATTGATCCTTCATTTTTAGCTAAATCTCCGAATAAAGTTACACACAGTGTTATCCCACTGTGTAAGAAAAAGAAGACAATTTTTTATTACTATATTATATTTTTAATAACTAATTTATTGTGAAATAAAAGCATGTGTGTATACTTTTTATCTATTATAATGATGTCCCTCAGGCCCGGCCCAAGAGGGGGGGTAAGGGGGGGCGACCGCACAGGGCCCTATTTCAAAGGGGGCCCCAAATTTTTAAAAATGCCCATAGTATATTTCTTAATTCTTTCCAATAAGTTTTTTGTTTGTTTAAAAAAGAGCCTAATAATCTAATACTAGCCCACTAAATTAAATAATAATTTATGTCCATTGCCTAAGCCTAACTGTAGCATCAGCGGAAAGGAATTTTTAAAAATTGAAGTTGATAAAAACATATTTGCGCTCAACATTATTACAAGAAAGATTGAATGACCTTGCAATTCTATGCATCGAGAAGGATATGTTGGAAAAGATAGATATAGATTCTATTATTGATGATTTTGCATCAAAAAATGCACGAAAACATCGTTTTTGTAATTTTTGTATTTTTATGTATTATTTCTTTTATAAAATAAATATAATTCAATAAATTTATAATTCAATATTTATATAGAAGAGGGCCTCATTTTATCATTTCGCACAGGGCCTCAAAAAAGCTTGGGCCGGCCCTGATGTCCCTCCTCGTGTCCACCTTACTATATCTTGTAACGTAGTTGATCATAGGATTGAAATTTGCTACTATTGCAAGAACATCTGCACATAAATTTATAATAATTTTAAAATTCATAATGAGAGTAGTGAGTATCTTAAATTATTTAATCAAAATAGAGAGAAAAATTTTATAATAATATTTATCTTAATAAAGAGAAAAAGAAGTTGGTTGGATAATAAGAGTAGTGAGTGATTAATTTTTAATGCTCTTTTAAAAACAAACTAACTTAGATATGATTTAATAAAGCATCGCCACATTTGTGGATTTAAAAAAAAAGACAAACTAACTAAAATTAATTTAAGAAATTGGTTGTTGTGTGCAAACTTAGGCTGTGACCGATTGCACATAACCTAACACTTAGCCAACACTTTACTTTCGTTTAATACATTAATAAATGAATCTTAATGTAATAAATTTATGTCATCAATGTGTAGGAAAACTAAAATAATAAATGTAATTCCTATTTCAATTTACTATGCATTAATAAATATTGAATCTACTTGATTATTCATTAATAAACATTGAATCTATATGAATATGTATTTTCAAAAAAAAAAAAAAGGATCTATATGAATGTGCCTGCTTGTTAATCAATGTCTATTACATGCTAGAAAAATAAAATAGGTTAATCAGATTGATAATTATTTAAAAGAGTCATAAAGTAAAATTAATGTTTATAATGATGTATATATTTAATTAATCATAGCGTTTATTAAATTGAGCATGCATTTATGTATCTTTCATGTATATATATGCATGTGTTTATCATGAAGATGCATAAAATTATATGGATGCCCATAACAATATCAATGACACTTTTACAAATTGAAGACATTCGGATATGATATTTTAGTGTATATAGTACATTTTTATAAAAATATAACATAAACAGAATATCTTTGTTTGGGTCAAAAATTGTTGTTTTTATTGTGATTGAATCTATTATAACTTTAATCGTTTACAATAAACTCAAATAAAAAGTTGATCTTTTTATAAGATCTTCTTATACAATGAAAATACAAAAGATACGACTCTTGTCAAACAGCGCAACGGACGTTTATCACTCGCTGCTTGCGTGGGAACTTTGCTTGTGCCGGGGATATCAATATCCGTGGACCGTCGCGGATCAGATCCGGTTGACAGATTAAGTTGATCAAAGCTCTCACTTCACGAAGGAAGTAATCGCTGCAGCGATGATCTCGACCAAGCGAGGTCACAGCTCTTCTCGAGATTTAAGACCAAGCTTAAATCCGGAGGAATAGAGGACGGGTCTCAGATCTCTCGAACTCCACTCTTATGCACAAGAGATCGCCAATATCTGCTAACCCTTGCTATAAATTCGTGGCTCCACTCTCCAATTCGGTAGCATTTCACCCTCTTGATGTCCAGCCCTCAGAAATGAGAACCCGAGCTCGTATTTATAAGCTTCGGAAGCGGGTATTAGGATAAGAACGGGAGATTCCTCTTTATCTTTAGTTAAGAACTGAATAACCATAGTATCAGATCAGTTGGAATGCTCAGGAACAAACAAATCCCAAGAAAAACCATCAAAACCGAAAAATCATCAAATCTGGTCGATTGTCACCCGATGGCTCGGCCTCGCCGGGCCACCAAATGGTGGCCCGGCCGCCGAGTCACCGTTTGGTGACCTGGTTATGGGCCGAACTGCTGGTCCGGCCGAGTTGGTGACTCGGCCGCCAATGGCTTTTATTGGTTTTTTGAGTTTTGACTTGTTCCGTCGTTACGCGTATTTCGTAGTTTCGTTGACTTGTACGCTTTCCTGATTCGTTTCGTGAACGCATGGATAGATTGACGGTGGCCGACATGCGTGAGGCCTCTTGGTTCGCTGTATAGCTGGCCGATGAGCACGCGGGCCACTTGGTTCACCGATTTGGTGGATGATAGGTGTGCGGGCCACTGGATGGTGGCTGGTGAGCACACGGGCAACTTGGTTTACCGATTTGGTGGTCGATGAGCACACGGGCCACTTGGTGGTGGCCGGTGAGCGTGCGGGCCACGTCATTCATAGTTCGTTGATTCGCTGGTCGATGTCAGATAATCCTCTTTGATTTAGATAATGACATTCACCACCTTCTCTCCGTCTCGAGTTGTGTATGGATACATATATGCATTTTTAGATGCCTACAGATACTCCCTTCAAAGTATTTCAGGCTCATTCTTTTATAGAGGAGTCTGGAATGCTTTGAATGTGATAGGCCCCCACCTTCAGTCGGTGTCAAAGGACTTGTAGCTGGCTTCAATTCTTGACTTCTTCGATTTTTAGTCTATTTTGATGAATAGCTGAAGTTTTTCTGGCGCTGCGTTTATCGTCTGCCTGTCGTTGAAATTTCGAATTGAACTTGGTAAGTTGGTTTTGGCTCGTGTCATTGAGTTAATTTGAACTGATCATCTTCGTCAGAAATTCATATTTGAATGCGATTGAACTCCCTGGAATCATCCTTTGTCTTATTTTGGCGAAATTACTAATACGTTGATAGGCGCTGACTTTCACCGTAACGCGTTGACCGGCGTTGACTTTAGTGTTAGCCTCTTTGTTTTGATGATGTTTAACAAAAAATTTACTACTAATGTTTTTTGTCTAGTGTTGGTATATTTCTATTTATTGTAGACAAACAACGAGTTAGAGGATGGATAGAATAGCCCTTCAACGACGATATCAAATGGAGGTTGGTGAAATTGTGGAGTGAAGCAACGTACAATTCAAGTTAAAGATCAAATTCAAGCTTCATCCGCAAAGTGTACCAAGTCAAGCTTAATTGAAGATCAAGATCATAGCTTGGGTAACTTAGTTTAGGTTTTGTACTATGTGTGTTATATACTCTAAGCTCAATATCATATACACACACATTTTATTGGTTTTCTTGTATATATATGTAGTCATATATATATACAACACAAATTTTGGTTTTTATGTTTATAAATATGAAATTACATATTTCATATTTATTATTGCGATTTGGTTTAACTACTTAGATATGAAACAAATATATTTTTATATACATACTCATATGTTTCATTTTCTATTGTATTTGTAAAAATATTATTTTCTCAGTTTATAGACTTAACAATCATTATAGATATCTTTATTCAAGTCTATAAAATCATTTTGTATTGTTTCAAAACATGGTTAAGCTAAATTGTCAAAACTCATATGTTCTCATTTTCATGTTTTGGACTATCTTACAAAATGATGATATTTCTCATTTGGAAGTCCTTTTAGAAAACCAGTTTTTGTAGCATGTGTATTATCATGTCTACAATTATTTTCTAAAGTTTTATATTTTTTTGAATTTATTTGATATTTTTAAACAGTGTTTTAACATCAGAAAAACAGTTTTCAGAACTTCAATTTCATATATCAGTTCACGGTCGACCACCACGGTTGACCGCGCCTGAGTTCATTCGTCAGTGGGTAGCAAAGACTTTCACGGTCGACCGTCGCGGTCGATCGTGAGCTCGATATTTCCCACGGTCGACCACCACGGTCAACCGCCGAAGTCTCTGGAGTCTTTTATGTTATTTTTGTTGCTCGTGGTCGACCGCCGTTCACTCCAACGACTATTTTGTACAGAATCTGATTTTCGATTCTGTTGGTTTTTTGGTCTTTTGCTTTGGGGTTTTGGCTGAGATTTTGGGAGGCTATAAATACCCCCTTGCTACCATCCTTCAAAGTATCCAAGAAGTTTTTAAACAAGTTTTAAACAAGGGTTTAAGTGTGTTTTAGTGTTTGTTTAGTTTATGAAAAAGTTTTCACAAGTGGATGAGATCACCTTCTTGTTTGGGCTTCAATCTCCATCTCTCCATCTTGTCATCTATTGAGAAGTTTTCTAAACTCTTATCTAGCTTTATATTTGTATAGTTATTTGATTATCATTCTTTAAAGCTAGTTTTTTATATTGAGTTTAGATTTGATTTCATTTTCACTCATTGTTCACACACACCCACATGAGCTTATTGTATCTTCATACATAGTATATTTGGGTTGGTGAGAGTTGTAACAATTGAGTGTGAGCTTTAATTGAGTTCTCGCATTGTATTAGAGAACAAATCATTTGTTATCATTGTGAGATTGTAAAGTTTTCGGTTAGCTAGAAAACCGAGTGTGAGGAGTGGACGTTGATCGGTGAACGTTGAAAACCGATATTGTGAGTGAGTGTATACGTTGATCAGTGATCATTGAAAACCGACATAGTGTGGTTGTAAACGTTATTCAGGTGAGCGTAGAAAACCCGGTTGTGATAGTGGATTTTTCCCCGGGAGAGGGGAGCGGAGACGTAGGACGAAAGGTCCGAACTCCGTGATCATTTGATTATGTTTGAGTGTGCCTTGGCGTTTATTCTTATTTGTGCTCATTGCTCATTTCGCCATTGTCTCACTATTTAGGTTGTCCACTATCTAGTTTAGATTATCTACGCTTGTGTTGTTTATATATCCTTACACATACATTGCCTATATCTCATTGTTAGGATATATCTCGTTGTTCATATTGTTTATTCTAGCTCATATATATTATTGTATTTCATACTTGCTAGGAAACTTGCTAATTAGTTTTTATTGGCATAAAATCGGATTAGATTAGCATAAGACCCTAATCACCCCCCTCTAGGGTCTAACATTTAGGGTTTTACATCGATCAGCGTTGACTTTTATCGCAACGCGTTGACCGGCGTTAACATAGTTTATACTTGTATGTTTGTTGGAGTCTACACAGTTTAAGCTCTTAAGACATTGGAGCGTGACAGTCTCAAATTTTAGGTTGTAGGACCAACTATTAAAGCTGTTTCATCTGCAGATATGGATCTTATCCCGAAGTCGTTGGATGCTCAAGTCACGAGACCAACTAATGAAGCTGATGCGTCAATGACTCGTATTTATAGAATTTTTGGTAAATTCTCAGCCATCAACGGGTTTGATTAGCCTTTATCGACTACCGTTTGAGTCGGGCTAACGTGCAGATTGTTTAAATCCGTTCTGCACGTGATGTTGTGCTAAAAGAGTTAACTCTTTTAGTGCTACAATATTGAATACGTAGACTTCGTCTTTCTCTCGGGAATAGACTACCCGGCAACGCGTGTTAGACGCTGACTCAGGATTTTTGGCAAATCCTCAGCCTTCAACGGATTTGACATGCCTTTACCGATTACCGTTTGAATCAGGCTTGTATGCAGATTGTTTAAGTCCGTTCCGCATGTGACATTATGCTAAAAGAGTTAACTCTTTTAGTGCTACGATATTGAATACGTGGACTTCTTCTTTCTTATAGGAATAGACTACCCGACAACGCGTGTTAGGCGTTGACTTATCCCTACTTAGGATGTGGGATAAAATTCCTCGTGCGTGTAAGGCACGGATAAAATTCCTCGTGCGTGTAAGGTACGGATTACGATGCTATTAATAGAATATGTGGACTTTTATTCTTTTTACGGTTAAGAACTATCCGGCAACGCGTGTTAGGCATTGACTTATCCCTGCTCAGGATTCGGGATAAAATTCTCCGTGTGTGTGAAGCACGGATTTTGGCGTTATGAATAACAACCTGTCACAATATCGAATATGTGGGCTTTTGTTCTTTTTACGGTTAAGAACTAACCAGCAACGCGTGTCAGGCGCTGACTTATCCCTACTTAGGATTTGGGATAAAATACCCCAGACTTAAATTCTGGTGTCTTTTTCAATCGATGAAAGACTAAACGGGCGATGCGTGTTAGGCGTTGACTTATCCCTACTCAGGATTCGGGATAAAATTCCCCGTGCGTGTAAAGCACGGATTTTAGGAGTTTGAAAAAAGTGGTGTCTTCTCTTGAGGCAAAGACGAACCCGATGCGGGAGAGGAAGAATTTTATATTCTATCTCCCAAAGCTGAAGGGGAAGAATTTTATATTCTATCTCCAGTCACTAAAGGAAACTCAAAGTGGGATCTCCACTTTAAGAATCCGGGAAGGTGAAACTAAGAGTGGGATCTTCACTCCGAGAATTAAAAAGATTCTAATAATCCTAACTGTCGGAATGTTTGATTATCAAACTAAAGGTGGGTTTCTCGTTTATCGAGAGTGAATTGTGGTTTGACCTTAACTGTAGGAAGGTTTGGCCAAGCGGGAGTTTGAGGTGATCCTAACTGTAGGAAGGTTTGATCACTCGATTTGAAAGTGGACCTCTCGTTCATTGGAGGAATCGAAAGGGGATTTTGGTTTTGACCCTAACTGTAGGAAGGTTTGACCGAGTGGGAGGTTTGAGACGATCCTAACTATAGGAAGGTTTAATCGCTCGATTTGTGGGCTTCTCGTTCATTGGAGGAATCGAGAGGGGATTTTGGTTGTGGCCCTAACTGTAAGAAGGTTTGACCAGATAAACAGTGGGAGTGGGAGTATAAATATCAGAGGGAGTGTTGACTTGTACCGATTACTCAATGGGGATTCTTGATGTCAAGTGATAAGAACTTAATGCGAAGGGGTTTGACAATTCGTCAATGATTAAGACATTAAAATTCTGAGTACCATGTCCGGATTCTAACAATGAGGATGTGAGTGCACAGATACATCGAAAGTTTGAGTGTATTTAACCAAAAAGAATTTCGGTGGTCCCACCGTCAATTAGTCTAATCGGGGGGGGGGGGATTTTTGTAGTGGAAGACTGTGAGTCATTAATAAAATGGTGTTTTGTGAGGGAAGATTGATCCAACGAAGTGATCGAATCTCGTCTCAGCAACGGAGTGTTCGGAGGATTTAGTGTTTATCACTTCATTTGTAATGAGCGGGTTATCCCTAAGAAAGTTACATGTAGCATTCTTCCGGGAATTTCTCATTACATGAATCATCCACCCTCAGCTTTCTTTGCAGAACTGGATCTGACATTGTTCTTAGTTACACGATCGGGTTATCCTTAAGAATATTACGTATAAAAATTTTCCAGAAACTTCCCGTCAACTGTAGGAAATAGTTTAGACTCATATACCTATTGAAGTATCGAGGAGCAGTTTATACTCGTATACTCTTCGGAGTGTTGAGAAGCAATTTATACTCTTATACTTGTCGGAGTATCGCCGTTCTCATCTGGCTTATCCCAGCGTTATGACGCCGGCTTTAACCAAGGTTTGGATGCTATTGTTAAGAACAAAGCAATCCTTGGTGGGATGAAGAACCCTCTTGTGGTACGTACAGTACTTTGGATCCGTGATGTTGTCAGCTTCCTCCTGATCTGGGATAGGTGGTAGCTTGATCTTGTTATTTTTAAGGAGAGACTCGAAAATGGCTGGAACATCTTCGTCCTTGAAGGAGTACTCTTTTTAGAGTTTCGAGTCTGGAGCCTTTTGCTATCTTCGGGATTGCCGTTGTGACATTTGATTAGCATCAACAGCAGCTGTAAGTGCCTTGCCCTTACCACGGGAGGCGAAGTTTGAGTTTGGAGGATTAGCCATCGGTTGGCTCCTCTCGGCCTTCTTCCTTCGGAGGAAGCGTTCCGCCCGCTCTCCGCGCGCCTTCAACTCTTTCCATGTGTTGGACGGTACGACTCCCATAACTTCTAATATCTCAATAGATAGGTTGTTATGACATGTTTGGAGGATGAAGTCCTCCGTGATCGGATCTCCATAGTTTATTGCTTTAGTCCGTAAACGTTTGATGAAGTCGTCGACCATTTCTTCGTCTTCCTGTTTCTTCTCGAAGAGTATCCTGATGGATATCTTGGTGTCGTCGTCAAAGAAGTTGCCGAGGAATGAGCTCTCCATATCGTCCCAGCTGTTGATACTCCCAGGCTTGAGACGATAGTACCAATCGAAGGCAGGCTCGCGAAGGGTGCTGACGAATGACCGAACCATCAAGGCTTCATTGCCGGAGACCATGCCCAAGTGGGACTTGAAGTATATCAGATGTTGAGTAGAGGAGTCTTTCCCATCGAATGGTGTGAAGTTGATCAAGTTGAACTTCGCCGGATACGGGATCGAATCCCACTTTCTTGGGTAAGGACACAGAATCCCGGTCTTCTTTACCTCTCGATCAGACATCAGAGCGTTGACTTTTCTCTCGAGATCCTTCATCTTTTCGTCCTCGTCTGTATTATGCTTCGGACGATTTGTGAGAGGAACAACGAATCCACCCCCAGTGTTGTCATCATTAGCGGGACTACCCCCGATGTTATTGTCTTTAGTGGGACCACCCCCAGTGTTATGATCAACGGGAGGGTTCTCAGCATTGAGACGTTCATCCACATCTGAATCGCTACTTGCTTTGTCAGCAAGGTTGCGACAGCTGGATTCACCGAACTGATTGGACAGAGCCCGAATTTGTTGGTCATGCTCTTCCCTCATCCGTAGCATAGCCATTTCCATTTCAATTTTGAATGCCTCTTTTTGCTTGGCTAATACATCCTCAACCATTTTGGCTACTACCTTAGTGTTAATCATAAACACTTCGCAGGATTATCCCGGACTGGATACCGTATTCTCAGAAGCGATTGCCGAGTTAGCATCCGATGCTTCATCATCCGAGGATAACCCTCTCTGTATTCTCTGATAATCCCTTTGTCTAATAGTTCCTGATCGTAGCCGGGTTAGACGATGAGATATTAGCGGGTCAGAGCTAGAAGGTTGAATCGACTTTCACTTATCAGCCATATTTATTGTGATTTTCGGAAGCTCGTCGCCTTGAACGGCTGATTGTTTCTTGCGGAAACATTTTAGTTTGTACTTAGTTGCTCCGTTAGAGATCCTCTCAAATACCGAGACCCTCTGTGGAGCGGCCTTAGGGCAACTACACGCTGATAATACTACCCTGATTGGTTTAGCACACGGGCAGTGAGATTTTGTTTCTCGGGTATTTCTCTTGCGAGACTTGTTCGTATCCCCAGCCCGATAGTACAACTTGTCGGTCATATGACCGGAGCAACCTATCGTGTGTTAGCACGACTTTTTAGGTATAACGTCGTCGTCTGACGAACACATTTTTTTTTCTGAGAGCTTGCTGCCTTATTGGCGTTCTTAAGAGTCACGTATTTAGAGCTACGCTTTTGAGAGCGCGAACTCTTGACGGGCTCTTGGACTTCAATTCGTCGTCTGAGGTGGTCAAGTGCAGGGGTTTTCCCATTATAGGAAGCCTTTGACTTGTTGTGAGGACGTGTGCGACCCCCAGCTCGAGTGGTTGCTCGGGGTTCAGTCACTGGACCCAAGCGTTCTTTGATCGGAACTTTACCTCGATCCTCGTGTAAAGGACCCAGGCGATCCGTCATCCTCGTCTTGAATTGGGACAAGTCCACGCTGCCTCGGGGCACTGTCGGAGGTGTGTGATTCATCGGGATAGAAACAGGGGCCGCCGGAGGCTTAAACGGGACCGCGAGAGGTGAACCGGGTGCGAACCGAACCGAACCAGGTGCGAACCGGCACAAACCATCATTTGGTGGCTCGGTTTGGGCCGAGCCACCATTTTGTGGCTCGGTGTTGGCCGAGCCACCAGATGGTGGTTTGCGCATTCGGACAGTTCCTGGTGCTGTTTGACTTTTTGTCAACGTCGTTTCAGACTTTGGTTTCCAGACTTGGCGTGGTTCTATGGCTTCTTGGTCACCTCTTTCTGTTTTAACTTTTGCATTTCCTGCACGAGGATTCGTGCATGCGCAATCAAGGCACGACGCTTCTGAATGCGCTCCTCAAGGGTTGAGCGGGTCCGTCTGACTTGAATCTATTCATTCGCTGTTGGCTTGGAGGATACGCTATTCATTTGCTGCTTGGCCACTCAGTGTCTTCTGCGTTTCAGATCCACCTCATAGCTAATCCCGTCAATAGGCTCCAAAGCTTTAGCAAGTCGGCGCGCCAGTCGTTGGCGCTACCTTTGGCGTGCCCTCTTTGATAAGATTGGCGTCCCTTCTGCGATTGACTTCTTGACAGAGGAAGGGTCCAGATCTATAGATCCGGGCTCGTTGGAGGCCGGAGGGGCTTTGCAAGGCAAGATTTCAATGGCAACACGGGCCTTGATCTTCCTGCGCTTGCGAGGGGCAGAGGATCTAGAGGAGGAGGACGGCAGATACTCCTCGAACTTCAGTTGGTCGAATTCGTACTCGACCACTTCTTCAACCGGGATCTGGATCCTTGGTTGCGGCACGACAGCTTCGGCAGCGAAGCTGTTGGCTCCCACTGTGGTCGCCAGCTTGTTTGGGTTAAAAATCGCTATTTTTATTGTGATTGAATTTATTACAACTTTAATCGTTTACAATAAACTCAAATAAAAAGTTGATCTTTTTATAAGATCTTCTTATACAATGAAAATACAAAAGATACGACTCTTGTCAAATAGTGCAATAGAAGTTTATCACCCGCTGCTTGCGTGGGAACTTGCCTGTGCCGAGGACGTCAATATCCGTGGACCCCCGCCGATCAGATTCGGTTGACAGATTAAGTTGATCAAAGCTCTCACTTCACGAAGGAAATAATTGCTACAGTGATGATCTCGACCAAGCGAGATCACGACTCTTCTCGAGATTTAAGACTAAGCTTAAATCAGGAGGAATAGAGGACGGGTCTCAGATCTCTTGAACTCCACTCTTTATGCATAGGAGATCGCCAAGATCTGCTAACCCTTGCTGTAAATTCGTGGCTCCACTCTCCAATTCGGCAGCGTTTCGCCCTCTTGATGTCCAGCCCTTAGAAATGAGCACCCGAGCTCATATTTATAAGCTTCGGAAGCGGGTATTTAGATAAGAACGAGAGGTTCCTCTTTATCTTCAGTTAAGAACTGATTAACCATAGTATCAGATCAGTTGGAACGCTCAGGAACAAACAAATCCCAAGAAAAACCGTCAAAACCAAAAAATCATCAAATCCGGACCATTGTCACCTGATGGCTCGGCCTGGCCGGGCCACCAAATGGTGACCTGGTTATGGGCCGAACTGCTAGTCCGACCGAGTCGGTGACTCGGCCGCCAGCGGCTTTTATTGGTTTTTCGGGTTTTGACTTGTTCCGTCGTTACGCGTATTTCGTCATTTCGTTGACTTGTACGCTTTCCTGATTCGTTTCGCGAAGGCATGTATAGCTTGATGGTGGTCGCCAGGCGTGAGGCCTCTTGGTTCGCTGTTTAGCTGGTCGATGAGCACGCGAGCCACTTGGTTTGCCAATTTGGTGGCTGATGGGTGTGCGGTCCACTGGATGGTGGCCGGTGAGCACGCGGACCACTTGGTTTGCCGATTTGGTGGCCGATGAGCACACGAGCCACTTGGTGGTGGCCGGTGAACGTGCGTGCCACGTCATTCATAGTTCGTTGATTCGCTGGTCGACGTCAGATAATCCTCTTTGACTTAGATAACTGCGTTCATCACCTTCTCTCCGTCTCGAGTTGTGTGTGGATACCTATAGGCATTTTTAGATGCCTACAATCTTTATATACACAAACCTTACTTGATGGATCAAAATACATGGCTTGAGAGGGAGATACGTTGAGAGTTGTGTACACGCATTGTTTCATACAAGTATTAAGCCTTCTAAAGTTGCAAACCTTTTAAAAATATACATATGTGTAGCATAATTTAATTTTCTATGTAGGCAAAGAGACTCATAAATGCTACAAATATTAGAAACTCAAAGTTGTGAAGAGCACTAAAGGAAATTATGTGAAAACTTCAATGCTTGTAATTTTTCTGTAAAAACTTTGGTTGTTGCAGTTTTTCTGTAGAAACTTTGATGGATGTAGTTTTCTATTCAAAGTTATCTAGGATATAACATCTCAATCAAGTGAAGCCCTAAAAATAGGACCATGGTTGTAGTTTTTTTATTTAGAAAAATATTATAAAATGAAACTTTATAGTTTAGATTGAAAGAAAAAGATATTACTGATGACAAAGATGTAAAGAGGTATGAGAACGGAAACTCAAGGTCACGTGAAAATCATCCTCAAGAAACTTTATATTCATTATGATTGTATAGGAAATAAAAGCTATAGTAATAGTGTAGTTTTAAAGAAGTTAAAAGTCTATCAATAGGCTATATTTTGCTTACCCTAGTTGCTTCATCACTATTCTAGAACTTAATAAAACAATATTGCTCCATAACTTGTAAAGATTGTTAAGACACTGGACCATTCAAATTACAAGAACACACACTAAGATGACTCTTGTATACAACCTCTCAACCAAACAAACCATTACAATTACAAAAATATTATTTCATGCATCTTCCTCAATCCTCAATATCTGGATCCTTTGTCGAATTGGTCGGAGATATCCATATATGTCAATGGACACTTCACCGGTCGCACGTTCAGTTCCTTCACAGATTGCGTGCACTTACTTGCAAAAAAGCCTCCATCTTCGCCTGTGGCAAATACTTGCACTCCCTCAGGTACTTGGTAATCTAGCGATCGAATTCTGAGTAGGATGACATTTGGATAAAGAAACGCGACCTCCGAGCAAGATGGATTTATTTGTGTTTCAATTCAATTGGAATGGCTTGTTAGGAGAGTAGAGTGAGGATATATATAGGGATTTGGATTTTGTCCACCATAAAGAATACTAATCATAATTTATAGAAAATATAATAGGAAGATGGGTAGTCATATTATTTGAAGAGGTTGAGAGTTACGGGAAGTTTAAGAGGCTTTATTATGTGATAGGAAAGAGTTTAATCATATGGAAGATGAATAGGCAAAGCTTTAAAATTGCTATTTAAATTATAGAGTACTCCATCATTTTTTAATTAATAGTAAAGAGTTTATTATGTGATAGAACTTTACATCATCTGATTTGTGAGTAATGAAAACATAAAGGTACCTTTGTTAAGTTAATAAAATGAAAGATGAGGATAACTTTGTTATATTTACAATAGTTGAAGGGTAATTTGGGGTAGGAAAAGTTTTTCTAGTACTCCCTCTTTTAAATGGTAGATGATAATTGAAATATGTATAAATCAGTTCCCATCTTTACGATCTTGTCTTCTCTGCTTTTGAATTATCAAAACATCATCTAGTTAATTTTTTATGTGATCTTTGGCAGCTGCAAATATTTTGTTGACAGAGGGTGGAGATGTCAAGGTTTGTAATGTTATTCACTTAAGAAGTATTGTTTGTCTTAGATTGACCAATGCCAAAGACAGTAATATGTTGTTTCCTCAGAAATGCTCACCTTATTGTTTCTGCTTTAGGTTGCCGACTTTGGAGTTTCTGCTCAGTTAACAAAGACGATTTCTAGGAGAAAGGTACTCTTTAAAATCTTGTTGTATGCTTTGCAGCTACACAACTATAGGGATGTTATCCTATATTTATGTGTACTGGTGGTGATTAACTTTCTTGCTGCCATAAAAAGCTTTTGTGCCATGATAAATATGAACTCTACTCTATACATGACAGCAGTAGGTTTTTCCTTGTATCCTCTATATTAAACAAATCTCTTCAGTATCTTTAAAAATGCCACTGATCAATTATGGTTTCTGCTATTTCTAGTACTTTATTAACACATAATATATTGATTGCAATTATCTCATAAGATAGATTAAGTCACAGTATTAATTTGTTCATCTTACCAGTTGCTAACATAAAATATGGACAAAGTGGACACAGACGAGAGACTACCTCTTAAATATCTGATCATGAAAGTTTGTTGTCTGCAGCTTTCATTTTTTAACCCCAATTTTTCATAACATCGTTACACATTGAGAAGCAGTTTTATTACTTTTGTGATGTATGATAACTTAAATTTTATATGAAAGCTCCTACAGCTTTGCTTTCCATACTGATCAATTAAGACTTATTCAGACATTTGTAGGAACCCCTTTTTGGATGGCTCCGGAGGTTATTCAGAATACAGAGGGATACAATGAAAAGGTGTGCTATCTTTTTGACAGCAAATGAGCTTGTTCCTGAATCACTGTTGGAATTTTTGGTGATATTCATATATTGAGAGTTTGTTCCTGATGCAGGCAGACATATGGTCTTTAGGCATAACTGCCATAGAAATGGCTAAAGGGGAACCGCCTCTGGCAGATATTCACCCAATGAGAGTTCTATTCATGATACCACGTGAAAATCCTCCCCAGGTTTTGCTCGCAAGGACTTTGTTCCTATTGTGATTGCCAGCAATGATGTCATAAACCCGCTGGCTGTTTTTTT
>BQKN01066337.1:40445-72176 GCA_022839385.1 Asparagus kiusianus | reverse complement strand
CCGCATACTGGTGGTTAAAACTCTGGTTAAAGAATTAGACCATTGTAGATGTAAGAAGTACAGTCAAATCCATACTTTTACAAATATCTATAATACTTTCATCAACACTAACTATACTTTCAGAAATACTTACTATACTTTCGCAAGTAACTGTTATACATTTGGAAATACCTGCTATGCTTTCACAAATAACTGCTATACTTTCACAAGTACATGCTATACTTTCACAAATAGCTGCTATACTTTTCATAAATACACACTATTACGCCAGAAATATCTACTGTACTTTCCAAAAAATGTGCTATACTTCCGAAATAACCAGCTATACTTTCAAAAATAGTTGTACTGTCACAAATAGCTATCATACTTTCACAAACACATGATATACTCTCACAAATAACTGTCATACTTTCAAAAATAGCTGGCGTACTTTCACAAATAGCTGTTATACTTTCACAAGTAGCTACTATACTTTCTCATATCTGCTACACTTTCACAAGTATTCACAAGTAGCTACTATACTTTCTCATATCTGCTACACTTTCACAAGTAGTTGATAATACTTTTAAAAATACACATCACCACTATACTTTCAAATACACATCGCATACCCATCACATCCAGCCACAGAAATAACATCACATACACATCTAATCCAATTTCATTGTGCACACAAAATATGAGCAGAACTGCGAAATATACGAAAACTTTGTATGTGAGAAGCTATATAAACAAAAATACACATAAATTCTTTCAACACATCAATCCTTCTAGTCCTACACTTCTTATCTTCTTCCAATCCTTCTGGTCCTACTCTTCCTATCCTCTTCCGTTTCTGCCTGTGCCTTGAAAAAAAGGACATGTTAATAAATTGTCTGAAGATCAATTCTACTAAAACTTGTATTTATAGTAGCTCCTCCCATCGGAAGCTCCCTTCAGCCGAGAAGGAAAAAAAAAGAAGAAATTTTCAAAATAGACTCAAACCAAATTTTTATTTTAAAAACCGACCCTATTCACTTTTAATTACAAAAATCGACCCGTTTTATGGTCACGTCAACACCGTGGCCAGAAAGCGGGTCGAATTTTTTAAACGCTATCCTAATTAGTCGGGGTTGGCAACCCCGACTATTTAGAATACCGTTGATAATTTGCTAGTTAAATTAGTCGGGATTGACAAACCCGACTAATTTAACACATGTTCAAATTAGTCGGGGTTGGGAGCCACGACTATTCAATGGTCGGGTTTCCTAACCCCGACTAATATAAACTTGTGTTAAATTAGTCATGGTTGCCAATCCCGACTAATTTAACTAGCAAATTGTTGACGATGTCCTAAATAGTCGGGGTTGCCAACCCCGACTAATTAGGATAGCGTTAAAAAAAATCGACCCGCTTTCTGGTGACGGTGCTGACGTGGCCAGAAAACAGGTCGTTTTTTGTAATTAAAAGTGAATAGGGTCGGTTTTTAAAATAAAATTTTGGTTTGAGTCTGTTTTGAAAATTTCTTAAAAAAAAATCACAAGTAACTGTCAGAGTTCATTACTTTGTTGGATTATAAACAGCAGTCCTCATGCGTATGCCCTGAAATTAAAGCCATTGTGAGGATAATCATGAGTAAGCAACTCCATTTTGATTCTAAGTAATGTGAAATCATTGTAAATATGCTGGATGCAGAAATTATCAATATAAGTATTTAGATTTATAGTAGCCATGAGATGCCAAATTAAACTGTTCCATGCAAAGCTCGGAGTATAAAAAGACTACAATAAGTTTCCAAGGTAATTATACTCGAATGAGTAAATTAACTTAATCTCATACCACAAATTACACTAAAATGAGACCATTGTAAACTTCAAATACAAGATATGTGCAGCTACGGAGAGGCAATTGAGTAAATAAGGGAAATCTGCAATCTCCTTGCAACATCCATCGTAGCATCCCAGGTAAGAATACGAAAGGAATCATCCTACAGTTAGTGGAACTTAATATGAAGCATCTATTTTCTGGCATGTGCCTTTATTTTTGGATTGGCCCTATTATGAACATGAGGATGTGATTGTCTAGTGCAAAGCAACAATTGAATGACCAGTGCACGGGCTTATAAAATAAGTTATAATAATAAAATTAATTAAAGAAGGGAAAGAATGCATGTTGACAAATACAGGGCGGGATCAATGTCAAAAATGAAAAACACAGCGTAGCATCCCATCACACAAATAGTCGGTACTTTGCCACGCGACACAAGATAGGAAAGATGCCCTTATGAATTCAAGAAAGGATCTCCACGATGCAATCAATTACTATATGCCTAAACACAAACCTTGAGACTGCAGATCTACAGAAACTTTTGGTGGGCCCCCCTCAGAGTGACAAAACATACCACCTCATCAGCCCCTATATCAATTTAAATTTCAAAATCCCCTCTCTCTACGCTAAGAGCATCTCCAACAACCTCTCCATCTCATGTCCTAGACTAAATATAAGTAGTAGGAGGGGGAAAAGTTACCCCAACAGGCTCCATATGTTGGAGACTAAATATAAGGAATATGATTTGGTGGTGCCTTTTGATCAAGCATATCTTATCCTCCTCTAAGTCGGCTCTCCTTGTTAATGGCTCTCCTACTAAGTTTTTTCCTTGTCACAGAGGTTTGAAACAAGGGGATCCGCTCTCTCCTATGCTTTTCCTTTTGGTAGTGGATGTGCATAACAGAATGCTTTTCAATAGCGCTGCCGCAGGTGATCTATCTCAACTCAACCTCAAAGGCGAACTGAACAAGATTAGATCCCTACAATTTGCGGATGATACAATCATCTTTTCCAAAGCACTTCCATCTGATATGATTACCTTAAAGGCCATCCTGCTTATCTTTGCTAATATTTCTGGAATAAGAGTTAATCATATCAAATCAAATCTGTTTTACCTTGGTAAATTTCCACATAAAGGGTCTCAACTTGCTAATCTCCTCAATTGTTCGGTTGGCTCCCTTTCTTTCTCCTACATGGGCCTCCCTCTCAAGCTAGGTTCTCTCTCCAAACGAGATTGACAACATCTCCTAGATTCCTTCTCAAAAAAACTTTCTCTTTGGAAAAGCAGATCTTTGTCTTTGGGTGGTAGATTGACCCTTCTTAACTCTGTTCTTTCTTCCATTCCTGGTACTATTCATCTTTCTTCAAGTTGCCTAGGTGGCTCATCAAAGCAATTGATAAAATTAGGAGAAATTTCTTATGTAACGACAATCATCAATCATCCTCAGTTAGAACTTAGTCTCCTGGGGTTCAGTTTGCAGGCAAAAAAAGGAGGGAGGCCTGGGTGTCATTCATTTAGAATAATTTAACATTGCTCTTCTATCAAAATGGATCTGGAAGTTTTTTGATAGAGAGTCCCTTGTCAGTAAAGTGGTCTTCTCCCTATATTCTAAGGATGGTGCCAATCCTGTTACACATATTCCCTCCTCCCATGCCTCCAAATTTATTAAAGATCTACACTCCATTCATCAGATTTTTTTTATCTTTGCCAGATGGGACATTAGCGATGGTCGAGCATGTAGGTTCTGGATAGACAAGTGGTCGGGTGCTAATTCCCTATATAGTATATACCCTAAAGTATATAATCGTGCATTTTCCTTTGAATGTGTCATTCGTTCCCAAGGTATCAAACTCAACGATGAGTGGAAATGGCACGGCATTCTAAGGAGAGGTATCACTCTAGAGGACAGGCAAGAGACCCTCAAGCTTTATTCTTTTTTGGAACAATTCTCCTGCAATGATAGTTCTGCACCAGACAGTTTATGGTGGCCTCTGCAATCTTCCGGTCAATTTTGTGTTAAATCTTTATACTCTGCTTTGACATCTGGGGGTATTAGCTCTGCTCTATACAATTTTATTTGGATATCTCCGACTCCTCTGAAAGTGAAGATATTCTTTTGGATTGTTAGTAAGCATAGGCTCAACACCAGGGCAAATTTGGTCTCTAAAGGTTGGGCTAGAGACCCTCGATGCCCATTCTGTTCCCTATGTATTGAGGATCTGGACCACCTTTTCATTAAATGTCCCTTCGCCATCTCCGTTTGGACTGCCCTTCTCCCTAACAGCAATCCAGCTAGCTGGTATCATCATTTAGATGATCTAATTCTTCTCAAGAAAAACCATGGGCACTCCAACGATATCATGCAAGTTTGGAAAATTCTTCTACCTTGTTGTTGTTGGTGGATTTGGAATTGTCGTAATTATCTTATTTTTAAAGATAAACTGCCTAATCCTGATAAGCTTGCAGCTAATATAGCGAGATACACTCTGCTATGGACAGGTGATGAGGAAGATCGGCTGGCTAAAAGGATTCACAAAGCTGCAATCAAGTTGAAATTTGAAGAAATTGCTAGAAGGAAAGCAGAAGATGATGTTGGAGACAACTTCCCGCAAGATTAAGAAAAGTCATTATTTTCTTGCCTCCGTTTTCTGTTTTTTTGGAACCTATGAAACACTCTTGTCTCAGTGAAACTTTAGTTACCTGTTGATTCTCCAGTAATGTTGTAAATATAACTGGTTTAGTGTTGGGAAGTTAGGGTAGTAGGGCTATGTCGGAACTCAGAGAGCTAAGGGGTTAATAGGTGACGACTAGGTCCGCTCCTTATCTCCCTATGCTCTCACTGTTCCCGTAGCTTATGATAACTTCTGGTCTTTTTTTGTTTTGTGTTTTTTTGGGTATAGCATTTTGTGTCTATTTTGTATTCATCACATATCCAGTGCTGCTATAATATATGAGCAGGGCCCTGTCCCTGTTTTTCAGTTCAAAAAAAAAAGACTCCCTATATTTAATCTCAACATGAAGAGCATTGTTGGAGTAACTTTTTCCCCCTCCTACTCTCTATATTTAGTCTAGGACATGAGAAAGGGAGCCATTTCGGGAGCATTTTTGGAGCACTTATTGTTGGATTTAATCTAATAAATCTATTTGTGAGCACATATGATTAATCTATGTGTATTGCTATCATTCAAGATAACCCACTAAAGTGATCAATTAATTTGGGTTAATGGATATTTAAATAAGTCATGGGGTTATATGTGCAGATACCAGGTTGTAATTGTGATTTGATGAGGGGCCAAATTGTAAATGTACAGCATCTATAAATAAGGGGTTATGGTCCCTAATCTAGGGTTACATTTTCTAATTCTCTTCACCCCCATCTAGAGAGAAATTTGGCTAGAGAAACCCTAAGGTTAGAAGATCCAAAACCCATCTCAAGTTTAATCTATGGATTCAGGTATAAGCTTCCGCTCTTTTTTTTTGATTCTAGTAAATCTCTTTGAATTAATCATGGCTTTATGGTTTAGATCTCAAGTTTTTATAAGATCTAACAAGTGGTATCAGAGCCACCTTAATTTATTCTAAGAGATTAAGATTAAAATTAGGGTTTTTGATCTTAATTGTTTTGGATTTAGTTTTTGTCAACGGCTGTTGAATTTTTTTTTGGATGAACAGTATCATATTTTTTTCTGATGAACAGTATCATATTTTTTTCGGATAAACAGTATTGTTTTTTCGGATGAACAGTATCATATTTTTTCGGATGAACAGTATCGTACTTTTTCGGATGAACAGTATAGTATTTTTTTCGGATGAACAGTAAATAAAAAATTGCTGGTGAACAGTAAAAATTTTTAATTTTTGGATTTTTTCTACGCTTTTTCTTGGATCTGGATCAAGAAAAACTCATTTTTTTTCGATTCTGGATCTGTTTTGAAATAAAATCGAGAAATTCTTTTGGATCTATTGTGTTTCGGTCATTGATCCCGTGCTCCTCGCCGGCGAAGTGTCGCTGGCGGCCTCGCTCTCAACTTCGACGGCGACGGTGGCGTTAGGAAACCCTAGGGTTTCGACCTTTGGGTGCGGGAACAATGGCGGCGGCGGTTTCAGATTTAACCCTTTTAGGGTTCGTGCGTGAAAACGTGCGGGAATTAAGGAGGTGGTTACCTCAAATTTTGGCGAAGCTGAAAGCTTCAAACGAACTTCGCGTTCGTTATCAGGTGAGCCTCGCGCTCAATTTAAACGAACGTCGCGTTTGTTCTAAGGTGAGCCTCGCGCTCAGTTCTCAGGTGAGCCTCGCGCTCAATTTAAGTCGAACCTCGTGTTCGTTCTCAGGCGAGCCTCGCGCTCGATTCAAACGAACCTCGCGTTCGTTCTCAAGTTGAACCATGTGTTCGTTTTCAGTCGAACCTCGCGTTCAATTTTTTTTAAACGAACCTCGCGTTCGTTCTCAAGTTGAACATCACGTTCATTTTCAGACGAAGCTCGCGTTCGTGCTTAAGTGAGTCTTGTACTCAATACAGACGAACCTTGCGTTCGAAGTCAAGTGAACTTCGTGTTCACTATGGTTAAACCTCGGCTTCTCACATTAAATTATGGGTCCACTTTGGTATACTTAATTTATTCAATTAAGTTATGGGCCCTATTTAAGCTATAGAAATTTAAATTAATTTGGTTTTTAATCAATTATTTAATTCAAATATTATGACACTAAGGTATTAAGGTTGTCTCTCACTCCAATTGATTAATTGAAACAAGAAGTTGCCAAAGTAACCTCTCTTATGTAGATTGTTCATGAGGAATGTGAGATGTTTATGTGTATGCTTTCGTGTAAACATTTAATCGGCCCAAAGGAAGGTTAATATTTATTTAGATTGTATACACATCTGCGATGATAAGTGTGTGACAATTATAAGGTTTACATGTGAATAATGAATCAATCCAAAGATAGTTTTATTATTTGACATGAGTTATTATCAATGTTTGATCATTGCAACAAGGTATCACTTACAAGTTAATATTACTGTTCAGAGACTTGATATTAATGTTGTGCTAGATATCTTTGATGTGATTCGTCATTATTTGAATTTTATTGATTACTAATTATGGTTATTGATGTGAGCATTTTTTGTTTTATTTTAGCTAATGCATCTGCTACAATAATTTCTGCTAACTTCAACTCAATTCCCATGTTAAATGGGACAAACTTTAAGGTTTGGAAAGAGAACATATTAATTGTTCTTGGCTGCATGGATCTAGATCTTGCATTAAGAATTGAATAACCCCAACCTCTCAATGCGGATAGCACTCCTGATGCAAAGAAGGAGTATGAGAAGTGGGAGCGTTCAAATCGCATGAGTCTTATGATCATTACGCGCGGCGTTCCGGAAGCCTTCAGGGGCATAAAATCCGAAGGGATTACTAAGGCTAAAGATTTCCTTGCCGAAATTGAGAAGCGTTTTGTGAAAAACGATAAGGTAGAAACAAGCACGCTCTTAGCTCGCTTGATTTCAATGAAATATAAGGGCAAATGAAATATCAGGGAGTACATTATGGAAATGTCTCATATTGCTTTAAAGCTTAAGGCACTTAAACTCGATCTTTGTGATGAGTTATTGGTGCATCTGGTTTTGTTATCTCTTCATGCACAATTCAATCAGTTTAAGGTCAGTTATAACTGCCAAAAGGAGAAATGGACTCTAAATGAGCTCATTTCATACTGTGTGCAAGAAGAAGACAGGTTGAAGCAAGATAAGACAGAAAGTGCTCATTTGGCCTATGCCTCTAAGGATAAGGGCAAGAAAAGAAAGAATGATAATGAAGCTACTAAGGGTTCAGTTCAGAAGAAACAACATAAGAAAAATCAGGGTTGTTTCTTCTGTAACAAACCTGGACACGTAAAGAAGGATTGTACAAAATATCACGCCTGGCGTGCTAATAAGGGTACATTCCTTACTTTGGTCTGTTCTGAGGTTAATTTAGCTTCAGTATCTAGAAACACTTGGTGGTTAGACTCTGGTGCTACTACTCATATAAGTGTTTCTATGCAGGGTTGCTTGAGCTACCGAAAGCCAAGTGATGTTGAAAGACACATCTTTGTGGGCGACGGATAATCAGTAGATGTGGAAGCAATTGGGCACTTTAGGTTGTTGTTAGGAACTGGTTCTTATTTGGATTTGAAAGATACTTTTGTAGTACCGTCTTTTAGACGGAATTTGATTTTAGTTTCTGTATTGGACAAATCAGGTTATTCTTGTTCATTTGGAAACAATCAATTCAGTTTATCTTTTAATTCAAATGTTGTGGGAACTGGTTACTTGAGTACTTATGACAACCTATATTTGCTTGATACAATTGCTTCTTATAATGAATCCTTGCATGTGGAATCACGTGGTACTAAGCGTAAATTAAATAAGAAAAATTCAGCGATATTATGGCATAAGCGCTTGGGTCATATCTCAAAAGGTAGAGTTGAGTGTCTTGTGCCTGATGACATTTTGGATTCCCTTGATTTTTCGGACTTCGACGTATGTGTTGAATGTATCAAGGGAAAACAGACCAAAGTTAAGAGATTAGGTGCCAACAGATCTTCGGATGTCTTAGAATTGATACATACGGATATTTGTGGGCCATTCCCTACGGAATCCTGGAATGGTCAATAATATTTTATATCATTCATAGACGATTACTCACGTTATGGGTACCTATATCTTATTCATGAAAACTTTGAGTCTCTGGACAGGTTCAAAGCCTATAAAGCTGAAGTTGAGAATCAACTCAACAGAAGAATTAAAACCGTTAGATCTGATCGTGGTGGTCAGTACTACGGCAGATATTATGATTCAGGTGAACAACGTCCCGGACCATTTGCTAGATACCTAGAGGAATGCGGTATCGTCCCACAGTACACCATGCCGGGTTCACCTAGCATAAATGGTGTAGCTGAAAGACGAAACATGACTCTTAAGGATATGGTAAGAAGTATGATTGCTCATTCTTCTTTACTAGAGTCTCTCTGGGGAGAAGCACTAAAGACAGCAGCTTACATTCTTAATAGAGTACCAAGTAAATCAGTTGCTAAAACACCTTATGAGCTTTGGACTGGTCGAAAGCTCAGTTTAAAGCATTTACATATTTGGGGATGTCCAGCGGAGGCAAGGCCTTATAGGCCAAATGAAAAGAAATTGGACTCCAAAACAGTTAACAGCTACTTTATTGGGTACTCTGAACGCTCTAGGGGCTATAAGTTTTATGATCCCACACTAAGGAATATTTTTGAGAGAGGAACAACAACATTCTTTGAGGATGTTGAGTTTGGAGGGAGAAATAAGGTTAGAGACATTAGTTTTGAGGAGGAATTGGCTTCAGATCTAATCCATACAGTTACTTTTGATAATATTCAGGTTCCTATACCTGCTGTTGCTCAAGAAGTAAATCCGGAACCTCAAGATGACAATGTTGAACAACTCCCTGTTCTAGAAGAACAAACTCAACAACCTCAAGAACCAGTGCCATTAAGGAGATACACGAGAGAAAGGAGAAATGCTATTTCAGATGATTATATTGTATTTCTTCAAGAACATGAGGAAAGTAGTGGAATGTTGGAAGATGATCCAATCAACTTCTCTTAGGCCATGAAAAATTCTAACTCTCAACAGTGGATTGATGCCATGAATGAAGAGTACAAGTCTATGCAATACAATAAGATTTGGGAACTTGTCCCATTGCTAGAAGGTGCAAAACCAATTGGTTGTAAATGGATATTTAAAACCAAGCAGGATGCAAACGGTAATGTGGAGAGGTATAAGGCACGTCTTGTAGCTAAAGGCTTTACTCAAAAGGAATGCATTGATTATACAGAGACTTTCTCTCCGGTTTCATCGAAAGACTCATTCAGGACAATCATGACACTTGTTGCTCATTATGATCTTGAGTGACATCAGATGGATGTTAAGACTGCATTTCTCAATGGAGACATTGATGAGATGATTTATATGGTGCAACCAGAAAACTTTGTGTCAGGAGACCCAAAGAATATGGTCTGTAAATTAAGGAAATCCATCTATGGACTCAAGCAAGCTTCTCGTCAATGGTATCATATGTTTCAACAAATAATTATCTCATTCGGTTTTGAGATGAACATTGTTGATGACTGTGTATATTACAAGTTCAATGGGAGTAAGTATATCTTTCTGGTTCTGTATGTTGATGACATATTGGCATGCTGCACGAAACCAAGAGATTTCTATCAAAGAATTTTGAGATGAAAGATCTTGGGGACGCCTCGTTTATATTAGGAATCCAGATACATCGAGATCGCTCTCGGAGTATTCTCGGATTATCACAAAAGAGCTATATCGATAAAGTACTTAAAGGGTTTGGCATGCAAGATTGCAGACCAGGGACACCCCTGTTGCTAAAGGAGACAAGTTTAGTCTCAATCAGTGCCCTAAAGGCAACCTTGAAATTCAGGAAATGCAGAAGATTCCTTATGCTTCAGCTGAAGGAAGTCTAATGTATGCTCAGGTATGTACGTGTCCGGATATTACGTACATTGTTGGGATGTTAGGCAGATACTTAAGCAACCATGGTATGGATCATTGGATAGCAATCAAAAGGGTTATGAGGTATCTTCAGAAAATAAAAGATTATATGCTCACATACAGAAAATCAGATTAGCTGGAGGTCATTGGGTACTCTGATTCTAATTTTGCTGGATGCCAAGATAGCAGAAAGTCTACATCAGGCTACATTTATATGTTAGCAGGAGGAGCTATATCATGGAAAAATGTTAAACAGACACTCATAGCTTCCTCTACTATGGCAGCAGAATTTGTAGCTTGCTATGAGGCATCAAATCAGGGAATATGGCTGCGAAATTTTGTCACGGGACTACGCATTCTGGAAAATATTGAAAGACCACTAATGTTATATTATGATAATAAATCTGCAGTAATATATTCCAATAACAACAGGAGCTCAATTAAGTCAAAACATGTTGACATTAAGTTCCTGGTTGTGAAAGAAAGGGTACAGAGTGGACAGATATCCATAGAGCACATTAGGACAAACTCCATGATAGCTGATCTTCTTACTAAGGGATTGCCACCCAAGGTCTTTCATGAGCATACTGCTTATATGAGTGTGATATTATTTGAGGATATCATGATTTAGTGAGAGTTTGTAATTGTGGTGCTTTATGTTTGGTTGTATTGTCTGATCAGAATAAAGTATTCAGTTAAGACACTCTGTTACTTTATGTTTGGTTTTGACCTCACTAAAGGAGGACCAGTTGAAAATAGACATGTACTGATCACATTGTATGTAATTTTTATGCTGCATATCCATGATTGATCTATGTCGTTTGATTGTATTGGTATATGTGACCATTGATGGGTCGAGTCATGATAAATGTGACGAAGGCCGCTTTGATCCTATATTGATATAGTCAATGGACGAGATTGTTCGAAAATACCTTTTCAATGATAGCAATTTTGAGCTCATAAGGTTATACACAATTTAAGGAATCATATGGTGCCCAAGTGGGAGATTGTTGGATTTAATCTAATAAATCTATTTGTGGGCACATATGATTAATCTATGTGTATTGCTATCATTCAGGATAACCCACTAAAGTGATCAATTAATTTGGGTTAATGGGTATTTAAATAAGTTATGGGGTTATATGTGCAGATACCAGGTTGTAATTATGATTTGATGAGGGGCCAAATTGCAAATGTACAGCATCTATAAATAAGGGGTTATGGTCCCTAATCTAGGGTTACATTCTCTAATTCTCTTCACCCCCATCTAGAGAGAAATTTGGCTAGAGAAACCCTAAGGTTAGAAGATCCAAAACTCATCTCAAGTTTAATCTATGGATTCAGGTATAAGCTTCCGCTCTTTTCTTTTGATTCTAGTAAATCTCTTTGAATTAATCATGGCTTTATGGTTTAGATCTCAAGTTTTTATTAGATCTAACACTTACTTCTTATTTGGCTCCCTATTTCCTAGGATGAAAAATTTGCTCCTCAAATATAAGAAAAACCTAAGATCACTCTTGGAGATGCTCTAACTCTTCTTCTTCGTTCTCCTCTCTTTTCCTTCAACCAAAGTTGCTATATGAACACAAAACCAAAGGAGGAGAATATGAAAAGAATACATTCAAATTTCTCTAAGAAAAATGTTTTAGGGGCCAAAAACATGGGACCCTACATGGGGGTGAGATGTCGGCTCTCTGTCCTATGATGCACTGTTCTGTTGGGAATTTAAACGCCTAAATCCCTAATACAACAGAAACACAGAATAGAAAAAGTACACCAAGTTTTAACGAGGTTCGGCAACTGCCTACGTCCTCGGGAGCCACACAGTCAATTTCTTATTAATCAAACAAGAAATTACAATTTAGGAGCAAATCCCAAAACTGAGATTTCTCAGATGAAACACTGTAGCTACAGTGTTAATAATTAAAGGGTATGAACCCTTTCAATTCTCAACTTGAGAATAAATGAACAACCCACAGTATAAATCCCCCTCTTTAATTCTCTCTCTCTCTCTCTACTTTAAATCTCTTTTTAATCTACCCTCAAACAATTGAGAGCTGGAGATTTGGGAACGCTGCTGCGTTTTGGGGGTTTTCCGCCGTCGCCAGAGAGAGAAACGAAAAAGGAGGGGGGGGGAGAGCTTCAGCCGCTGCTACGGTAAACCCTAGGTGATGGGGGCTTTTATAGGTGAGATTGATGGGCTGGCGACAGCCTGTCGCCAGCGGCCCACGGACGCCAAAGTCGGGGGTAAACGCAGAGGTCGGGTTCGAACGCAGAGCTCGGTGTTCGAACGCAGAGGTCGGTGAAGGTGCTCACACGCGGGGCTCGAGCTCGCCTGCGACTTCCGAAGCTCGCCTGCGTCATCCTGGAGCTCGTCGAAGCTCCTCCGCCGTCGGAGGTTGGTATCCACCCCCAAATTAACAATCTCCCACTTGGAGACCAAACCGATGCTAACGGGCTATCTCATCAAACTCCTCTCCTGTGTGGCTCCGCCCTCATCATCTATGCATGAAGGCAAACTGAAGTTGCGCACAACTCCAGTTTCTGAACGGTCACCGTCTTTGTTAACATGTCTGCTGGATTCTTACTTCCTGGAATCTTTTCTAGTTTTAACACGTCATCTTCCAACAGGGATCTGATGAAGTGGTACCGAAGCGCAATATGCTTTGTTCTAGAATGAAATGCAAAATTCTTTGCCAAGTGTATCGCACTCTGGCTATCACTGTGCAAAACATTCTTCTCCTGTTTAAATCCCAGCTCTGTCAACAAACCCTGAAGCTATATCATCTCTTTACTGGCTTCAGTCACTGCAACGTACTCAGCTTCTGTAGTGGATAGGGTAACAATCTTCTATACCTGTGACATCCAAGTAACAGCTGTAGTTCCAACGGTGAATACATAGCCGGTGGTGCTTCTTCGGTGATCAACTTCACCGCCAAAGTCTGCATCTACGTACCCTTGCACTTCTACTTCTCCCTTACCAAAGTGCAAACACTTCTGTGTGGTGCCTCGTAGATATCTCAGAATCCACTTGACCGCTTCCCAATGAGCTTTTCTTGGATTCGACATAAACCGGCTGACCACTCCCACTGCATAGCCAATGTCTGGTCTAATACAGACTATTACGTACATCAAACTTCCGATAGCTGAGGCGTAAGGAACCTGAGCCATACTCTCTTTCTCTTCTTCTGACTGAGGAGACTGATCCTTCGATAGACGAAAATGGCTGGCCAAGGGTGTGCTCACAGGTTTGGCGTTGCCCATGTTGAATCTCTGCAAAACACGGTTGATGTACTCCGTCTGAGATAACTGTAAGAGACCTCTCTTCTTATCTCTCGTGATTTGCATTCCAAGGATCTTCTTCGCTAGACCCAAGTCCTTCATGTCAAACTCCTTTGATAGCTGCTGCTTCAAATTCTTGATATCCTTCATATCTGCTCCTGCAACCAACATATCATCAACATACAACAGTAGGATGATATAACTGGACTGATATCTCTTGAAGTAGCAACAGTGGTCGGCATTGCACTTCTGGAAGCCTTCCTTGTGCATGAAGCCGTCAAACTTCTTGTACCACTGCCTTGGGGCTTGTTTCAGGCCATACAAGCTCTTCTTGAGCCTGCACACCAGGTTCTTCTTCTTTTCTTCTGAGAAACCTTCTGGCTGGTACATGTATATCTCCTCTTCTAGATCTCCGTGAAGAAACGCTGTCTTCACGTCTAACTGCTCGAGATGAAGATCTTCAATCGCTACAATACTCATCACGGTCCTGATAGTATTTAGCTTTACCACGGGAGCGAAAATATCGGTGTAGTCAATTCCTTCATTCTGCTGGAAACCTTTGACAACCAGTCGGGCTTTATATCTTTTGGAACCATCCTGCTCCTCTTTCATCCGGTACACCCATTTGTTGTGGAGTGCCTTCGTACCCGTGGGCAACTCAGCTAGTTCCCACGTCTGATTTGAGATGAGAGACTTCATCTCATCTTTCATGGCAAGCTCCCACTTGCTCGCATCTCCATACTGACAAGCTTCATCAAAGCTTTCAGGCTCCCCACCATCTGTCAACAACAGATAGTTCATGTATCTCCTGTTGGGTACAGGAGGACGAGAAGATCTTCTTAATATCGGAGCTGGTGCGTCGAGCTCCTGCGCACCATCTTGTCCAACAGGCTCTTCTTGCTGAGGACCCTCTGCATTGGGTTCTTCCGAGAGGTTACTCGGGACATCATCTGCATCTATAAATATTGGCTCGCTCTCTGAGTCATCTGTCTTGTGCATGTCCTTGTACATGACATTCTCGTTGAATATCACATCTCTGCTCCTGATCACCTTCTTGTTTTCGTTGTCCCAAATGCGGTAGCCGAACTCATCTCCACCATAGCCGATGAAAGTGCATTTCTTTGACTTGGGATCAAGCTTATTCCTGCCTTGATCACTAATATGCACGTAAGCTACACAACCGAAAACTTTAAGATATGAGAGTTTTACCTCCTTTCCGCACCATACCTCCTCTGGTATTCTGTGCTCCAATGGAACCGATGGACCTCGGTTGATCAAGTAAGTTGCTGTGTTGACCGCTTCTGCCCAGAACTGCTTCGGTAGGCCTGACTGTACTCGAATGCTTCTGGCTCTCTCTGTCAACGTTCGGTTCATCCGCTCAGCTACACCATTTTGCTGAGGCGTGCGGGCATGGTCCTTTCCATTCTGATCCCGTGCTCATAGCAGAACTTCTTAAATCCGGTGTCTTCATATTCACCGCCATTATCGGTCCTGAGTTTCTTTATTCTCAGACCGGTCTCATTCTCGACCATAGCTTTCCATCTCCTGAAAGCTTCAAATACTTCTGACTTGTGCTTCAGAAAGTAGACCCACACTTTCCGAGAGTGATCATCGATAAAAGTCATGAAGTAATGTTTTCCACCAATGGACGCGGTGGTTGTTGGTCCCCACACATCTGAGTGAACGAGCTCTAGCTTCTCTTTCCTGGGGGTTTTGCCACTTGTCTGAAAGCTGACTCTCTTCTGCTTTCCGAGTATGCATTCTTCACACATATCCATCTCCACTGACTGCAGTCCTGGGAGTTTTCCCTTTGTGTGCATGATTTTCATCCCCTTCTCACTCATATGACCGAGTCTCTGGTGCCACAGCTTTGAAGTCTCATTGCCTGCTGCAACTGAGATCAAACAACGTGCACCTGCTGTCATATATAGGGTACCAGTCTTCCTACCTCGGGCAATTGTCATTGCGCCCTTTGAGATCTTCCAATCATCTCCATGGAAGGTCGTGGTATATCCTTCGCCAGCCAACTGGCCTACGGATATTAAATTCTTTCTCAGGTCGGGAATATGCCTGACATCCTTCAGCTCCCATACTGACCCGTTCAACTTAATTTTCACCACGCCTTTGCCCACAATAGCACATGGTTGATCATCACCAAGATATACGTATCCAAGATTTCCGGGAACATACTTCTCGAAGAATTCTCTCTCAGAGGTAGCATGAAACGACACTCCTGAATCTAACACCCAAGATTCCTCCTTGCTCTCCAAAGAGCATATCAATGCGTCGTCTCCTCCTGAGGTGGAAGTAACATTCACCTCTGCCTTCGCCTCCTTCTCCTTCTGTGCACTCTTGCACTGATTCTTGTAATGCCCGGTCTTTCCATAGTTCCAACACTCGATAGCCTTCGAGCTGTTGCTTGGATTCCTTGATTTGGACCTCCTATCCTTTGATCTACCTTTGTAGTTTGATTTTCCTCGTCCGTTTCCTCTGGTTGAATTTCTACCTCTTGACTCTGTATGCAATACTGAAGACGTTGTAGCTTTACCTGTCTCTCTCCGTCGGATCTCCTCGCTGAGAACCAAATCACGAACGTCGCCGAACTTCAACTTTTTCTTTCCCGACGAGCTACTCACAGCTGTGACTGTAGCGTTCCAACTCTCTGGTAGGGAAGACAAAAGTATCAACGCCCGAACTTCATCATCAAACTCAATCTCAACTGAACTCAATTGGGTTGTAACCGTATTAAGTTCATTGAGGTGTTGTGCTATTGACACGCCTTCCACCATTTTCAGATTGAATAACCGCCGCATCAAATGAACTTTATTCGCGGCTGATGGCTTCTCATACATGTTTGAGAGTGCTGCCATAAGACCTGCCGTGGTCTTCTCCTTTGTTATGTTGAACGCAGCATTGCGAGTCAACGTCAATCTGATAACTCCGAGGGCTTGTCTATCTAGAAGGTTCCACTCTTCTTCCTTCATAGAATCCGGCTTCTTCCCCGATAGTGGTTGATACAGATTTTTCTGATACAGATAATCCTCTATCTGCATTTTCCAGAATCCGAAATCTGTTCCATCAAACTTCTCAAGTCTTATTTTCCCTTCATCTGCAGCCATGGCTCCCACTTGAATCTGACTTCCTCTAGATCGTTTCACGCTCTGATACCAGTTGTTGGGAATTTAAACGCCTAAATCCCTAATGCAACAGACACGCAGAATAGAAAAAGTACACCAAGTTTTAACGAGGTTCGGCAACTGCCTACGTCCTCGGGAGCCACACAGTCAATTTCTTATAAATCAAACAAGAAATTATAATTTAGGAGCAAATTCCAAAACTGAGATTTCTCAGATGAAATACTGTAGCTACGGTGTTAATAATTAAAGGGTATGAACCCTTTCAATTCTCAACTTGAGAATAAATGAACAACCCACAGTATAAATCCCCCTCTTTAATTCTCTCTCTCTCCCTCTCTACTTTAAATCTCTTTTTAATCTCCCCTCAAACAATTGAGAGCTGGAGATTTGGGAACGCTGCTGCGTTTTGGGGGTTTTCCGCCGCCGCCAGAGAGAGAAACGAAAAAAGGGGGGGGGGGGGGGCTTCAGCCGCTGCTATGGTAAACCCTAGGCGATGGGGGCTTTTATAGGTGAGATTGATGGGCTGGCGACAGCCTGTCGCCAGCGGCCCACGGACGCCAAAGTCGGGGGTAAACACAGAGGTTGGGTTTGAATGCAGAGCTCGGGGTTCGAACGCAGAGGTCGGGGTTCGAACGCAGAGGTCGGTGAAGGTGCTCGTACGCGGGGCTCGAGCTTGCCTGCGACTTCCGAAGCTCGCCTGCGTCATCCTGGAGCTCGTCGGAGCTCCTCCGCCGTCGGAGGTTGGTATCCACCCCCAAATTAACATGTTTATGAATAGTACATCATGAGATAGGGAGCCGACAACTCACATGTCCCATATAGAGTCCCATGTTTTTGGGTCCTTGTAGCACCACTCAAATCAAAGATGGATAAAATATGAAAAGAACACATTCCAATTTCTCTAAACTCCTCTTTCTCCTTCCCCATTGTAATTCGAAAGAAAATAGGTCTAGTAGAAGATAGGGCTAACAGTGGAAGAGTTAATTAAGAAAAAAGGACTGCGGAGTGTATTTTCCATCTGTTCGATTGGAACAATATGTGTTAGAGAAGAAGAAAAGGTTGTCTTTTAAGTAACAAGCTTATGTTACCTTCATGTCAAATTTGAAACTGACTGAGCTCTTTTTTTTTTTGTTTGATTTTGAGTAGAAGATGAAAAGTTTTTATGTTTTGTTTTACTCTCACCACCGCCTAATCTCATCCTAATCCACAAAAGGCATTCGTCTCAACTAACCTTATTGCCTTCTTATCTGTTTAATTTCATTACTACTTATCCTTTTTGTTAATTTTATACAATTAATAATTTAGTATTAGGGGGTGTTTGGTTGCATAATTTTAATGAAAAGTTTTCTCAAAATATCTGACAATGACAATTCTGTAATTAAAATTTTTCTGTAGATTTTCGTAAACTGTGTTTGGTTCAAAAAAATTATAGAAATGTTTTCTGTAAAGTACAAAGAAGTACCAAAATTTACAGAAATTAATTTTTTCTTAAAATGCGCGGAAATCACCTAGAAATCTGATACCACATTGACATTTTTCTATAAAGTTGACACTTTTCTATAAATTTAGGGGGTGTTTGGTTAAATTTCTACAAATTATAGGAAATCTTGCTATTTTTTATAAAATTATGGGTCATTTTCTAGTTTTGAACTAAACAAGCAAAGTAAAAAAAAATAGTACTTTCTGACTTCTCAAAACTTTTCCTATAATTTTTTTAAAAAAATACAAATAAATCATATTTTGGGTGGAAAACATTTCCTATAATTTGTAGAATTTGAACCAAACTCTCCCTTAGAGACTCTCTCCAGAATGTTGAATTGAATTATTTAGTTTGTTCACGCTAATTGCATATATACCCTTAAAAATGACCAACTCTACATTTACACATAAAGATAACTCCATAAATTTCTAATTGCATGAAAACCGTTAGTAATGTTTTAATACCAAATCCAGATTATTGCCACTATAAAAATTTGTTTGAGGCATGCTACTCGAACCAAAAGGTAGTATTTTATTTATACGCATTATCATTTATTAAACAACTTATTAACCTTGGAGCAAGTTTGGATTTTGGCTGTACTCAAGATTTTCTTAGGGGAATTAAAGGTTATAAACTTCCTCAAATATTAGATGTGTCTTATTTCATTTTGAATTGATTTGAAAACAAGTCTCACGTGTCATATTTGAAATGTTTATGCTTCCATACAAGGTAACCATTTCTAAGAGGGGAATAACTTGAAGGCAAAGATGAGTGGAAAAAATGTTCATCAAAGATTAATAAAGATATAACTTTTTTTTTGAAGTGAAAAACAGGGTGAGATACCCTGTTCAATAATTATATATATAACTAAGATAGAAATACTATACAAGTCCTACATAGAAACAGAGATGGAGGATCAAAGAAGGGAATCAGCTGGTAGGGAGCGGACCTAGTCGACACCTACCAAGCTAAACCTTCTGAGATCCTTCACTCAAAACCAAACGGAATAAAGATATAACTTGAGTGGATATATACACCAAAATGTCCTGCTTGAAGTATCAATAGAAAGATAGAACCATATACATATGATGCTATTGTTGGATTTAAATCAAATTAAATCTATTTATGGGCACATATGATTAATCTGTGTGTATTGCTATCCTTCAGGATAACCCACTAAAGTGATCAATTAATTTGGGTTAATGGGTATTTAAATAAATCATGGTGTTATATGTGCAGATACCAGGTTGTAATTATAATTTGATGAGGGGCCAAATTACAAATGTACAACACCTATATATATGGAGTTATGGTCCCTAATCTAGGGTTAGCCACTCTCATTCTCTTATCCTCATCTAAAGAGATCCATAAGAGAGAAACCCTAAGGTTAGAAGATCATCAAAACCCTAATCAGGTTTTCCAATGGATTCAGGTATATGCTTCCGCTCCTTTTGATTCTTGTTAATCTCTTTGAATCAATCATGACTTTAAGGTTTAGATCTCAAATATTAGATCTTACAAGTGGTATCAGAGTCACCGTTGATTTGTTTTAAGAGATTAAGATTAAAATTAGGGTTCTTTGATCTTAATTTGTGTTTTATTCAGATCTGTTCATGGATGAACAGTAACATTTTGATTTTTTCAGATGAACAGTAAAAAACCGCCATGAACAGTAAAGTTTTTTAATTTTTTTCTTCGATTTATCTTGTTGGATCTGGATCAAGAAAATTCATTTTTTCCGATTCTGGATCTGGTTTTGAAATAAAATCGAGGAATTTTTGGATTTATTTTGTTTGATCGTCGGTCCCGTGCTCCTCGCTGGCGAAGTATCACTGGCGGCCTCGTTTTCGACTCCGACGGCGACGGCGGCGTCAGGAAACCCTAGGGTTTCGACCTTGGGTGCAGGAGCATTGGCGGCGACGGTTTCAAGTTAAACCCTCAAAGGGTTCGTGCGTGAAAACGTGCGGGATTAAGGAGGTGGTTACCTCATTTTTTTTTGCGAGACTTGAAAGCTTCAAACGAACTTTGCGTTTGTTCTAAGGTGAGCCTCGTACTCAATTCAAATGAACCTCGTGTTCGTTTTCTGACGAGCCTCGTGCTCGAATCCAACGAACCTCGCGTTCGTTCTCCAACGAGCCTCGTGCTCGACTCCAGTTGAACCTCGTGTTCAAAATTTTAGTCGACCCCCGTGTTCGAACAATTTCAACGAACCTTGTTCAAATTCAGTGAACCTCGAGTTCAACTCAAGTAAGCTCGACGCTTGGTTTTAGGTGAGCCTCATGCTCAATTCAGTGAGCTCGATGTTCGTTCTCAGGTGAGCCTCACGCTCGATTCAAACAAACCTCGCGCTCGTTCTTAAGTTGAACCCTGAGTTCACTCTCAAGTCGAACCTTACGTTCGTTTTCAGACGAACCTCACGTTCATTTTTTAGGTCGAACCTCACGTTCGTTCTCAAACTGAACCTCGTGTTCATTTTCAAAACGAACCTTGCATTCGTTCTTAGGTGAGTCTCGTACTCAATTCAGACGAACCTAGCATTCGAAGTCAAGCGAACTTCGTGTTCACTATGGTTAAGCCTCAGCTGTTCATATTAAATTATGGGTCCGCTTTGGTATACTTAATTTATTAAATTAAGTTAGGAGCCCTAATTATGCTATGGAAAATTCTGTTAATTCGAATTAAGTTGTTTAATTTGAATTAGTTTTGGTAGTTAATCAATGATTTAATTCAAATAATATGACACTAAGATATTAAGTTGTCTCTCATTCCAAATGATTAATTGAAACAAGATGTTGCCAAAGTAACATCTTTTGTGTAAATTGTTCATGAGGGATGTCAGATGTTTGTGTGTATACTTTCGTGTAAATATTTAATCAGTCCAAAGGAAGGTTAATATTTATTTAGACTGCATACACATCTGTGATGATAAACATGTGATAATTATAAGGTTTACATGTGGATAGTGAATCGATCCAAAGATAGTTTCATTATTTGACATGTGTTATTGTCAGTGTTTGATTGTTGCAATAAAGTATCACTTATAAGTTTAATATTACTGTCCAAAGACTTGATATTAATGTTGTGCCAGATATATTGGATGGAATTTGTCATTATTTGAATTTTATTGATTACTAATTATGGTTATTAATGTGAGCATTTTTGTTTTATTTTAGCTAATGCATCTACTGCAATAATTTCTGCTAATATCAACTTAATTCTCATGCTAAATGGGACAAATTTCAAGGTTTGGAAAGAGAACATTTTGATTGTTCTTGGCTGCATGGATCTAGACCTTGCATTAAGGACTGAACAACCCGAACTTCTCACTGCGAAAAACACTCCTGATGCAAAGAAGGAGTATGAGAAGTGAGAGTGTTCAAATCGAATGAGTCTTATGATCATTAAGCGTGGCGTTCCGGAAGCCTTCAGGGGCATAGAATCCGAATGGATTACTAAGGCTAAAGATTTCCTTGCCGAAATTGAGAAGCGTTTTGCGAAAAACGATAAGGTAGAAACAAGCACGCTTTTAGCTCGCTTGATTTCAATAAAGTGTAAAGGCAAAGAAAATATCAGGGAGCACATTATGGAAATGTCTCATATTGCTTCAAAGCTTAAGGCACTTAAACTCGATCTTTGTTATGAGTTATTGGTGCATCTGGTTCTGTTGTCTCTTCCTGCACAATTCAATCAGTATAAGGTCAGTTATAACTGCCAAAAGAAGAAATGAACTCTAAATGAGCTCATTTTATATTGTGTGTAAGAAGAAGACAGGTTGAAGCTAGATAAGACTGAGAGTGCTCATTTGGCTTATGCCTCTAAGGATAAGGGCAAGAAAAGAAAGAATGATAATGAAGCTGCTAAGGGTCCAGTTCAGAAGAAACAACATAAGCATAATCAGGGTTGTTTCTTCTGTAACAAGCCTAGACACGTAAAGAAGAATTATACCAAATATCACGCCTGGCGTGCTAATAAGGGTACGTTCCTTACTTTGGTCTGTTCTGAGGTTAATTTAGCTTTAGTATCTAGAAACACTTGGTGGTTAGACTCTGGTGCTACTACTCACATAAGTGTTTCTATGCAGGGTTGCCTGAGCTACCGAAAGCCAAGTGATGTTGAAAGACACATATTTGTGGGCGATGGTCAATCAGTAGATGTGGAAGCAATTGGGCATTTTAGGTTGCTATAAGGAACTGGTTCTTATTTGGACTTAAAAGATACCTTTGTAGTACCGTCTTTTAGATGGAATTTGATTTCAGTTTCTGTATTGGACAAATCAGGTTATTCTTGTTCATTTGGAAACAATCAATTCGGTTTATCTTTTAATTCAAATATTATGGGAACTGGTTACTTGAGTACTTATGACAACCTATATTTGCTCGATACAATTGCTTCTTATAATGAATCCTTGCATGTGGAATCACGTGGTACTAAGCGTAAATTAAATAAGGAAAATTCGGCAACATTATGGCATACACGCTTGAGTCATATCTCAAAAGGTAGAGTTGAGCGTCTTGTGTCTGATGGCATTTTGGATTCCCTTGATTTTTCGGACTTTGGCGTATGCGTTGAATGTATCAAGGAAAAACAGACAACAGTTAAGAGGTTAGGTGCCAACAGATCTTCGGATGTCTTAGAATTAATACATACAGATATTTATGGGTCATTCCTTACGACATCCTAGAATGGTCAATAATATTTTATGTCATTCATAGACGATTACTCACGTTATGGGTACCTATATCTTATTCATAAAAAATTTGAGTCTCTGGACATGTTCAAAGCCTATAAAGCTAAAGTTGAGAATCAACTCAACAGAAGAATTAAAACCGTTGGATCTGATCGTGGTGGTGAGTACTACGGCAGATATGATGGTTCAGGTGAACAACATCCAGGACCATTTGCTAGATACTTAGAGGAATGTGGTATCGTCTCACAGTACACCATGCCGGGTTCACGTAGCATGAATGATGTAGCTGAAAGACGAAACATGACTCTTAAGGATATGGTAAGAAGTATGATTGCTCATTCTTCTTTACCAGAGTCACTCTGGAGAGAAGCACTAAAGACAACATCTTACATTCTGAATAGAGTACCTAGTAAAGCAGTTGCTAAAACACCTTATGAGCTTTGGACTGGTCGAAATCCCAGTTTAAAGCACTTATATATTTGGGGATGTCCAACTGAGGCAAGGCCTTATAGGCCAAATGAAAAGAAATTGGACTCCAAAACAGTTAGCTGCCACTTTATTGGGTATTCTGAACGCTCTAGGGGCTATAAGTTTTATGATCCCACACTCAGGAATATTTTTAAGATGGGAACATCAACATTCTTTGAGGATGTTGAGTTCGGAGGGAGAAATAAGGTTAGAGACATTGTTTTTGAGGAGGAATTAGCCTTAGATCCAATCCATACAGTTACTTTTGACAATATTCATGTTTCTATACTTGTTGTTGCTCAAGAAGTAAATCGGGAACCTCAAGATGATAATGTTGAACAACTCCCTGTTTCAGAAGAACAAATTCAATCTAAGGACCATGAATTTTGATACTAGTTAAAATAGTTTTTTTAGTATTTTAAAATATTTAATTATGATTTTTAAAAGAGTATCTATATTTTTCTCGAATTTCTATAATTTTCTATGATTTAAAGTCTATGTTTTATATTTAATAAAATAATTTTAATATTTATAAATTTATTTTGTACGGTAAAAAAATTCTAAAATTTATCCGTTGTATCATCGATACTCTTATGCATCTTTTTAAATAATAAGTTGTATTATTATTATTATTGCGTATTATTTCGTATAATACGTTGTATTATTAATTACGTATTATTTATATAATTTGTTGTATTATTTCTTATGTTGCATATTATCTATCGTATTAGTATAACTAGTACGTTTTCCTATGTGGATAATTATCCCATAATTATTTAATTTTAAATATAAGTAATTATATTTTTATTAATTATTCTTGTTTAATTGTGTAATTTTTTGTATTATTTCTACTGTTACATATTATATGTTGTATTAGTACAACTGGTACATTTAAATGTGTAGATAATTATCCGATAATTATTTAATTTATTTAGTAATTATTATTTTTAATTATTTTTCAAAACCCTAAATTTTCCTATATATGTGTGTATATATATATATATATATATATATATATATATATATATATATATTCTTATGACTTTGTGTTTCTCTCTCTTCTCACTCCTTCACCCCCACGAAGCCCCGCCCTCCGCCTCCATCTCCTCTTTCCCCGACGCCACCCGTCGCCGACAGTCCGAGCTCCTCCCTCTTTCCCTAGTTCCTCATGCCACCACCTCAGTCAAACACCGCCGCTTAGCCCCGGCGACTCCCTCAAACAGCCCCCTTCACCAACGCCGCTGAGCTCTTCCCCGACCGCCCCATCGAACCCCGCTGTCCTCCACACCTCTAATCACCACCACGCCAAACACCATCAACCTCCTGGTCATCTGCTCGCCGTTTGCACCTCCACCCGCACCAGCCGATCTCCTGCTCCTCCTCCGGCCATGCTGCCTCTCGCCCCGCCTCCGCGCCGACCACCTCCTGTAGCCGTCCCAGCCATCGAACTCGCCTCCTCTGCCTCTAGCGTCGCCATCGAGCTTCAACCGCCTCACCGTCTTCGACTCCATCTCCTATTCAACCACGCCGAGTCGCCATCCTCCACAAGCTCGTCGCAGCCCCTTCCCTTGCGGTTCCTCTCCTCCACCCCTCACCGATCTTCTTCACCACTGACAACGCTAACTTCGAGCACCCTACGCCATCGCCGAGTGCCGCCATCCGCCTTCTCCAACTCACGTCGCTCTTCCATAACCAACAGTCGCTGTCTAGACTCGTCGTCCTCGACGCCCAGCCTCCACAAGCCGATCTCCAGCTATGCGCCACCGTCACCGATCACTCAGCCCCTCCCCGTTAGCCTCCCTTCGCCGACGTAGCCCCAGCCCAGCCGCTCTCAGCCTTGCTCCGTCCCAACACCAACCCCACCTCATCCTACCGTGTCGACCCCCGCTCCGCTCTTCCCCGCTGCAGCCCCGTGAGTTCGCCGCCTCAGCCCAGCCCGACTTCGACCAGCACGGCCAGCAGCCCCGCGACCCCCGCAGCCCCTCCTGCAGTCGCCGTTCACCTTCAGTTCTGACCAGTAGTCCCTCCCCGCGCTGTTGTCCTCCCTCCAAGCCTCAGACCTGACCACACTGCCGACGAGCCACCCCCTCATCATCGTCGACTTCTCCCTGACGAGCTTCCCTCAGCAGCACTCGCCACCGAGTTTCCCTCACCTCAGACGCGCTGCCCTCCGCACGACATCAGCCTCAACACGTTGCTACCACCCACTGCAGTCCACATCCGTCGCCGTCATCGCCACACTCCAACCCTCCGCCCCATTCGACCACACCACCCACATCAATGCCGACAACCTCGCTCAACTCCTCCAAGCTACAGTCGCACTCCCCCTCACCCGTTACCTTCCCATGCCATCGGCCTTGTCATCCACTGTACAGATCCGATCAAATTCCCCACCCCAGTGTCGTCGCACACCACTTGTTCGACTATATGCCAACGCATATCCAGTTGCAGAACCGCCATCCTCTAGCCGTCAGTGAGCCCGTCGGAGCCCCGAGATATCCTCGAGGCAAGATCCCGAACCTCGATTATTTTTATTTTAATTCTTAGTTTTATCAAAAATTATTATGTGCAAGATCTCGTTACTTATTGACTCGTCTTTACAATTTTTGATATACTGTTAATTAAGTACGTGCATAGATTAGTTATAATGTGAATATTGTGATATCATGTGTGGATTTGTCGTTGAATGACATTAAAGAATTTAAAAGGAAATTGTTTTGTAAAAAGATTATTTGAATAATTAATAAATAATTTTAAAGGAATTTATTTAGCAATGGAATCATTTTAGGAAAATTATAATAAGTTAAAAGAATTTAATTCGGCAAAAGAATCATTTTTTTGATAATTATAATAACTTAAAGGAATTTATTTTGAAAAAGAAATTATTTTAGATTAATAATGAGAAATAATTTTAAAAGAATTTATGTTGGAAAATGAATTATTTTCCGAATTACATAGTTACTGTTTATGATCACATTTCACGTTTTGTATTTATTTAGTGTATTTGACATGTCTGCTATGTATTATCCATCTTGTGATTGAGAACCATTAGTAGTTCGTGACTTAGTGGCCTCGTGCGTTATAAGTGGACTTAGTGACATGTGTGAGTGTGTTGACTGAGTTTAGGTGGTGAATCCAAGTTTCAATGAGGTTTATGGTTGACTTAGAAAATACAAGAGAGTTGGGATGGGAAAGTCCATGTTCATGTGATCGGATAAGGCTGTTGATGTATCTTCCAGACTAGAACCAGTGAACCGTTTGGCACTGGAGTTAGTTTGTTAGGCCAAGTGAACCATTCCGCACTTGGTCAGTGAAATCGTTTCGTCAACCGAGTTTTGCTTGAGTTCGAACCAGGCCGAAATTAGATTGCGTGTAGTCCTCTCACCGAACCGTTTCGCGGGTTTGGATGCACGTAGGGGATTTGTGAACAATCATTTATCCGGTGATATGAGTGTTAACTCTGTGTGAGATGTGACCAGTGACCAGTTATAGAATGGATAGTACATGATCTTGTTACTTAAGGTGAATATGGATGCTTGTGCGATGTATAGGTCCGTTGTATTTCTTTTCATACATAGATCGGGGTTAATATTTAATTATCTACAATTTAAGACATATGATATATTCATGAGGGTTTCCTTGTTTGGATTATATCGCTCGACGTACTATGTCTCGAGTTGTAGATTTTTAAGTATTAATTCTATCTAGTTGTATGACCTTGTGACTTGGATGATTAGACTGATCACTCACTGCATGATCTCGTTACCTGATCGATTTTGGATACTTTATGTTATCATGATTTATTATTGTTTTCATGTTGATTTATGGATTTTAGTTGTACGTTCTTTTGTTGTTTCTATTATCGTATCGTTTGTCGCATTGGATTTCCGTTCGTTCTATTTTCTTTGTGGGGTCGGGTCTTGCCGTGTGCCATACACGCTGACGTACACCTGTTTTCTCTGGTGTACGTCAGACTTAGAGAAAGAACACGTCCAGGTAGGAGATCGCCAGGAGCCAGAGGATTCTCAGCAGGAGTGCTTTGCAGACCGAGCAGAAGAAGCCAAAGTTTAGTTATTCCCTCTAGTTGTTCGACAATCTTAGTTTACTTTTGTAGTATTTCTTTTCTGCTTGATCATTGTATTTTACATGTCTCCAGTATTCATTTGTTCAGATATGTATAAGGGCATGTTTGACCCGAAATGTCTTGGATGATATTCATTTGTGATATGTATTATTTTATTCTGAGTTTGTCTATTATATTCTTGCTAATTATGATCGGGGACCTGTGATTTTGCACTGTATTTATTTCTAGACGCTTAGTGTATTAGGTTGAGGAGGAATATTTATTTTATTTGTTCTTCTTAATCTAATACGTCGCGGGCTTGTTCACGTTCCGATTCTCGGGTATTTTGGAAAGCGGGGCGTAACAGTTTTTTTGATGGCCCATGCAGGTCATGGTCTCGATCACGGTCTCGGTCACGGTCCCGAGTCCATACTAGTAAGAATATAGTGGAAAATTTAGATACATATCATATTTCATCCGTAAGACTATTCTTGAGCCCTTATCCTATTTTCTTGATAAATTTTATTTCGTTTCTATCTTATCACTATTTGACTCCGGAGTTTTTCACGGTTCTTGTCCCATCGCTTCGTGATAATGCTCTCTTCCTATAACTCCTCTATCCTCGTACCGGTCGTTATTATATGTGTTATTATTTTTATAACTATATTTTCTTTGATTTGACTTATATATTATTTGTTGTATTAATTTTTGCATTATTTATTACATGTTTTATGTATCACATACACTGTTATATTGTATGTTTTCATTTGTTTATAGATCTATTTTGTCTTTCATAGTTCATGTTTTATGTGTTATACATTTTATTTATGTATATTACGCTGATTGTATTTATGTGATTTTTGACTACTACACAATATACTACTATGTCTAAATTAATTTTATATAGTGATGATTATTATTGTTGTATATTGTTTATATTTATGAGTATATAATTATGTTCTTCTTATTATTTATATAATATGTTTATTTTGAATCACGTTTTTACTCTTATGTCTATTTTATTATATAATATTTTATGACACTTTCCATCAAAATTTATTTTTGTTGGCATGATTAGTACCATGAGTATTCAGACTTTTATATGGTTATTATTATGTATGTTTTTTTATTTTAACGCTTATTATACATAATAATTATATTAGTTATACACATCATATGTTTATGAATCTTGTTTATCTATTTTGCTTTTATATCTTTTATTTTTATACTTTGATTTTATTTGTGTTTCTTTGAACCTAACTATAATTTTGTATTAATTACTTTGTTTTATATAACTGTTTGTATGCTAATAATTATTGTGTATCATTTTATTGTGCTATTGATTATTATTATGATTTGCCTCTGTTTGTTTGTCTATATGTATTAATGTATTTCTATCTATGTTTATTTCTTAATGTTATTTCAATTATGATTATGTATGTTCTGTATACCTTATTATAATCTTTATTATACTTCTGCCTAATTTGTTCTGTATTCTTGTCTATATCTTGGATGATATTCATTTGTGATATGTATTATTTTATTCTAAGTTTGTCTATTATATTCTTGCTAATTGTGATCGGGGACCTGTGACTTTGCACTGTATTTATTTCTAGATGTTTAGCGTATTAGGTTGAGGAGGAATATTTATTTTATTTGTTCTCTTTAATCTAATATGTCGCGGGCTTGTTCACGTCCTGATTCCCGGTATTTTGGGAAGCGGGGCGTGACATTCAACAACCTCAAGAACCAGCGGCATTAAGAAGATCCACGAGAGAAAGGAGAAATGCTATTTCGGATGATTATATTGTATTTCTCTAAGAACATGAGGAAAGTAATGGAATGTTGGAAGATGATCCAATCAACTTCTCTCAGGCCATGAAAAGTTCTAACTCTCAACAGCGGATTGATGCCATGAATGAATAGTATAAGTCTATGCAAGACAATAAGGTTTGGGAACTTGTCCCATTACCAGAAAGTGCAAAACCAATTGGTTGTAAATGGATTTTTAAAACCAAGCGGGATGCAAACGGTAATGTGGAGAGGTATAAGACACGTCTTGTAGCTAAAGGCTTTACTCAAAAGGAAGGCATTGATTATACAGAAACTTTCTCTCCGGTTTTATCGAAAGACTCTCTCAGAACAATCATGACACTTGTTGCTCATTATGATCTTGAGTTACATCAGATAGATGTTAAGACTGTATTTCTCAATGGTGATATTGATGAGATGATTTATATGGTCCAACCAGAAAACTTTATGTCAGGAGACCCAAAGAATATGGTTTGCAAATTAAGAAAATCCATCTATGGACTCAAGCAAGCTCCTCGTCAATGGTATTACAAGTTTCAACAAATAATTATCTCGTTTGGTTTTGAGATGAACATTGTTGATGACTGTGTATATCACAAGTTCAGTGAGAGTAAGCATATCTTTCTGGTTCTGTATGTCGATGACATATTGTTTGCCACTAATGATATAGGCATGTTACACAAAGCCAAATGATTTCTATCAAAGAATTTTGAGATGAAAGATCTTGGGGACGCCTCTTTTATATTAGGAATCTAGATACATCGAGATCGCTCTCAAGGTATACTGGGATTATCACAAATGAGCTATATCGATAAAGTACTTAAAAGGTTTGGCATGCAAGATTGCAGACCAGGAGATACCCCTGTTGCTAAAGGAGACAAGTTTAGTCTAAATCAGTGCCCTAAAGGCAACCTTGAAATTTAGAAAATACAGAAGATTCCTTATGCTTCGGCTGTAGGAAGTCTAATGTATGCTCTGGTATGTACGCGTCCGGATATTACGTACATTGTTGGGATGTTAGGCAGATACTTAAGCAACCCTGGTATGGATCGTTGGATAGCAGTCAAAAGGGTTATGAGGTATCTTTAGAAAACAAAAGATTATATGCTCACATACAGAAAATCAGATCAGCTGGAGGTCATTGGGTACTCTGATTCTGATTTTGCTGGATGCCAAGATAGCAGAAAGTCTACATCAGGTTATATTTATATGTTAGCGGGAGAGCTATATCATGGAAAAGTGTTAAACAGACACTTGTAACTTCCTCCACTATGGCAGCAGAATTTGTAGCTTGCTATGAGGCATCAAATCTGGGAATATGGCTGTGAAATTTTGTCACGGGACTGCGCATTCTGGAAAATGTGGAAAGACCACTAAGGCTATATTGTGACAATAAATCTACAGTAATGTATTCCAATAACAATAGGAGCTCAATTAAGTCAAAACATATTGACATTAAGTTCCTGGTTGTGAAAGAAAGGGTACAGAGTGGACAGATATCTAGGTTCTACATAGTGAAATGTATAAATATTATAGAAATAAATCTTTTTCAAACTTAAAAAGATATTTTGCATAAATACCTAGGTAATATTCACAAAATAGAAAAAAACTTAATACATATATTATTGATCTTTTGCATAAATACCCAGGCTTAAACATAACAATAAATAAATTTTTTCAAGCATAACAGATATAATTTAAGAAAAATACATACTTAGTTTGTGACATCTCCAACATTCGAAACAAAGAAAATTTGGAAATAAATTTTTATTTCCAAATGTATATTAGTATTTGTGATTAGAACCCTAAACAAAGAAAATTTGGAAATAATTTTCTATATAACCTAACAATGAAAATATAAAATTATACCTCTAATTCAATTGCAATTGAAAGAGTATAACATGTAAAATCATACCTTTCAACCTGAACAACTGGTTCTGACAACCTTCTGTTATATTGAATGAAAATAAAATAGTTAAATTTTTTTGCTAGAATCCATGACCAGCTAAAATATTATAAAGCTTTTGGGGAAAAAACATACCTTTCAATCTGTGGTAACGCGCACAAACCTTTACAACCTTCAGAGAAAATCTTCTTTGTAGATGGTGGAGGTGAAGATGAATAATATGAAGCATTGAGGGCTTACCATATATAAACATATTCTTCAGATTTAGTTTTAAGAAGCGACGCTTGGATTCTCAAGAATAATAATGAGCGTAGAAAATTTTTCGAAGAGGGAGAAGAGAACGGTGTGGGAAATTGAATAGAGTAGGTGACGAAGCCCTCAATTTAGGATTGAAGGCCAAAAAGAGGCTTAGATTGAGGGATTTCGAAAAAACAATCACTATTCGACGGATGTGGAGGTCGACGGAGACGGAGAGACGATTTGGGGGAGCTGTAGATGATTTCTGAGATCGAAGGACACGCATACTGATCTTGGAAGTTGAAGGGGGGG
>BQKN01066337.1:10462-21134 GCA_022839385.1 Asparagus kiusianus | reverse complement strand
CCCAATTTTTGCAGAATCCTTTGCTTTCATTTCTGAAAAATAAGGCACCCAGCAAACGTTCTATTTGTTAAGCGGCACAGCCTGTTTCATCCCAGGCTGAAGAGCCAAGGATGGATTTTCTCCTGAAGAGATCTTTCTGAAGGACGACAAGTAAGCGCAATTCATAGCTACTGTTAATACAAACCTTTCTCTACTGCTCTATTTGTAGCAAAAGATACTGTTGTTGTTATGTCTTTGTTAATAATTCTTCCTGTAGCTGATTTTACGAAAAATAATAAGCTGACTAATCAATGAATAACAATTTTCTTATTACTAAGCCCTCTTGTTTTGGACCTTTTCTCATTTAGCTTATTGATTAGTTATGTTTGATAGATAGTAAGCCAGTAGCTTATTTACTAATGTCGTCTTTTCTGGATGAAAGATACAATCCACATCTAATGTTTAATTAATAATTGTCACGGTTAATTGCATGTCCTTTGTATTAAGCAAAGGGATGAAGTATGTTCTATATGATCACGTGGTTTAGCATAAGAAATAGAAAAAAATAGAATTCGCACGGATAATTCTATTTGCAGTTAATCTATAGTTAACTGATACACTCTTTCATGTTATTGATAATCGATTGGATTATTATAGCTACTTGTGACCAGATAATGATAAATATATTTTAGCTGCATCGCAAAAGGAATCCCGAGGTTTACACACATTAATTATTTCTCTTACAATTTCTGTTGGCCATAATTCTTCATACAATTGTGAGGTTTGATACAGACCATAAAATTTTGTAGGTTTCATTTTAATAAAGATAACACAGGTTGTGTATTAGTAAATAGCATCTTTATATAGTTCCTTTTCGGCTAAGAAGACTGGATCCTTTATCTGTTGTACACATTACTGTTTTTTTCTCAACTCACATTAATAATAGAAGAGACATGATTTTTCTCTTTCCTTATTCATAATGTTCCCTTTTAGCTGGCGTTGTTTAACACCACTATTCACATTATACTGAGAAATCATTGATTTGTTTCGGAAACTAGCTCACCCTTGCTTTGCTTCTCGAATTGCTCCAGGTCAATTTGAAATTTACACTCAATGAGGACAGAACAATAGCCTAGTCAAATATTACCTTTTTCCCTGGAGTTGAAGGTGAACACATCACTAATTTTGTAATTTATTGTCAATTCATTAAATATGAGTTCAACTTTTCTTCATTGAATCTTTTAGCATTACAACAACGTTGTCTGTGTTGTAGAGGCTTTACATCTAATAGTAGACTTGACTCTTTTTACTTGTGTCAGTACTTGAAGCTGTTGAATTATCACTCCTTGCACTAAAAGAATGTTTCTCGTCATTTATCTGCGGATGCAGGTGTTTCTTGTCCTCTTGGTGCTTAATGGTCATGATCTTAAACTATTATCAGTTAAAGTTGATGGTGAAGAACTTAAGGTAGCTCTCACTTATTACTTGTTTACTTCTTGATTTATATGTATTATTATTATTTTACTATGATAGACTTTCATGCTTCATGTGATTTTGGACTGTTAAGTCTACAAAAGTCTCACGCTTGTTTTGCTAGTTTTTAACTTCAAATTCAGGTTAATAATATGTCGTGTTAGTTGCTTACAGTTGTTACAATATGTTGCAAGGGATTGGAATAAAAAGGATCTAAATATACTTAGTCTTTAGGCATCCTTTGAGAAAACAAGAATTTTATACACTCACGTGCCTCTCAGCATGACCGTTTTTCTTTTTTGCCTGGCCGACATAACTTGTTTGCTACCTGAACAATTACTTGTGGGCTATATGTTGAAAGTGATGTGTGCCTAATTGTTAGGCAGTTAGGCACCGTCCTTTAGGCAGATTTTGAAAAACATTAAGGTGGCGGGCTCCACCACAAGAAAAATTAATATAAAATTAGTGCATAATATTTTTAGCTGCCTATAAATAGGACCAAAACTCTTCAGGAAAAATCATCCCGGAAACAACTTCTCATATAGAAGAGAGAGAAAACATAGAGAGAGTTTGTGAGTATTCTTGGAGAGTATCTTAATCAAGAGAGGGTTTTCTCTTTGATTTTTTTTAACCTCGGAAAGGAGAATTGATTGTCGTTGTTGTACCATGGAGTAGCTCCATAAGAGTGAACCACGTTATATCTGTGAGTACTGTGATTGAATATGTATCTGCTGACTTTATTCTATTCGAGGCGTTCTTGTTGGAGTGTATCCTAACAACTGATATTAGAGCTTGACTTAGAGTATGTATATCTGCTTATCGTATGCTCTGTGGCTGCCACTAAAAATGGATCCTCCACATCGGGAAATAAGTTAGAGTATCATTTACTCTTTAAAGGTATTGGGCACTATTCGCGAGTACGATACTATTCATAAGTTCTATTACTATTCACAAATACGGTTCGGGAAAAAACAGAATCTTTCGCCATGGGATCTACAGTTGAAGACAATAGGCTTCGGATTGAGAAGTTCGGTGGCTAAAATTTTCGATATTGGAGGATGCAGATAGAAGACTATTTGTACCAGAAGAATCTTTTTCTACCCCTCCAAGGAGTGAAGGGGAAACCTGAGAAGATGAACGATGATAAGTAGAATGTGCTCGATTGTAAAACACTTGTCACCATTAGGCTCAACCTTCACCAACATGTGGCTTACAATATCTCGCATGCGACCACCACCAAGGAGTTGATGGAGGTTTTGGAGGTGTTGTATGAGAAGTCGTTTGCTTCAAATAAGGTGTACCTGATGAAGAAGCTATTCAATCTAAAAAGATACAACAAGAAGCTCACGTGGTGGACTTCTTAAACGAATTTCAGGCTGTGGTGCAACAGCTTGCTGAAGTGGATCTTAAGTTTGATAATGTGATCCAAGCTCTTCTGCTACTTTCTTGTCTACAAGATTCGTGGGAGAATCTGATGATGACGGTGAGCAACGCTAATGGAAATGATAAGATGAAGCTCGACACGGTGATTGGAGCAATTCTGGATGAAGAATCTCACCGCAAAGTCTCATGAGTTGAGGCCTCTAGTAGTGGGAGTGTTGTGCTCTACATGTCGAGGCACAAGGGCGTGCATAGAAGAAGGGTAGGGGACAACGAGACCGATCAAAAATCTAGAGGGAAGTCTAAAGGATCGGGCCCGAATGGTTACGGTGAAGGAAAATGCTTCAGATGTCGAAAGAATGGTCAATTTGCACGGTACTATAGAGCTTCTGTTCCAGCATCAGCAGGGGATGATCAGGCTGACGGTGCAGCCAATCTTATGCACGAGACGGATTCAGATTCGCTTCTCCTATCTCTTGAAGATAAGAGTGATGCGTTGGTCATCCACTCTGGCGTATCTTTTTATGTAAACTCACAACAAAAGCTGTTTTCATCGTTCGTGAAGGACTTGGGGGCAGTCTATCTTAGCAACGATCAACCTTGTAAAATTTTCGGGAAGGCAAATTGTACTCTCAAGATGGAGGGTGGGATCACCTTAACGCTGAACGACGTTCGGTATATACCAGATCTCAGGCAAAATCTTATATCAGTCGGGTAACTGACTTACTCTGCTTACAGAGTATCCTTCGAGCAGGGAAGCTGGAAGGTGTTCAAGGATACCCTGGTTGTAGCACACGACAAATGTGAAGGGTCTCTCTACATCGCCAATGGGAAGATCGACCGCTTGTTTGTCACAGGACAAATATCATCATCATCCGCCGACTGTATGACTTGGCATCGGCGACTTGGCCACATGAGCGAGAAGGGGATGCAGATTATGGCCGCAAGAGAGAAGCTTTCGGTTTTGAGCAAGATCGATCTGACTTTCTGTGAGGACTATATCCTATGCAAACAGAAGAAGGTGAGCTTCAACAAGACCGGACATGCTCCAAAATTGTAGAAATTAGAGATGGTGCACACCGACGTGTGGGGACGTGTGTAACTCCCATCGGTTAGCAACTCTATATACTTTGTTTCTTTTTTTAATAATGCTACTAGAAAACTATGAGTGCTCTTCTTGAAGCACAAGTCAAATATTTTCATCATCTTCAAGAAATGACTTGCCTGTGTGGAGAACGAAACGGGCAATAAGCTGAAGTGTCTAAAGTCTGATAATGGAGGCGAGTATTGTAGCTAGGACTTCGAGAACTGCTACTTGTCCTATGAGATTAGGAGACTGAAGACTGTTCCAGGCACACCTCAGCACAACGGAGTGGTGGAGCATATAAATCGCACTATCTTGGAGCGCGCTAGAAGTACGAGGACTACTCCGGATTGCCCAAGAGTTTTTGGGCGATGCTGTGAGTACTGCTGCATACTTGATCATCTACGGGCCATCCGCGGCTCTTAGTTATTGGATACCTGAAGATGCTTGGACCGGAAAGAAGCTGAAGCTAACACTTACGAGTATTTAGTTGTGGTGCCTATGTCATGACCAATCCTGCAGATCGGTCAAAGCTTGATCTGAAGTCAAAGAAGCTCTCTTTCATCGGCTATGTAGGAGATGAATATGAGTACTGTTTCTGGGATCATGGTGCACGCAAGGTGGTGCGCAGTCGTGACGTCGTGTTCCATGAAGATGCGGTGTATAAGACCAAAGAGATGAGTGGGAGTCAGCTATCTCCTCCTTTTTTCTCAGATACTACTGACAGTGAGGACGACGGTGAGATACCAGTCAGCATAGAAGACAGAGACCAAGAGAACGTGCCGGATGCATAATAGCAGGATCCAGTAAAGCTGCCATCGCAGTTCACAAAGCTCTAAGAAATCCGAGGGTGCCAATGAGGTACATTTTCACCATGAATTATCTTCTCCTGATTGACAATGATGAGCCAAAAAGCTATGAGGAGGTATAGCAGACCGGCAAAGCTCAGGGTGAGTAGGAGTCTGTCATGGAGGAAGAAATAAAATCCTTAACGAAGAATGGGACTTGGGAGCTCGTAAAGCTTCCAAGAGGGCTAAATACTCTTCACAATCGGTGGATTTATCGGGTCAAGGATGAAGTCGATGGACGGAGACGCTACAAGGCGAGGCTTGTAGTGAAGGGCTATTAACAGAACGCAGGGATAGACTATTCTGACATTTTCGCTACCATCGTCAAGTTGACCACGATCCGGACTGTGCTGAGCATTGTGGCAGTTTGAGATCTCCATCTAGAAAACATAAAGAGAGTTTGTGAGAATTCTTGGAGAGTATCTTGATCAAGAGACGATTTTTTCTTTGATCTTTTTTTTAAATAATCTCGGAAAGGAATATAAAGGAATTAGGCATCGTCGTTGCACCGTGGAGTAGCTCCGTAAGAGTGAACCACATTATATCTGTGAGTACTGTGATTGAATTTATGTCTGCTGATTTTATTCTGTTCGAGGCATTTTTGTTGGAGTGTATCCTAACAGTATATGTATTCAGGCAGTGGATAGGGAAGCGAAAAGAACTATATATAACAAGCACTTTCTTTTGAGATAAATTTTAGTATTTAACTACATTCTGGAGAAACGACAGATGAAAATCACCATGCAGCATATGTAAGATATACTAGCAAGTGGTAGGTAGTTCTGCTTATGGAATTATACGTTTAGTGCTAGACTTCTAGTAAAAAGGATTAACTCATTAGATTGCTTAAGATATGCTTGATATACTCTGAGTTAATCTGATCTCCATTTGAGGAAACTACAAAAAGAGGATAGTCGTGACTTTGCCTGTGTAGAGTGGAAACACACAGAAAGCAATAGAACTTAATTCTCTTGTGGTTTATTAGGAATTATGGAAACTAGTTTCGGTTTTCAAAGTTTATTTTTAAGAAAAAACAAACTGGAAACTATGTTTTGTCCCTAGCGACATACTTCGTCCAAAGGTAATAAACGTACTTCAAATTTCTATTTTTCATATTCTAGTTCGTCATAGTTTGGTTTTTTCATTTTTTACAGAGCTATAAATTGTCATTATGAGGCATGCAAGCCTATCATTTTCTGAAATTATTGTAAATTTGTTCACCATTCTTCCTCTTATCAAACGTAGACACGAGTCTTTTCTTGTTCTCTCCTCTAGTTTCTTGGTTCTTTTTGGGTTTCCACACGCCAAACATAGCTTCATGAGATCCATCAAATATTGAGTTGGGTATAATGGGAAATTGCTATTAAGGTGATATTAGATAACTTTGTTCCGAGTTTCTATGTAAATGCATAGATTATACATGTTAAGAAACTTAAAAGCAGATTTTTAAGGATCAGAACGGATAACTTGAGACAGATTGCATCATCGTTAAGAATATCTGAAGAGCACTGAATGTTTAGAGTGTATTTCGCTAAAAATATCTTGATTATTTAGCTTCTTGAAGATGCGGTAACTTAATTGGTTTCCTTTTCATTGTTATTATTGTTTTGGACGATGAATACTTGTTTTTACTTTTTATCTGTTTAGTAATATTGTAGCTATTGCACTTTAAGAGTTTCTTGAAAACTTGCAGCATAATGTTTTATGCCCAAAAGTGCTCTTCTCAAAATAATTAAGCAATTTTGCCGATTTATATGTAATTAGTAAATGCATACCAATTATATAGAGGTTCTACTTTATATCCTTACATACGCCCTCTAAATTTGCAGTAGTTGGGATTGTAATTAAGCATTTATATACTGCCTAAAAGTTTATTGGTGTCACTACATTTTTTAATCTTCTACAGTCTCTCAATTCCTGCATAAATTTTAAGGCTTATGATTTATTGGAGTTATTAAATTGAAGGCTCTGAGGTTTGAAACCTTAATATTATGTATGTATGTATTTATGTATGTATGTTGTTTGTGTGTGCACGCGTGCGTGTGCATGCTTATGTATATATAAATAAATTGAATATACATGCATGCATATTCTTATTTAGATATCTTTGATGAGTGACTATTGTGTCAAGAGCATATGTATTCTTATTTAGATATCTTTGATAAGTGAATATTGTGTCAAGAGCAATTGTTTTCTACTTGCATGCAGCCTTGGCGACTTGTTTTGTTGATAATCTCATAGTACTTTGTTTCGTTGATGATCTCGTCGTTACTTCTCCTGACCTGTAGTAGATGGATTCCTACAGGTGAGAAGACTGTTTATTAGTTTTTTAATTGTTAGCTTTGGCTTAATGGTTCATGAAAACCGTTTTGAAACTAGAATGCATAGTAAGCTTGTTTTGCTAGCTGATGTCTCTGGGAAGAATTGTGACAAGGTTGCAGCTATTTCTGGTATGGATAATCACAATCCGGCTCATCTTCTTTTCTTTAATATTCAAGAATAGACATGAATTAAATAATAAGTGATATTCTAGAGTAATGATGTTTATATTCTTATGTTCAAACTAAGTGTGGTAGTTGTTGATTTAATCTCATGATAATTGGGAGTTTAGTGATTGATCACACGAAGCTGTTCTACATCAATTGATTGAAGAACTTGGATGATTAATTCATATGCAATGTGCTAGAAAAGGTTTGATGATTTATTGACATTTGTGAAATATCTAGCGCAATATATGTTTATAGGTCTTTGTTGCAATGAAAAGGTTTTAGGAAAATTGCTTACACCCCCTTACACTTTGAAAAAAGTGCTTCCCCCCTCCCTATGAAAAATGTCAAAAGCTTTTATCCCCAGAGGCAACGAATCATGCATCCTCTTGTCTCTACATGAAATTCCCTAACTATCAATATCTTCTCCCTCATCATTTTCTCTTTATTCTTCTTATCTCATGAATCCATAAAACCATGAACTCATTGCACCCTTAATTTCCCTCTCATGCGCCTATCTTTAGGCCTTGCTAAGGTGGGCTAGTGGTGAGGCCATTGAATGTGGTAGAGGAGAGATCGAAGAAAGGGCAATGGCAAAGGAGAGGATGGTTGAGAAAGAAGGAGAAAAGAAATAGCGCTTTGCTATCTTTATTCTTTTGTAACCTTTATTTGAACTTTGTTACTTCTATTTAATTCTTGTTATACTTATAGTGGTTATAATACAATTTTTGTGATTCTTGTTACATTTGTTAAATGAGAAATTTGCTTTGAGGCTCCCTTTATGAACATTTTGCTCGTCCTTCCCCTTGACCAGTTCTTGTGTGAAAACCTCATTGACACACCTTGTGTACTCCCCCTCCTCTCCTCTCTTTTCTTCATTTTCTCCCCAAAACACTCATCTCTCCTCCCTCTTTAACCTCTCACCTCATTTCTTTTCTTCACCTTTGTCCTCATCCCTCTTCTCCTCCTCCTCCTTCACCTCCACCCAACCTTTGGCCTCCTCTCCTCCTTCTCTAACTTATCTTTGCTTTCCTCCTCTCTTCCTCCTCCTCCCTCCTCCACCTCTGCCCAGCCTTTGGCCTCCTCCTCCTCCGCCTCCTCAAACATTTTCTTTGCTATCCTTCTCTCTTCCTCTTCCATCACCACCTTCGCCCACCTACCCCATTCTCTCTCTTCCTCCTAGGCCTCTTCCACCTCCGCTCTCCTTCTATCATTCTCCTTCACCGTCCTACTTTTACTCTCGTCTTCTCCTCTTCCTCCTCCATCTATATTTTTTCCTACTCTCCTCCACGATCTTCCATGCACCTCATGCCTCCTTTCTCCTTCCTCCTTCCTCTACCTCCACTTCCATCCTCATTCACCCCTCCTTCTTTCTCTTCCTCTGTCATCATCCTTCATTCAAAGTCACAACCAAGTTAACAAAATAGTTAAAAGTTAACAAAAGAATTAAAGTTCACAAAAATTAGACAAAAGTTAACAAGTGACAATTAAAGTTCAAAAAAGTTTACAGTTAACAAAAAATAATCAGACTTAATAAAAATTAAGTAAAGTTAACAAAAAAGTCAAAGTTAACAAAAAATATATTTTAAACTTTTGTTGCTAGTTGTTAATTTCAGTCTATTTGTTAACTCAAGTTGTCATATGTTAACTTTAGTAGTTTTTATTAATTTGTACTTGATTTTTTTGTTAAAATTTAGCTATTTTATTAACTTTAATGCTATTTATTAATTTTTAATTATTTTTATTAACTTCTGCGTGACTCTAACGAAGAATGACTTTGGACGAGAGAGTGGACCTTCGAAGGAGGTAGTGGTTAAGAAAGAAAGATGGGATGGCGTGGATGGAGATGTCAGAGAGAAAGGAGAAGGTGGAGATGAGGGAAAAAAGGAGAGGAGGTAGGAGGTAGGACGAAGGGCGAAGGGAGAGGTGAAGGAAAGAGGAGCGAGAGGAGATGGGACAAGGAGTTAAGGTGAAGTAGAAGGGGGAGAGGAGGCTGAAGGTGGGAAAGGAGGTGGAGAGGAGGGCAAAGTGAAAGTGGAGGAGGAGGAGGAGGATAGAGGTAAATGAGGAAGGCAAATAGATGAGTGGTGGCTGAAGAGTAGTATAGTGACGAGATGTTGAAGAGGAGTATGGAGATGAGAGGTTGAAGATGAGGATATTTTAGGGAGAAAAAGAGGGAGGAAAGAAGCAGTAAAAAAAATACGGTCTAAAAGATGGGGATGAGAGGTTGTAGAGGAGTAGGGAGATGAGAGTTTAAAGATGATATTTTGGAATAAGAAGTCAAGGTGAAGTAGGAGGAAGAGATGGGGATGATGAAGGTGAAGGAGGAGGTGGAGAGGAGGGTAAAGCCACCAAAGTGAAAGTGGAGAAGGTGAGGAGTTGAAAAGAATGGTGGTAAAGGAGGAAGGCAAGGAGATGAGAGGTTGAAGAGGAGGTAGGGAGACGAGAGGGTTGAAGTGGAATACGGAGACGAGAGGTTGATGATGAGGATATTTTAAGGATAAAAAGAGGGGAGAAAGGAGAGGAAGGAAGGAGAGTAGAAAAGGTGCGGTCTATAGGCTTTTCCACACAAGGAGAGTAGAAAATTTCCCTTGTTAAATTTTGTTACCTTTCTTTATTAATTAATACATTTAAATAATGATACATTTTTGTGGCTTTTGTTACCTTGTTTATTGACACCTTATGTTAGCTTTATTTGATGATAAATTTTTTGTGATTCTTGTTACCTTTGGGCGGGTGGCGGGGGGAGTTCAAAAAGGGGCCTCAAAGCAAATTTCCCTTGTTAAATTTTGTTACATTTCTTTAGTAATTAATACCTTTAAATAATGATACCTTTTTGTGGCTTTTGTTACCTTGTTTATTGACACCTTATGTTACCTTTATTTGATGATATTTTTTGGTGATTCATGTTACATCTGTTAAAATTTTGTTACCTTTCTTTATTTATTGATACCTTTATTTAATGATATATTTTTATGACTTTTGTTACCTTTCTCTATTTATTTATACTTTTTGTTACCTTTATATTTCTATTACCTTGATTTAATGATACCTTTTTGTGACTCTTATTACATTTATTAATTTTTTTACCTTTCTTTATTAATTGATACCTTTATGAATGATATCTTTTCATGACTTTTGTTACCTTTCTTTGTTTATTAATACATTTTGTTACCTTTATTTTTTTTGTTGCCTTTATTTAAATGATACCTTTTTGTATCTCTGGTTACATTTGTTAAAATTTCTGTTAGATTTCTTTATTTATTGACACCTTTATTTATTAATATCTTTTCATGGCTTTTGTTACCTTTATTTATCTGTTTCCTTTGTTCAAGGATACTTTTGTACGACTCTTGTTTCATTTGTTAACTTTTATTGCCTTTCATTATGAATTGATATCATTATTTATTGATGCCTTTATT
>BQKN01066337.1:0-10452 GCA_022839385.1 Asparagus kiusianus | reverse complement strand
ATTATGAATTGATATCATTATTTATTGATGCCTTTATTTAATGATACATTTTCATGACCTTTCTTACCTTTCTTTGTTTATTGATACATTTTGTTACCTTTATTTTTCTACTTCCTTTATTCAAAGATACCTTTTTGTGACTCTTGTTACATTTGTTAACTTTTGTTACCTTTCATTATGAATTGATATGTTTATTTAATGATACATTTTCATGACTTTGGTTACCTTCTTTATTTATTGATACATTTTCTTACTTTTACTTTTCTGCTACTTTTATTCAATGATGTCTTTTCGTTCATTTTTTTACATTTCATTGTTTATTGATACATTTTCATGACTTTTCTTACCTTTATTTGTCTATTAAAATGTTATCTTTTTTGTGACTTTTGTTATTTTTCTTTTTTATTAATATTCATTTTGTTACCGCTATTTCTTGTTACTTTTATATAATGATACCTTTTTGTGACTCTTCTTACATTTGTTAAAAATTTTGTTATCTTTCTTTATTTATTGATACCTTTATTGATACATTTTGTTACCTTTATTTTTTGTTATCTTTATTTAGTTACCTTTATTTAAGGATACATTTTTGTGACTCCTGTTGCATTCTTTAATTTATGTTACCTTTCTTTATTAATTGATGCCTTTGTTTAATGATACTTTATCATGACTTTTGTTACATTTTTTATCTTTCTTTGTTTCTTGATACATTTTATTATCTTTATTTTTCTATTGCCTTTATTTATTAATACATTTTTGTGACTTTTTTTATATTTATAAAAGTTTTTGTTATCTTTATTTATTTATTGATACCTTTATTAAATGATATCTTTTTATGATACCTTTATTAAATGATACCTTTATATTTATTTGTGACTTTTTTTATATTTATAAAAGTTTATTGATTCCTTTTTATGACTTTTGTTAACTTTTTTTTAATTAATACATTTTATTACCTTTATTTTTCTGTTACTTTATTTAATGATACCTTTTTGTGACTCTAATAACATTTGTTAAATATTTTGTTACCTTCCTTTATTTATTGATACTTTTATTTAATGATACCTGTTCATGACTTTTGTTACTTTTTTTGGTTATTAATACATTTTGTTACCTTTATTTTTCTGTTACCTTTATTTAAGGATATCTTTTTGTGAATCTTGTTACATTCTTTCATTTATGTACCTTTATTTATTAATTGATGCCATTGTTTAATGATACATTGTCATGAATTTTGTTGCATTTTTTGTTATCTTTCTTTGTTTCTTGATACAATTTTTTATCTTTATTTTTCTATTACCTTTTTTATTGGTACCTTTTTGTGACTCTTTTTTATATTTGTAAAATTTTTTCTTCTGTTATTATTTATTGGTACATTTATTTAGTTATATCTTTTCATGACTTTTGTTAGCTTTCTTTGTTTGTTCATACATTTTGTTACCTTTATTTCTCTATTACCCTTTAACTAATGATGATACTTTTTTATGACTCTGGTTATCCTTTTTGTTCTATTATACTTTTCCTTTTTCGTTACCTTTACTTCTTTCGTTACATTTTCTTTTTTGCGACCTTTGTTTAATTCATATTTTAATACATTTATTTATTTTACCTTTGTTCATTTTGTCACTTGTCATTATTTTTTGTTAACTTTGTTTCTTTTTTACTTAGATTTATTTTTCATGACCTTTATTTATTTCTTATTACCTTTTCATTATCTTTTGTTAACTTCGTTTATTTTTTGTTATTCTTATTCGTTTTTTCGTGACCTTTTATTACCATTATCCTCTTTCTCTTTCTTCTCATCAACCACCATCTCTTATGTGCTGCATCCTTTTGCCATCGTCTGTCTTCAACTCCCTTTGGGCCTCACCATCGTCCTACTCCGGCAATTTTAGAGTGATCAACGATGAAGGGAGATAGTGAGATTGAATGTTGTGTAGGGGTGACAGGAGGTGGACCGTGAGGGTACAGTTGATTCATGAGAATTATGATAGAAAAATGAGATAATTAAAAGATGAGAAGAGATTGTAGCTTAATTTCAAAAATTCATGTGGGTTTTAATATCCACTGGATGGAAGCATGAAAAAAGTTTCTTAGGGGGGTGAATATGTTTGTAAAGCCAAAGGGTGTAGATATTATTTCCAAAAGTTTTTGTAAGCTATTATGATTTGAAACAATGTGCGTGTTTTCAAGAGATCAACAATCTAATTGAAGTTTCACGATGTTTCACCAACTAAATCACAATCGTGTAGGAATTTTTTTTTCAAAATTTCTTAATATTGAATTAAATTGCAAGTGTAGTTCTAGACTAGTTGAATCTTATTAAAATTAAACGTAATTCAAGTTACGATGGTATTGTTCGAATCTTAATATCAAAATTTAGTAAAATATAGAGTCAACAGATCACACATCTCACCAACTGTAAGTGGAGCAACAGATAGTTGATAATAAATTAGAGATGTAATTTAAACGATGAAACCAACAATATTCTAATAGTTGATAGTGAAGATTACCTGATAGAATCTGTGGTTTGAATTCACTTGTACTACTTTTGTTGTGCAGAGGGATCGGGTTTGGTGTAGAGGGCTCGGCTAGGACCTGATGGAGGACGAGCGGATCTGGTGCGCTCGGCTAGGATCTGCTGGAGGACGAGTGGATCTGGTGAGCTCGGCTAGAAGGAAGGGCTGGTGGTTGGCGGTCGTCGCTGAGGAGGAGGTGTCGTCATGGCGGTGTTGAAGGAGGAGCATGGCGTCATCGGCGAGGGATGAGGGCGGGTCCGGTGCAAGCTGGTATGACCGCTGGCGTATGGGCTGATGGCTACTCGCAGTGGAGGAGAGCAAGGGAGGGGGGATTCAGTGGCTTGTGGAAGAGGACTTTAGGGGAGGAGATGTCCGCTCTTGTGGTGGAGAAGGGGAAGATTGCGTTGTTCAGGGGAGGAAGGGGGAGACGGGTTTGGGGCTGGTGGGATTGACGGAAACAGAAAATTAGGGTTTCTGTTGGCCCTTTGGTTTTGATGATGATTTGTCAAACAATTTATATCTAATATATTTTCTAGTCTTTGTGTTTTTGTTTTTATCTTTATAGATAATTCAACACACGGCAATGAAGAGTTAAAGATTTAAGTTCATGTGTGTGCATTCACCTAGGTATAAGTTTAGTTTGCTTACATATATCGTATGTTTATATGTAAGCTCAATATATGTACACTAAACACAATTTTGACGTTTTCTATCAAATAAATGATTTCTCATCAAACTTTGTTACAATAGTTTTTATTTCATGTTTATAGCTCATTCACACTTCTTTTTATATATATATAATATATGCATGTTACATATATACGTATTAACAAATCATATCTCAATTTTTATGTTCACGAAAATGCAGGTTTTCTGAACACTTTTCAAAAACAGGGAGTTTTCACAAACAAAAATTGATTTTTCAAAAATTCCTTTTCAAACATGTTTATTTTATTATTAGAAACTTTGCCCAAAGTTTTACTATTTTTAGAATTGATTTGATATTTTTTAATGTATTTTCAAAATCAGCCCAAAACCTGTCATATGCCTTGTATCAGTTTGCGGTCGACCGCCACGGTCGACCGCCTGCAACAAACTTTCTTATTATGGCTCTTATGTGCTCGCGGTCGACCGTGACGGTCGACCGTGAATCCATCCAGAGACTTCCGCGGTCGACCGCCAGCTTTCAAACCCTTTTTTCTACCTTTTTTGTGCCTCGCGGTCGACCGCGAGATTTTCATGGTCGACCGCCGATCTCATCATTGCCTTTTAACGGCTATTTTCTGCAACGACTGTTTGAGGCTATTTTGGTCATTTCTAGTTGGTTTTGGCTAATATTTTGAGTGGGTATAAATACCCCATTGCTGTTCTCTTTCAAGAGACGAAGTTTTGGTTTTACAGTGAAGTTTTAACAAAATCTTAAGTGTGTTTAAAGAGCTATTTAAGCTGATTCTGATGATCTGTTTTAAAAGAAGTCTGCTACAACAAGAAGAGACCTTTTATTTCAATTGAGGATCCTATCCTCATCATCCTCTACTGTTCTTCTTGTTTATTTAGAAGTTTTCCTAATGTTTTCGTCAAAAGTTGATCTTGTTGTCGAATTCATTATATCTTCGGTCGATTACAATAAATTCAAAGAAAACAGCATTTTTATAAGACTCTTTTACACAACAAAAATAAAGATTACAACTCTTGAGAAAATAAACGCAGGATCATTGTTTGGATCACTGCTTTTGTGGGATCTTTGCCTGTGCCGGGAACGCTTTAGCTCGTTGACCACCGAATCACAGATTCTGATTGAATCGTGAGGGGCTTATGATTCTTCCTTCGTTATCGAAGTGAGAATTGGAAACAATATCTTATCGAAGTAAGATAGTCGTTCTTCTTGAAATCAAGTCTAAGCTCGAATGTCAAGGAATCACTCCAGGAACTGAAATCTCTGCTCTTTCTGCTCTGGAATGCTCTCTGGTCAGCCTTGAATATTCCTTGTGCCAACCTCCCCCAAAAAAATGATCTCAGGGGGTATTTATAGCTCCAAGAAGAAAACTGTCTTCCGAGACAGTGTTTGATGTCTCGCCCAGCGAGACAGTGTTTACTGTCTCGCCCAGCGAGACAGTAAAACACTGTCGCGGAACTCTTTAACTGCCTGACAGTTTCTTGTAACTACCTTCCCACGTTTTAAAACTCTGTTATTCTGGCAGTTATCAACGTGATTCTCGCCCACGACGTTCCCCACGTTCTTGAACAGTTGGTGGCCACGTGTCGGCGGTTTTCAATGCGGTTTTGAACCTCTAAAGTCTGTCTCGTCTGGGCGAGACAGTAAAGTCTGTCTCGCCTGGGCGAGACAGTAAAGTTTGTCTCGCCTTGGCGAGACAGTAAAGTCTGTCTCGCCTGGCGAGACAGTAAAGTCTGTCTCGCCTGGGCGAGACAGTAAAGTCTGTCTCGCCTTGGCGAGACAGTAAAGACTGTCTCGTCGGCGAGACAATCCAAACTTGTGTTCTTTTTGGCATTTTTGGATGTCTTCTTCCTGAGCTGAGTTTGGATATCTTTTAGTATTTTTTGACGCCTACAGATACCCCCTCCAAAGTATTCCAGAATCATTCTTATAGAGGAGTTCTGGGATACTTTGGATAAGATAGGTTTTACTTACGATCCCTTCAATGCTTGGTTGAGTAGATCGTGTAGAAGATTCCATAGATGGCTTCAACTCTTGACCTCTTTGTCTCTCAATCTATTCAGTGCCTTGTAGAATAGTTAAGATTCTTCCGGCGTCGCGTTTATCGCTTGACCGTTGTCGAGATCTTGATTCGAAGCTGGAATTTGTATTTGTGAATTCAGCTTTTGTCATCGAATTGATACGGGATTGTTAATCGTCGTATCAGTCTTCATAAGAACACAGGTTGTCAGGTTATCCCTAAGAATATTTTGAGTAATATTCTCCAGGAACTTCCTATTAAGGATAGGGAAACAGTTTAGACTCGTGTACCTATTGGAGTATTCAGGTCTCTTTTTTGTTGGTAGAGATGAACCCGGAATCGGAGAGGAAGAATTTTATATTCTATCTCCTGGTCTTTTGTTTGTTGGTAGAGATAAACCCAGAATCGGAGAGGAAGAATTTTATATTCTATCTCCTGGTGCAAAGGAAACTCGAAGTGGGATCTCCACCTAGAGAATCTAGATTGGTTTAAATAATCCTAACTGTCATAAGGTTTGATTATCCAATTCAAAATTTGACCTTTCGTTCGTAAAATGAATCGAAAGGAGATTTGGTTGTGGTCCTAACTGTAGTAAGGTTTGACCAAGTAGGGGTTGAGATGATCCTAACTGTTTAAAGGTTTGATCATTCAATTTGTGGACCTCTCGTTCATGGAAGGAATCGAGAGGGGATTTTGGCTTTGTGGTCTTAACTGTAGGAAGGTTTGACCAAGTGGGGGTTTTGAGATGATCCTAACTGTTTAAAGGTTTGATCACTCAATTTGTGGACCTCTCGTTCATGAAACGAATCGAGAGGGGATTTTGGCTTTGTGGTCCTAACTGTAGGAAGGTTTGACCAAGTGGGGGTTTTGAGATGATCCTAACTGTTTAAAGGTTTGATCACTAAATTTGTGGACCTCTCGTTCATGGAACGAATCGAGAGGGGATTTTGTTTGTGGTCCTAACTGTTTAAAGGTTTGACCATGTGATGGTTTGAGACGATCCTAACTGTTTAAAGGTTTGATCGTTCAATTTGTGGACCTCTCGTTCATGGAACGAATCGAGAGGGGATTTTGGTTGTGGTCCTAACTGTTTAAAGGTTTGACCAAGAGAGGAGTCTAGGTGGATTTAACCATAAAGTATTTTGGTGGACCCATCGTCAGTTGATTTGATCGGTGAGGGATTTTATAGTGGGGGACTGTGAATCGTCAAGCACTTCGTAATTTCAATGACAAAGTATTTGGAAAGTCACAGTGGGAATTGGCAAAATTGATCCCGACGATTGAAACCAATTGAGCAACAGATGAATGATTTTAGATTTTTGTGAGGGAAGATCGACTTGATGAAGTCATTGAATCTCATCTCAATGAAAGAATATTCTAAAAAACGCAGAGATAGGGTTTTAACGTTTATCGGGTTATCCCTAAGAATATTATGTTTAACATCCTTCCGGGAACTTCCCGTTACATGAATTATTGACCCCCAGCTTTCTTTGCAAAACTGGGTATAACGAGAAATACGTTATCATTAGTTGCATGTTCGGGTTATCCTTAAGAATATAAGATTCTCTAGGAACTTCCCGTTACATAAATCATCCGCCCCCAGCTTCCTTTGTGAGGCCGGGTTGTATTTAATCGGATGATCGAGAAGCAGTTTATACTCGTATACTCTTTGGAGTGACATAAAGAAGCAGTTTATACTCGTGCATCCAATTGGAGTAAGGGAAAACAATTTATACTCGTGTGCCCAATGGAGTAGGATGCGTCCTCATTTGGCTTGTTTTGCCGTTATGATGCCGGAATCAATTAAGGCTTGGATCTTATTTTTGAGTCCGAAGCAAATATTAGTGGGATGAAGAACCCTTCTGTGGTATGCGCAGTAGTTTGGATCCGTAACCATCTGAGCACCCTCTTGATCTTTAATAGGTGGCAGCTCGATTTTGTCGTTGACCAGGAGGTATTTCAAAATGGTTGGAGCTTCATCATCTTCGAAGGAATACACCTTTTGGAACCTCGTATCGAGAGTCGCATTCCCAGTGATTGCAGACGTCGTCGGTTGGCTCCTCTCAGTTTTCTTCCTTTTAAGAAAATATTCAGCTTGTTCACCGCGCATTTTCAAATCCTTCCAAGTTTTGGATGGTACGACCCCCAGGACTTCCAGGACATCGATGAAAAGATTGTTGTGGCATGTCTGCAAGATGAATTCCTCTGTGACAGGATCTCTGCAATTCATTGCCTTGTTACGGAAACGTTTGATAAAATTATCGATCGACTCTCCTTCATTTTGCTTTTCATCCAAAAGGGTTCCGATTGACACTTCGGTGTCATCGTCGAAGAAATTGCTGAGGAATAAACTTTCCATGTCATCCCAGCAATTGATGCTCCTTGGTTTGAGGCGTCGATACCAATCGAAGGCGGGTCCATGAAGGGTGCCAACGAATGACTGGACCATTAAAGCCTCGTTTCCAGAGATTATGCCCAAATGTGACTTGAAATAAATCAAGTGCTGAATAGGCGAGCTCTTTCCTTCAAACGGTGTGAAGTTGATCAGATGGAATTTTGTCGGGTATGGAATTGAATCCCATTCTCTTGGATAGGGACATGGAATACCTGTCTTTTTCACCTCTTGAACCGTCATCAAAGTATTGACTTTGTTTTCAAGCTCTTTCATTCTCTCATCATCATCTTCATTCGAAGGACATTGAGGAGAATGAGTTTGATCACCCCCTGTAAGAGGCGTCATCGAACCACCCCTAATGTTATTGCTGGGAGAACCCGTTAAACCACCCCCAGCGTTATTGCTATTGGGAGGTGTATCAGCCAAGATGACTTCATCCACTTCTGGATCACTGTCGTCTATGACATTCTGAGCGTGGCGACTGGATTCAGCTCGTTGACTGGACTCAGGAGGTTGAGGCCGTTGAGCTAACAGTTCTTTCATTTGTTTGATGGCTGACTCCATCTCTGTTTTCATTTCAGCCCTAATTTCTTCACGCTGTCTGGCTAGGGCTTCTTGAAGTATTTGAGTGAACTGATCAGTGGTGATCATGAACACTTCTCTGGCTTATCCTACGCTAGACATCGTATCATCCGAAGCGATGGCTGAACAAGTGTCTGAAAGTTCATCCTCCGAGGATATCCCTTCATGCTTTCTTTTATCAACCATGTTGATAGCGGCTTCAGAGAATTCATCCTCTTGAGCAGCAAGCTTCTTGTGGAAATGTCTCAGCTTGGGTTTTGACATTTCGGCTCTAATGAGTCGTGTACAGGAACAATGAGAGTATATTTCCTGGACAATTCTCTTTCGTGTTTTGTTCATACCCCCAGCTTGATAGTACAATTCGTCGGTATGATTGCCGGAAAATCCTATCATCCGTTGGTATGACCTCTCAGGTATGACGGTACTTTTTAGTGAACACGTCTCCTTCTGAGGGTGTAAAACCTTGTTGGCATTCTCGGGACGATTTATCATTGTTGGCATTCTCGGGACGATTTATCACTGTCCTTGAGCCATCCAAGGTTATGTCACAAGTTACACGTTTAAAATCACCCCCTTGTGGGTATGGAATCTTCACGGGCTCCGAATGCTGGTTTTGTACAACTCCAGATTTTAGGGTCCAAGCTTTACAGAATTTCGGTGGTTCTTTGGTCACCGTTTCTTTCTTCTCTTTAATCCTTTGTTGTAGGAGAGCACGGGTATGAGCAGTCTTTGCACGACGTTTTTGTATGCGTTCTTTGAGGGTTGAGCGAGCCCTTTTACAAGAATCCATTCATCCGCCGTTGGTTTAGTAGAGACATGAGTGATTGCTTGTTGAGACAACTGACTCACTCGATGCCTCCTCGACTCTAAGTCCGCGTGATAACGAACTCCGTCGGTTTGTTCCAAGGCTTTAGCCATTTGACGAGCGCGGCGTTGGCGCCGCCTCTGACGAGTCCTCTTCGTCAGAGTTGGCGAACTTCGGTCGAATGACTCCTTAACTAGGGAGGAATCATCATGAGCAGTGCTTCCAGTTTTGAGGATTGCCGTAATAATGTTGCGAGGCAAGGCCTCAACAACGATTGGGCGAGAGTCTTCATACTTAGCCTTTTTTGGCGTGTAAACCTTCTTCAATGATGAGATCTTCTTGTATTTGCGAGACAATGAAGATCTTGAAGAGGATGATGAGAGATATTCCTCAAACTTGGTTTGGTCGAACTCGTACTCGACCGTGGATTCAACTGAAATCTTGATCGGCTGCGACACGACGGTCTCGGCAGCGAGACCGTTTGCTCCCACTGTGGTCGCCAGTTTGTTTTCGTCAAAAGTTGATCTTGTTGTCGAATTCATTATATCTTCGGTCGATTATAATAAATTCAAAGAAAACAGCCTTTTTATAAGACTCTTTTACACAACAAAAATGAAGATTACAACTCTTGAGAAAATAAACGCAGGATCGTTGTTTGGATCACTGCTTTTGTGGGATCTTTGCCTGTGCCGGGAACGCTTTAGCTCGTTGACCACCGAATCACAGATTCTGATTGAATCGTGAGGGGCTTATGATTCTTCGTTCGTTATCGAAGTGAGAATTGGAAACAATATTTTATCGAAGTAAGATAGTCGTTCTTCTTGAAATCAAGTCTAAGCTCGAATGTCAAGGAATCACTCCAGGAACTGAAATCTCTGCTCTTTCTGCTCTGGAATGCTCTCTGGTCAGCCTTGGATCGTCCTTGTGCCAACCTCCCCCAAAAAAATGATCTCAGGGGGTATTTATAGCCCCGAGAAGAAAACTGTCTTTCGAGACAGTGTTTGCTGTCTCGCTGGTCGAGACAGTGTTTGCTGTCTCGCCCAGCGAGATAGTGTTTGCTGTCTCGCCCAGCGAGACAGTAAATTTACTGTCTCGCCCTGCGAGACAGTAAAACACTATCGCGGAACTCTTTAACTGCTTGACAGTTTCTTGTAACTGCCTTCCCACGTTTTAAAACTCCGTTATTCTGGCAGTTATCAACGTGATTCTCGCCCACGATGTTCCCCACGTTCTTGAACAGTTGGTGGCCACGTGTCGGCGGTTTTCAATGCGGTTTTGAACCTCTAAAGTCTGTCTCGTCTGGGCGAGACAGTAAAGTCTGTCTCGCCTGGGCGAGACAGTAAAGTTTGTCTCGCCTTGGCGAGACAGTAAAGTCTGTCTCGCCTGGCGAGACAGTAAAGTCTGTCTCGCCTGGGCGAGACAGTAAAGTCTGTCTCGCCTGGGCGAGACAGTAAA
>BQKN01066336.1:2349006-2375321 GCA_022839385.1 Asparagus kiusianus | reverse complement strand
TATATATATATATATATATATACACACACATATTTTAGTTTTTGGTTCCTATGTATATATATAGTTTATATACATACACATTTTGGTTCTTAGTGTTATCCACAAACAAAGTTTTTACAAAGAAATTCTAAAAATTGTTTATACATGTTTGTTTTCACGTGGGTAAGTTATTTTAGTTTAGTTATATAGACATGAAACAAATATACATTCATATTCATATGCTTTATTTTCTATTGTATTTGGATAAATATTATGTTTATAGATTAAAGACTTGTTTACACTATTTTCATATCTTGTATAAGTCTCTAAATCCATTCTAAAGTATTTCAAAGTTTTATTTAAGTTATTTTGGCAAAATCAAGTTTTTAACATGCTCATACTTATGTGATTTTGCAAAATGATGAGATTTCACAAATAAAAAATGCCTTTTGAAAACCAGTTTTTGTAACATATTCATTTTCATGTTTATAATCATTTCCTAAAGTTTTATATTTTTCTAAATTTATTTGATATTTTAACAAGGTTTGAAATTGAGTTTTACTGTGCATTTCAGGTCTGTGCATGTTTATAAGTCGACTTATGCCATGAGCAAATCGACTTATGAACTGCTCTGGAATTAGCAGAAAGTTTTTGCTACGATTTATAAAATTACAAGTCGACTTATGCTATAGCAAATCGACTTGTGTTTCCTGTAAGTTGACTTATGGGTGCTGTAGAGCCTGTAACAGCTAGTTTATAAGTCGACTTATAAAAGTGACAAGTCGACTTATTATAGCATAACGGCTAGTTTTCCAACCTTGTACTATTTTGAATATTTGGTATTTTTGCTTTGATTTTCTTGTGTTTTGGGGTCTCTATAAATACCCCTCATACCTCATACCTAAAACTAACCAAGAAGAATGTTTTAAATAAGTTTTGCAATGGTTTAAGTTTTGCGTAAAAGTGTTTAAGAGTTTAGTTTGTGAAGAAACTTTCACAAGAGCTTGAGGAGATCATCCATTAGTGTTTGAGCATTCAACTTCTCTCTCTCTCTCTCTCTCTCTCATTCTCTCTCTCTTGTTATCATAGAGAAGTTTTTCTAAACTCATATCTACCTATTTATTATTTTGATTATAATTTCCATAAGCTAGATTTACTTTGAGTTTAGTTTGTTTTGATTTATCTCTTTGCTTACACACACAACCATTGAGCTTATTGTATTTTTATACATTGTGTAATTGAGTTGCGGGGAGTGTGACTTAGAGAGTGAGCCTATATTGTGTTCTTATCTATTGTAGAGAACAAATCTTGTTGTTGAGCTTAATTGTGAGGTCACTTTGTAATACACTTGTACACTGAGAGGAGTGTGTAGTGAGAGACGGGATCGTCCCAAGAGGAGTGGCGTCGGTAGAAAAGCCTAGGGAGAGGTTGTAAATCCAAGCACTTGAGGGAGACACGAGCTAAAAACTAACACTTGAGGTGGTAGTTAGTGTTTACATTGTGAGTGTTTTTGTAAAGTTTTCGATGAGCTAGAAAACCGAGTGTGAGGTGTAAATGTTATTCGGGTGAGCATAGAAAACCCGGTGTGATAGTGGATTTCTCCCCGAAAGTGGGGAGCAGAGACGTAGGACGGAAGGTCCAAACTCCATGATCATATTGCGTGTTTGTGTTTGCTTTGGCGCAATTATTTTTTGTTCATCTTATATTGCCTATTGCATCTTGTTTATTTCATCCTTTATATTGTTTGCCCTTGCTCAGTTTACTTATCCTTGCATATATATCTTATTACATATTATATTTGCTAGGATATTTATTAGTAAGTTTTAAATTGACATAAATCGGAATAGGTTAGCATATGACCGTATTCACCCCCCCTCTAGGGTGTTTTCAATTGGTATTAGAGCACTTTCTAGTGGCATTAGGGTCTTTTAGACACGAATAATGAGGTCGAGATAGTGGTCGCAAATAAGTAACCATTTAAAAGGTCAGAAAATTATTTTACTAACTCACTTCTATATGGTGTTGAACCTGATACTGGATCATCGGTCTAGGGCACAGACAACGGAGAAGAAGCTGATACTGAAGCCGGGCTCGATTATGACGAAGGTCTTGTATTAAACGATATTGAACCCTTTGTAATCGATATTGACGGTGGTGAATCGTCGGACGGAAGTTATAACTGGCAACTTTCTAATTATGCAATAAATGACGATTTAGAGTACTCACTTTGTCTTGATGATGTAATGTAGTGGCTGTATAATAACCCTGACATACATATGCTGCTTCTATCATCTTGCATGACAAAGAAGCATGTCCAAGACTCCTTCAGAACAACTATTGTCCTTCCCGCCAAGGCACGAGCGGAAAAGAGATAGTCTTCGGCAAAAGAGAGTTGTGTCCACCATCAAACCCCTTCTTGAAGAATATTAGCGATGATGAAAAACCTGGTTGCCATTTATTCAGTTATAGTCCACAAGCACGGGATTACATGAAGAAATAGGGATACAACTTCGCGCTCGAGGAAGGTCTTTGCTTTGGTCGAGGTTCTTGAGTTCCACCCTGACCTGCTTATATACTAAAAGGGAAACCTGACAATTATTACGGACATAGAAGAGGTCTAGGCTATACTTCTTCATCCTCTAACAAATACTATTGGCAGGTTAATAACCAATTGGCCAATCTAAACAGGGACAGACGTTCATCAGATTCTTTAGAATGAGATTATGATGTTAGCCTTAGAGAGATGTTCAAAGGCTTAATGTCAAATATGACTACTCTCGATCCTACCACAATGGAAGAAGACGATCAATTGCCATCCTAGGAAGATCCTTGGATCCATCACTTGAACATCCAGTATGGTGATAGGTTTGAGTAAAGAGAACCTACGACTGAAGACAAGGTGGCTCAAATCAATATGGGCGATGATGCGAACCCAAAACCCATATTCATCAGTGCTAGCCTCCCACCAGAAGAAAAGGAGGAGTTGATCACCTAATCAGGGAGTACATCGACGTCTTTGCATAGAACTACGAAGACATTCCAGGACTCGACCCAAATGTGGCAATACACCGTCTTAACATCAAACCGGATGTCAAACCTATCAAGCAGCAATAAAGGCAGTTTCGCCCGCAGATTATAGAGGCAATCAAAGCTAAAGTCAAAAAGCTAATCGACTCAGCCTTCATCAGGGAGGAGCAACATCTGGATTGGGTGGTGAAAATTATTATGGTCCTTAAAAGAACAGGAAAATCACAATCTACATTGACTTCAGAGATCTGAATACCACTTGCCTAAAAGACGACTTTCTTCTTCCCATTACGGACGTTATCATTGACAACACGTGTGGGTTTGAGAGGATGCCCTTCATGGATAGATTATCAGGGTACAACCAAATCAAGATATATTCGGACGACGAGAAACACACCTCGTTTAGGATGTTGCTCAGCATCTTCTGCTACACAATCATGTCATTTGGCCTGAAGAATGCAGGTGCTACATACCAACGAGCCATGATAAAGATTTTCCATGATCATCTCCGGAAAACCATCAAGTGCTAAGTTGATCACTTGGTTGTGAAAAGCTGTAGCAAGAATGACCATATTAAAGACTTGAAAATGATGTTTGATCTCATGTGGAAGCACCAATTAAAGATAAACCATACCAAGTCTTTCCTGGGAAAGTCCAGTGGTAGGTTCCTCGAATTCGTCATCACCACAAAGGGTATCCATATTGATCCTGACAAAGTAAAAGCGATCCATGAATTGTACTCAGAGGGTTGCAAGTACAGCTAACCTACATCTGTCAGTTCATCTCGAATCTCTTCGGAAAGTGTCAACCATTTTCTAAGCTCGCCAAGAAAGGTGTGTCATTCATTTGGGATGACGTCTACCAGAAAGTATTTAAGTATATCAAGGTATATTTGTTGAATCCTTATATTCTCGTCGCACCGAAGTCGGGAAAACCATTCCTGATCTACGTCAAGGTGACGAACCACTCGTTTAGTGCTTTGCTCGTACAAGACGATGACAACGGTCATAAGCAGGTGGTATACTATTTGAGCTAAACTTTGGTAGACACCGAATCTCGATATTCAATGATTGAAAAGGAGTGTCTCACCCTGGTATTCACAATCCAAAAGATGCGGTACTATTTGGTTAGGTAAATAATTTATGTCATTTCCAGCGTCAATCCAATCCGAGTATTCATGACGCAATTGGCTTCCATGAACTGGTGGCTAGTGAGATGGGCGTTACTTTTGTCACAATACAACCTCCACTTTAAATAACAAAAGTCGGTAAAAGGACATGCTATCTGTGATCTTCTAGCGATTAATCCTACAAGGGATGAAGCCAAGTTATACAATAATTTTTTGTATGAAACTCATGAAGTCAATACAACCTCTCATTAGCAGGTGTGAAAATTATACTTCGACTATGCTTCCCGAGCAACCAACATGGCAAGCGATCCCGGATGTTCAAAAATCTCTTCGGGAGTCGGAGTTGTCCTAGTTTCCCCGGAGAAGCATGTGATACCTCGAGCCTATTCCCTTATTAAGTTATGCTCTAACAACGTGGCTAAATATAATGTGCTACTCGTTGGACTCAGTTTTGCCAAAGAGCTAGGGGTGGAGTACCTTGAAGCTTTTGGCGATTCTTAACTGATAGTTAATCAAGTTTGAGGGGAGTATGAAGTTAAGAACCAAGACTTGGTCCCGTAACACCAATCGGCTGTTGAGCTAGCAGACTCATTCGAAGTTTTTTTTCATTGAGTACATCTTGTGCCTCCAAAATACTTATGCAGATGTGCTGGCGGCCCTAGCAGTATCCTTGGTTCAACCTCCCGAGACGGAACAGTTGGTCACGGTAAGAACTCACCAACTCAACATACCTGATTATGCCCTAGACATCAAAGAGGTGCACACAACCAGAATCAAACTCGAACCTTGAGAATAGCTTTTCCCTATCATCGATTATGTTTTGCACAGTATCCTACCAGAAGACATAAAAGAAAGGGATTCTGTACGATGAAGAGTGCTAAGGTTCTATTATAATGCAATAACTCAAACGCTCTATCGCCACGCATACGACAGCTTGCTACTCCGATGCCTTTCAGCAAAGGAGGCGGAAGAAGCTCTCAGAGAAGTGCATGATGGAACTTGTGTACACTAGCATGGTATCAAGTTATGTGATCACCTCAGAAGAATGGTCTATTATTAGCCAACCATGGTCAAGGACGCGGTCGCACATGCTCGACGGTGTCATGCATGTTAGATACATACTAATTACATGCATCAACCTCCAGAATACTTGCACCCTTCGGCAACATCGTGGCCATTCAAGACTTGGGAAATGGATGTTATCAGTCCTATTTTCCCTCCGTCAGCCAAAGGTGACCGCTTTATTTTAGCAATCACCGGTTACTTCTCCAAGTAGGCTGAAACAATTCCACTTAAAGAAGTAAAGATGAGCGACATCGTCAAATTCATCAAACACCATATTATTTACCAATATGGTGTTCCAAGATGAATCATGCATGACAACGGCCCTTAGTTTGTCAGCAACACCTTAATCAAATTCCGCGAAAAATTTAGAATTCAAGACGTCTTGTCGACTGCCTATATTCCCACCACAAATGGATTAGCTAAAGCTTTTAACAAGACCATCATCAAAATCTTATCGAAGCTCGTAAGGACCAACAAAAGAGATTGGGATGATAAACTTGGTGAGGCTCTCTAGGCTTATCGCACTACAGTCCGTATGCCCACTGGAGTAACCCCATACTCTCTGGTGTATGGATGTGAGGCCATCCTTTCACTAGAGATCCAAATTCTATCTCTTCATATTGCTCTCACAACAGTGATGACGACGGAGGAACAATATCAAAAACATCTTGAAGAACTTGAGATGATAGATGAGAAATGCTTAGAAGCTCAACAACAAATTAAGCTGTACTAAACCAGAATTTTCAGAGCCTTTGACAAGAAAGTCAACAATGGGCCTTTAAGGAAGGAGACTTTGTTCTTACCATTTAACGATCAATGATACTCAATTCCAAGAAGAGAGACAAATTTCAGCCCAAATGAGAATGACTATTTGTAATAGAAATAATCTACTCAAATGGTACATATCGCTTAGTCACCAAAGATGGTGATAAGATCATGATACAATCAATGGGAAGTTCCTAAAGAAGTACTGCCCCTAGTACATTCAGGATAACCTATTTGACACATACCGTGCATATTCAGGTACGTAATGACAATAATTACCAACGAGAAGTTCCTGCAGCATACTACACGTAGTATTCTTAAGGATAACCCTAAATCAACGGATTATTCAAGATGAAAACTAATTGTCTTAATAATTCATTCTTAATCATTATAAAAATGATTAAGGCTCTCCCACTGTTGTTATTTTATCATGATCAAGATGATCAACATTCTCCCACTGTGGCAATGATCAAAACTTCCCCACGGTGGTTTTGTAATCATTACCATAATGATTCAAACCCTCCCACCATGATTCTAAGTTCCTTTAGGGATGAGCAAATCCCATTGTCTTTAATCTGTTAGGAACAAATGACCTAGATCCTTCTTGGTCATCGATATTTTCTTGATAATCAGGATTTACTTGTGAAACGAAAGATAAGAAAATACCTTCTTTCCTTCATCCATAGTTCTTGATATATTTTAATCGCCAGAATTAATTTCATCAATACTCCCACTATGACTCTTTGAGCACTCTTTCATTGAGACGAGATTCAACGACTCCATTTGGTCAATCTTCCCTCATGAAACCCTTACCATATGATTGTTGAGTGTTTGATGACCTACGACCCTCCACTACAAAATCCTTCACTGATCAAATCAATTGACGGTGGGTCCACAAAATCATTGGACATAAAGGAAGTGAGAGATAAGAAAATACAATCTTTCCTCCTTTTGTGACTGAACTCATACATCCTTCCACTGTGCTCAGGAATTTAACACTCATACTATTGAAATTCCGACATAGTACTTGAAGTTTCACGTTGCTGATCCGTGGCAATTGTCAAACCCCCTTTCGTGTTAAAAGTTTTCCTAAGAAAATACCGTCAAAAACTTAACACCAAAACTCCCATCATGTCCTTGTTGACAAACTGATTGGTATAAATCAACAATCTCCCACTGTTATGTGTGCTACCCTACTCTCATTTGGTCAAACCTTTTGATAGTTAAGGCCAAAGCCAAAATCCTCTCTCGATTCTCACTACGAATGAGAGGCCCACTCAAATTGGGCGATCAAACCTTTAGTCAGTTAGGGTCATTCCAAACTCCTACTTGGTCAAACCTCCAGATAGTTTGGGCCAAAGCCAAAATCCCCTCTCGATAAATGAGGGATCAACTCAAATTTGATTCTCGGAGTAGAGATCCCACTCTTAGTTTTCCTTTCCAGATTCTCGAGGTGGATATCCTACATTGAGTTTCTTTTGAAGTGAAAGTTAAGAAAATACCTTCTTTTCCTTCAGCACTAGAGCAAAAGAAAAAAAGAAAAAAAAATATCTTCTTTCCCTTTAACGCCAACTTTTTTTGAAGCGAGAGATAAGAAAATACCTTCTCTCCCTTCACACCAAAGAGGAGGATAAGAAAATACATTCTTTACCTTTGGTACAACTTTTGAAGTAGAAGATAAGAAAATACCTTCTTCCTCTTCGACACCGGATTCGTCTTTGCCCCAAGAGAAGACATAACTTTTAAAGCGGAAGATAAGAAAAATACTTTCTTCCTCTTCAAAACCAGAGTCCATGCCTTTCATGCATGGAGGACTTTATCTCAATCCCTTATTAGAGATAAGTATGCATCTAACATATACTGTCAGGTAGTCCATTCCCGTGATAATGGAAAAGTCTACATATTCAACATCATAGCATTAAAATTCATGCATTTCATGCATGATGGACTTTATCTCGATCTCTTATTAGAGATAAGTCTGCATCTAACACATATTGCCGGGTAGTCTATTCTCATGATAATGGTAAAGTTTACACATTCAACATCATAGCAACTAAAATCCATACCTTTTATGTATGTAGGACTTTATCTCAATCCCTTATTAGAGATAAGTTTGCATCTAACACATACTGTCGGGTGGTCTGTTCCCATTAAATGACGAAGCCTACGTATTCGATATCATAGCCATGTTATTATTGATATAATAATGACTGAATCCATGTCTTTCTTGCATGAGGGACTTTATCTTAATTCTTTATTAGAGATAAGCCTACACCTAACACGCGTTGTCGGGTAGTCCATTCCTGTGAAATTGACAAAGTCTATGTATTCGGTATCATAACATTGGGTCTAAGGAAATTCATTCTTTTAGCACAACGTCATATGTGGAACAGACCTAAACAATCCATATGCTAGCCCGACTCAAACGGTAGTCAGTAAAGGCTCATAAAACCTGTTGATGACTAGGGTTTGCCAAAAATTCTATTAATATTATGGTTATTTATTCCAAACAAAATGAGAAATTATAATAATGAGATTGCATTAATCAGAAAACTTTATTTTTTTAATAAAGTTAAAAAATAAAAAGGAGATACAAAAGATAGTGTTATCAATCTACATGGAGCTTGTGGCTACAAATTTGTTGTTCTAACTTAGAAGGCTCCTCTGCATAGGCATGCTCGAGTTCGATCTGCAAATCAGCTTTGAGGGAGTCTTCGGTGGTGGTCGATACCTTTGCTACCTCTTTCTTCATCTCGGCTAGGTTTTCTCTCTCAAGCTCTAATTTCTCGAACACCTGAACTCGAGCATTCTCCACACCAACCATCTCCATTTTTAAGATAACCTGAGCATCCTTGGCTGCCTTAAGCTCTTGTTCAACCCGTGCTATTTCCACACGTCCTGACTCGAGAGATGAATGCAAGTCACGATAGATTGTTAGCTTATTGGAAAAAAGTGATTCCATTTGTCTTACGCGACGCTATTATGCTTGAAGCTCAAGTCTGGAAGATGCTCGTGTGTCATGCCACACTTTTAATCTAGATTCCATCTGAGCAGCTGCATATGAGGAAGCACCAACAGCTTGGAGCTCCCTTAGCTTTCGAAATTCCCATTCCAGATGACCCAGATCCACAATAATGGAATCAGCCAAGTCTGGATATTCTTCTTCTCTAATCCTCGTCACTTGACGATCAAGAGATCGCCTGAATTGGTTGAAGGAAAACTCTTTATGAAGGATTTTGTCGATCATTGCGCTCACAAAGAAGCAAAATTGTGGAGTTTCATGCAAACTATGGCTCTATTCGTGTCGTCATCAGACATTAAAGCTTTGATAGAGTCGTATAGAGATGAAGAAAGCTCTGTAGGTAAAGAAGATAAAATAAATACTCCAAAGGCTGTTAAAGAGCATGGCCAATATTCAAAATCTTAAAGCAAATCACGGGATAGAACTTACCAACGCCGGTAGAGGATCCTTCGACTTGGCGTTCTGAACTTGGCCCCGCTGACCTAACCCCGTGAATTGCTAAAATTGGTGCGAATAAGATAGTCGCAGATTTACCACCCTCACCAGTTAGACTCATAGCTGGAGCAACGGGACTAGCCTCGATTCTAACCATAGCTTCTGTAATTAGCAGATCCGAAGGAATGGTAGTCTCGGGCTGAGAAGTGGATGGTTGAGTTTCAGTGAGGGCCCACTCCAACATCAAAAGACCTAAGTCTTTAGGCTGGTCTGAAGTTCCTGCAATTGTAGTCGTATCAGCTCTAATAGCTAGTCCTACAATCAAAACTCCCACGTGGTTATTCTAAAAACTAACAAATGGGTAATGGCAGTTTCAAGATAAATCCGTACCTACAGATGAATCGGCTTCAACATTTGGTCGTGCAGCCTTGCCATGAGTTTACTCCGATAACATCTTGGTGAGTAATTTGTGGTCAACTTCAGAGAAATCTCCTGTTTGGTCGAGGGCATGTTCGTCGAACTCCCCGATTTTGACATCATGAAAGTCTTCCTCCTCGATGGGTTTCTCCATTGTAACATCTACAAAGCAAGCTAAATTTTAAGCATAAGAAGGAAAAGCGGGAATTCACGCCGAAGGAAAAGCGGGAATTCACGCCAAATGAAAATCAACTTTACCTTCAGCAGCTATAGCAGGTTTTGAAGTTCCAGCAATCGTACTCGCTTCCTTCTATTTTTCTAAAAGAGAATGAAGCGCAAAAACGATTAAAGGAGACAAAAAATTGAAATCGTTCAATTCCCCAAGCCTCCACTCGAATAAAGTAGCATCGGTGTTAGATATACCTGCACTGTAGGTTGATGGATTAGCTTCAGTAACAGGATTGGGTTGAACCCCGATATCCACGTAGTGCTTAAGGGCTCCTCACCCATAGCCTCGTGCATCCATTCAGTAAAGCTTAGCTCTTCAGAACGAGTAAGGCCGAGAGAAGAAGGGTCATATGAGAGTTCACCTTCTTCGTGACCCCCTAAGGGGGTGTTAGTCAATTAGGATATTTTTATACAAAATAGGATAATTGTTAAAGTAGAATAATTTTTCGCTAGTAAGATATTTTAGTGGGATAAATAGGAACAATTTTGTGAAGTGGGATATTTTGATAAAATAATGTAGGATAAATTTTTATAACCATGAAATATATATATTTATACATTCTAAAGATATAAATACTATTTATGTATTTTAAACTTACTATTATTGATTAATGATTGCTTACAAGAATGTTCTTTACTATTAAATAAGTTTTGGTTAGACTATAAGGTATTGACAATTATTATTATAATGGTGGTCTAATGATGGCGATAACCATAATAGAAAAGAAGTAAAGAAAAAAAGAAAAATAAAAAATAAAAAAATAAAAAACAACAAAATAAATATGAGTTCTGGTTTTTTACCACTTAGTTCCAAGCTAAAACTTGGAATAATTTGAAAGACTAGAACTCTCATTTTTGTATAGAAAAAAAATAAAAAAATGGAATAATTTTATACCATTATTCCAATTCTAGTTTTGTTAGAGTTCTACTTGACTAACACTGTAAAATTTTATTCTAATTTTAGTTCTATGTGACTAACACATTAAAATTTATCCCACATATTATCCCAGTTCTAATTTTAAGTTCTAGATGACTAACCCTCCCTAAGAATACAAAATGAGGAATAAGTCCAATGAACTTGAAAATAGGATGACAAAAGCTACACGAGAGCAAGATGTTACCTTCTCCCGGAACATCGCTGAGTGGCTCCCCCACAAATGCTGGCAACTCAATACGTGGCTTATGTACCACCTTCTTTCGCTTTACAAGTCGAGCCTCCTCAGAAGCGACAGATCTTTCTTGTCGAAACTTAGTGCATAACTCGACCCTTGGAGAAACCTGAGTTGTAGACCGGGATCTCTTCCGATGGATGAGGCTAGGTTCTTCTTCTTCTTCTTCTTCTCCAACTCCACCTGGAAGATCAATTGTCATCTTGTGGGGATGAGTAAAGATGACCTTCTGTCTTGGCTTCCTCCAAGCCATTGGCGACTCGGGTTGGTCGGATTGGTGAGTCCAACAGGTAATTGGCGAACTCGCACCCCCTCCAGGGAAGAAAGACGCTGGCAAACCTGTATCTTCTTCCTCTTCATCACTCCTAGCCTCTGTGCCTTCGTCTCCAGCTGCACCCTCTCCAGAAGTTTCTTCTTCATCACTTGGGAGGATCTCCTCTTCTTCTGCAACTGCTTGTTTGCCATTAGCGAAGGACTCGGCAGGCCCTTTCCCCCTCCTCGAGAGTACAACCTCTCGAACTATCTTGGCGGCAAGCTTGGTTTCTTCTTCTGCCTCCAACTCTGAAATTCACTTTAGTTTGGAAGGCACGGTGGCAGCTATCAGCCATTTGCAGCATAAGAATATAAGTTGCAATGTATGCTCTGTAGGTGGGAGGTTGAACTTAGCGCCCAGGTAACCAGCGACACTCCAAAACCATGCCCGTGCACCATCAACAAGTCCACCATGAGTCTTCATCTGTCGGTTCGGGTTCCTAACATGCAGTTGGTCATAACCAAACTGACGAGCGAACCGGCAAGGGAGGTAGGGCTCTATGCTGCAACAGTTCTTTACTTTGAAGACGAGATATCCATGCCTGATATTCATCAGCCACCGAAAACAGCCCATGTCGAGAATGGTTTGACTCTTCCCCGGCTCTTCATTGTCAATCAGCAACTCATCATAATGTCTAGACAACTGAGGGAAGCATTTAAAGAACTCCCAACACTTATGGATTTGAAATTACCGCTTCACCTCAAAAAATTGCTGGGCTTCCCATTTGCAATCCTTTAACAATTAAAACAGGGGAATAGACGGATCAGCAACACTTGACACCGTCATCAAGCCAGGGTGATGGAGAACGAGTCACACCATCAGATAAGTGTAAGGAAGCTCGGTCTTAGCGGTGTGGATCTCACTCAACGGCTTGCTTCCCTCTTGCGTGAAGCTGGTGACTAAGAGTTGAAGCCCACTGTGAATGTCGACGACCATCGCCGAAAGCAAGAAAAGTTTCTTCCTGAGGGTGAGCTCAACAGCCGAAAAGAGGACCTTAATCGGCAGTGCGTCAGAGAATTGGTGCAGTACGATGCATTTCTTCAACCAAATAGCGAGGTAGTCTGCTAGAAGAGTCGTCGATTGAATCTGCTTTTGGACATGCCACAAGAACGTCTAAAACTTAGTGCCCTGGGAAATTTGCCCTCAGCTATACAAGTGGTGTATGATTGCGCCCTTATCTTCGCTATCCAACGGGGTTAGAGGTGCCAACTCGCAAATTTCTTGTCCAGAATGGTCTTCCAGGTGCTTAAATAAGTAGTCCGCAAACTGCTTTAAGCTGAGATAGGGAGACTTCTTCTTAGCATTGATATCTACACCTGCCAGAGTGGTCTAATAATGATACGTAAGCTCCCATAAAGTGTCATATCTGGTAGAGTTAGTCATCCTCATCTGGCTCAATTGCCGACTGATGGGGAAATACTCCTGATATGAGATATCACTCATCGGCAGCCCCGAGACCTTCATAATTTTGTGCGAAGCCAACCCTAACTCTCCATTCCTGGTTAAGAAGGTGTTGGTGTTCGGGTTGTAGAGCTCCAATAGTGCAAAAAAGTGATGTACACTGATGGGCAAACCATACAGGCTAGCACGGATGGGTATATACAACCCACTTTCAGTCAACTCTACACCCCACTGACTGAGCACATAACTCATCATCTGGGTCCACCACTTGTCCACCGATGAGTGAACCTAGTCATAACACCTGTAACCTTTGACAAGTAGCTCCCTTCCAAGCCTTACAAGGCAATTTCTTACAGTGTTGGCCCTTATCGGTAACTCATTTTGTAGAACTTCATCTTGTCCCAATACACTGGGATGAAGTTCACGAACATAACTTTTATCACTGGAGCTCGGAGTCTTGTGCTGACTGATAAAGCCATAACGAACTCGCTCCCGATGCTCTGTCAAGTGCCACGACATCTCTTGTGTCACGACCTGCCTTCTCAAATGTGTCAAAGCATATTGGTGAGGAATTAGGGGAAGAAATCTGAGATTCCCTTCATAATCATTCAGCAACATTTCCGCATCAAGCGTCAGAATCTCAGGGTCCTCGATAGGTTGCCGAATAAATAATTAGGCTTCCTCAAGGGCTGAGTGGAGATGTGATCTTTGGTGAGTGGTGCGTCTGTAATTAACCGCCACAATGTGCAATGATTCCCTCACATACAAGCTTAGGAATCTCTTCACGTCTGCTCACATTGAACTGAGGAATTGCATCAAGTAGTGGCGTTTCATCAAAAGAGGCAAAAGACTCGTCGCTTCACCCATTCACCACACGGGGTGAGAACACCTCCGAAGGGAATTCAATTGCGACGAATGAAGGGTGATTTGTCAAGCGCAATTAAAAGAATATTTTGAAGGCAAAACAAGGAGTCGAACTCATCTTGCGATTCTACGAGATAGAGTCACTACCTTATGGTTTACGAGATGATTTTAACTGTTTCGTACATAAAAGGCAATGTACATTGTCATGTAAACAACATGACAATATACTCTGTCCTACAGATAGTGTAAAATTGTCTCGTTTGCCTTGAGACGTGTTTGACCATGCAAAACACATCTTTTAAGTGTTGACCCTTACAAAGGGGATACCGGCTCTTCCCGTATGCCCCGTGAAGGAGAACAAACAAGGGTACACATTCAAAATTACAACTTTTTAATTGACAAAAACTGTAAAAAACTCACCTCCATATGATGAAGCCATGAGATCTTCTTTCTCAGGTGCATGAGAAGCTTATCTACCCCTCGAGACACGTGATCTCAAGACATGGTAAAAATATGATTTTTAATCTAAATCCTATAAGAAATCAGGGTTTTGTGAGGAAATCTCGGACAAGAGTTCAAACTAACTTGCAAGTGAAGCCATGAACTCAGTTCTTACCAAGGATCAAAGAAGACGAAGCCTCGGTGAAGAGGGAACCAAAGCAAAAGCTCAAACCCAAGAAAAAGTGTCAAAACCTTAGTTCCCTAGAGCTACAAATCTGACAAATTTGAAGAAAGGAAAGGGGAGAAAGCCTTCGAAACTCTTTTATAGGGTTCAAGTAAGGATTTGGGACTCAAAGGAGTGGGGAAAGATAGCTTAAAATCATCGCAACTTTGAAACTTAAAGGCTCAGGAGATGACCGACTCCCTTCAAGCGAGACACCTCGATGTGTCTCGCACGGCGAGATAGCATAAGCTATCTCGCACACGTGCGAGACACACGAGCCTATCTCGCACGTAGGGTGGGTCCCGCGGGTATTTTTGTGCATATTTTTGCCTATTTTTGACATGTTTGAGGTACGTATCCACACTCCTATGAGTATACGAGTATAAACTGCTTCTCCTTGAATCTCTGATAGGTAGATGAGGTTAAACTGATCCCCAAACTCTGAGGATTATATGAGTATAAACTATTTCTCCTTGCTCCAATACCTTAAGAGCTTAAACTGTATAGACTCTAGTTACGTATGTGTATAAATTGTATTTACACCGGAGCGGAAGTCAACGCCCGACAAACGATTCAACAATTTCACCAAAAGTTGTGCTTAGAAATAATTCTACCCTAAATTTACCCCTGGGAGTCGAGTTTTTTTCCCTTTGACAATTTGAATGAGGTTGTAGATAAACTTTAGCGCATGGTAGAAGTTTGGTTGGATAGGTTTGAGGGCCGAACAAGTGTTTGATTTTTTTGCTTGTAGGCTGAGTATGCTGAGATCTCAAAGTTCGGTCCTCTTCTCCTGAGGATTCGAACAAGACTACTGATAAGCTTCATCGCATGGTAGAAGCTTTATCGGAGTTTGAATACCTAAGCCAGGATATTTGAGAGCCGAGTGCATAATGTGCTACGCGAGCTTAACAATTTAGGTGAGCTTGGCTCATGCAGGCGAGGTTGGAGTATGCCGCCGAACCTCATAGGTGAAGCTATTAGGTGAGCTTCAATCAATTCAGGTGAGTTTTAAGCGTTCAAGCGAGCTTAGCTCATGCAGGCGAGCTTCGTAAGTCAAGCGTTCTGGCGAGCTTAACTTCATTCAGGTGAAGCTCAATGTTTAGACTCAATGTTTAAGCGAACTTGGCCTTGTCTGTAGAGCTAGGCGAACAAGCAGATTAAACATTGTTCATGCAAACTTGAACACACAGGCGAAGCTTAGTCTTGCAGGCGAACTTCATTATCAGGTGAATTTAGCTTGGCCTGCGAAGTCAAGTATTCAGGCGAGCTTCAATCTTCAGGTGGAGTTCAACGTCTAGGCAAAGTTTGTCCCTTTACAGGCAAACTTTATCTTCCTGGCGAACTTAAGAGCATGCAGGTGAACTCTAGGCGAATTTTAAGCCTTTAGATGTGCCTTTGAGCTTCTTTGCTAGGATTTAAGGCAATTTTTATTGCCTACAAGGTGTCCAATCGTACTTAGATATGAACTTGGAATGAAGATGATCAGTTTAACGTTAACTCAATGACACGAGCTAATCCCAACATCAACATGTCAAATTCAGTTCCAGATTTTGATAATGGTCAAGCGATAAACACAGCATCAGAAATAATTTAGAATACTCGACAAAATACTGAGTAAACTAAAAGGTGAAAAAGTCAAAGAATTGAAGTCATTCACAAGTCTTTTTCACACAATCTCCTTGAAAAATACTAAAGAGATTAAAAGCAGGGCCTATCTTATCCAGAGTATTCCAGACTCCTCAATAAAATACTTAGGAGCCTAAAAACTTTGGAGGGGTATCTATAGGTATCAAAAATTACCTATAGGTTCCCGAACAAAGCTCAAAATGAAGAAAAGACGAAGAACGTCATCATATGAGTCAGAGAAGATCATCTGAGGCCTAAAAAAACAAAGGAACACGTGAAATGACAAAACGACAAGCGACGAAGCTGTCTCACACCCGGTGAGACACCCTTAGCTATCTCGAATTCTGAGACACCTCAATATGTCTCACACACAGTAACAAGACACGACATATTTTTGATAGATTTCTTAAATTTTGTACAGTTCACGGGTTCCATAACTGCTTGGAAGTATCCATAAATGCGGGGAGGCCGTTATAAACTAATAGTCCACTAGATCGATGGTCGGTTTTAAATTCTTATCTTCAAACATGGCTTCCGAGGCCTATAAATATCCCCCTTACGCACTTGTGAAGGGCATAGACGTACGTGCAAACAGACTAACATTTTGGAAGATCTGAGAGCAAGGACTCACGAATCTCAAAGGGAGAGGCAGAGATCTAGGGCGAAATTCTGAGCAAAAGAGAGTTTCTTCATCATATTCAAGAGATCCCAAGGCCTTTAGTCATTTCTTTGTGTTCAAACATCGCTTTGATCTCAAGAAGAGTGTTTATCTTACCTTGCTAAGATATCCACTTCTGTTCTTGTTTCTAAAATAAAACAAGAACACCAATGTTTGCGTCGAAAGTTGATGTTTTCATTGTGATCGAATCTATTACAACTTTAGTCGTTATAATAAACTCGAATAAAATAAAAAAAATTCGATCTTTTTATAAGATCTCCTTACACAATGAAAATAAAAAAAAAGTTTACAACTTTATCAAACAAACGCAGAGATCGTTTATCGGTCTTCTGCTTGCGTGGGATTCTTTGCCTGTGCCGGGGTTTATCCGTGGACCACCTTTGATCAGATCCGGTTGATGAAAAATTCGGCAGAGCTTCACCTTCACCGGGGGAATGTTTGATTTGAAGCGCTGAAATCGACCAAGCGAAATCAAGGGTCTTCTCGAGATTAAGACCAAGCCTAATCCCAAGGGACGGACGGACGGGGTTCAGATCCTTCGAATAGCTCATTCTTTATGCCGAAGTTCACCGGGATCTGATTTGCCTTCGCTGAAATTCGTGCTCCTTGACTCCTCAATCCAGCAGCACCTCCACGTCTTGATAATAACTCCGCCCCCGGGAAATGAGCACCCGAGCTCATATTTATAAGCTTCATAAGTGGTTATTTTGATGAGAACAAGTGATTTGGCTCTATCTTTAGTTAATAACTGATTAACCATGCTAGGGGATGATATCAAGTCAGTTTGGATGCTCAGGAACGACCAAATCCAGAGAAAAACCGTCAAATACTGAACCGGGGTCGAAACAGCACGCGTAGGAAAAATCCGACCCGCCGCTACTGTAGCGCGGGTCGGAAAATCCGACCCGTGGTTACTGTAGCGCGGGTCGGAAAAATCCGACCCGCGGTTACTGTAGCATGGGTCGGAAAAATCCGACCCGCGGTTACTGTAGCACGAGTCAGTTTGAAATATCTTCGGTATTTTGACCTTAACTCTTTCGTACGACCTCCGATTAAGCTGATTCAAGATGTGTTGGAAAGCTAACGAAGAGATCTACAACTTTCATGTTTTAAGATTTTTCAGATTCAAATTGCAGCATAGTCAAAACTTCGCTTCTTTGTACGATCAGATCACTGTAGCACTCAGTCCGACTGTAGCGCGGGTCGGACTGTAGCGGGTCGGACTGTAGCGCGGGTCGGACTGTAGCGGGTCGGACTGTAGCGCGGGTCGGACTGTAGCTGGTCGGATTTGAGACATCTTCGGTATTTTGGCCTTAACTCTTTCGTACGACCTCCGATTAAGCTGATTCAAGATGCATTGGAAAGCTGACGAAGAGATCTACAACTTTTATGTTTTGAGATTTTTTAGATTCAAATCATAGCATGGTGTAAATTCCTCTTCATTTTATGGTCCACTTTGAGGTGTTCGATACTTTTTGACTTTTCCGAACTTGTATTGTGTATTTCATCATTCCGGTGACTTGTACACTCCAATAACTCACTTTGTATATTCGTTAGCTTTCACGGGGCCAGATAATCCTTTCCTGACTTGGTTGATGACGCTTATCGTCTGCATTTTGTCTCGAGCTATGTGTAGGAACCCATAGGCATTTTTATACGCCTACAGATACCCCCTCCAAAGTATTTCAGGCTCATTCTTTTATAGAGGAGTCTGGAATACTTTGGATAAGATAGACCCTTTCCTCAATCTCATAGAGGGACCTGTGAACTGCTTCAATTCTTGACTTCTTCAGTCTTTAGTCTATTCGGTGTTTTGTCGAATAGATAAAGTTCTTCCGGTACTGCGTTTATCGTCTGACCGTTGTCGAAATCTTAGATTGCAATTAATACGTAAGTTTTCGAATTTAGCTCGTGCCATTGAGTTGACTTTGAACTGATCATCTTTGTCAAAAATTCATATCTGAATCCGATTAAACTTTCTGAAATCATCGTTTACCTTATTTTGGCGAGATTGCTGATGCGTTGACTGGCGTCGACCTTTACTGTAATGCGTTGGCCGGAGTTGACATAGTTTATACTCGTACGTTTGCTGGGGTCTACACAGTTTATGCTCTTAAGACGTTGGAGCGTGGTGGTCTCAAATTTGGGGATGCAGGACCAACTATTAAAGTTGTTTCGTCTGCAGATATGGATCTTATCACGAAGTTGTTGGATGCTCGAGTCACGAGACCAACTGACGGAGCTGGTGCGTCAATGACTCATATTTATAGAATTTTTGGCAAATTCTCAGTCATCAACGGGCTTGATGAGCCTTTACCGACTACCGTTTGAGTCGGGCTAGCATGCGGATTGTTTAAGTCCGTTCCGCATGTGACGTTGTGCTAAAAGAGTTAACCCTTTTAGTGCTACGATATTGAATACGTAGACTTCATCTTTCTCACGGGAATGGACTACCCGACAACGCGCGTTAGGCGCTGACTTATCCCTATTTAGGCTTCGGGATAAAATACCCCAGACTGGTATTCTGGTGTCTTTTCAATCGGTAAAAGACTAAACCGACAACGCGTGTTAGACATTGACTTATCCCTACTCAGGATTCGGGATAAAATTCCCCATGCATAAAAAGCATGGATTTTTGTTGCTACGATATTGAATACGTAGACTCGGTCGTTTTTACGGGAACGAACCACCCAGCAGCACGGGTTAAGCGCTGACTTATCCCTACTTAGGCTTCGGGATAAAATACCCCATACTGGTATTCTGGTGTCTTTTTCAATCGGTGAAAGACTAAACCGGCAACGCGTGTTAGGCGTTGACTTATCCCTACTCAGGATTCGGGATAAAATTCCCCGTACATGTGAGGCACGGATTTTGGTGTTATTAATAATAACCTGCCACAATATCGAATATGTTGGCTTTTGTCCTTTTTAAGGTAAAAGACTGACCGACAACGCGTATTAGGCGTTGACTTACCCCTACTTAGGCTTCGGGATAAAATTCCTCGTGTGTGTGAGGCACGGATTTTAGGAGTTGAAAGAGTGGTGTCTTCTCTTAGGGCAAAGACGAACCCGATACGGGAGAGAAAGAATTTTATATTCTATCTTACAAAGCTGAAGAGAAAGAATTTTATATTCTATCTCTAGTTGAAAATAAGACTCGAGGTGGGATCTCCACCCCCAGAATAAAAAAAAATTCGGATAACCCTAACTATCGGAAGGTTTGATTACCGAACTAAAGGTAAATTTCTCGTTTATCGAAAGTGAATTGGGATTTTGACCTTGACCATAGTAAGGTTTGACCAAGCGAGAGTTTGAGGTGACCCTAACTGTAGGAAGGTTTGATCATCTGGTTTGAATGTGGACCTCTCGTTCATTGGAGGAATCGAAAGGGGATTTTGGTTTTGACCCTAACCATAGGAAGGTTTGACCGAATGGGAGGTTTGAGACGATCTTCACTGTAGGAAGGTTTGATCGCTCGATTTGATAATGGACCTCTCGTTCATTGAAGGAATCGAGAGGGGATTTTGAATGTGGTCCTAACTGTAGGAAGGTTTGACCAAGTGAGAGTGGGAGTGTGAGATGACCCTAACTTTTATAGGTTTGATCACTCGATTTATGGACTTCTCGTTCATTGAAGGAATCGAGAGGTGATTTTGATTGTGGTCCTAACTGTAGGAAGGTTTGACCAAGTAAAAAGTAAGAGTGGGAGTACAAATAACTGTAGGAGTGTTGATTCGTACAAATCACTCAAAGGGGGTTCTTGGTGTTAAGTGATAAGGACTTAACACGAAGGGGTTTGACAATTCGTCAAGGATTGATAGATTAAACTTCTAAGCGTTATATCCGGACTCTAACCATGAAAGTGTTGAGTGCACGAACATAGCGGAAGTTTGAATGAATTAAACATGAAAGAATTTTGGTGGTCCTACCGTTAATTAGTCTGATCAGTGGGGGATTCTGTGGTGGGAGACTATGAGTCGTCAAACATCAATGAGAGTTTTGTGAGGGAAAATAGATCCAATAAAGTGATCGAATCTCATCTCAGCAAAAGAGTGTTCGTAAATCATAATAGGAGTTTAGTGTTTATCACTTTGTTCATAATGATCGGGTTATCCCTAAGAATATTATATTTAACATTCTTCTGGGAACTTCCCGTTACATGAATTATCCACCCCCAGCTTTCTTTGCAAAACTGGGTGTAACGAGGAGTACGTTATCCTCGGACACATGTTCGGGTTATCCTTAAGAATATAAGATTCTCTAGGAACTTCCCGTTACATAAATCATCCACCCCCAGCTTCTTTTGCGAAATCGTGTTTAACATTGTACTTAGTTGGATGTCCGAGAAATAGTTTATACTCGTATACTTTTTGGAGTGCGTGAAGGAGCAGTTTATACTCTTATACTTATCGGAGTCTTCATTTGACTTAATTGAGCGATATAACGCCGGCTTCAACCAAGGTTTGGATGCTATTCTTGAGAGCAAAGCAATCCTTGGTGGGATGAAGGACCCTCCTATGATACGCACAGTACTTTGGATCCGTAGTATTGTCAGCTTCCTCCTGATTGACGATAGGTGGTAGCTTGATCTTATTATTTTCAAGGAGGGACTCGAAGATGGCTGGAACATCTTCGTCTTTGAAGGAGTACTCTTTTTGGAGTCTCGGACCCGAAGTCTTCTGCTGTCTTCGAGGTTGCTGTTGCGACGTTTGATTAGCATCAATAGCTGTTACAGGTGCCTTCCCCTTGCCACGGGAGACGAAGCTTGAGTTCGGAGGATTAGCCATCGGTTGGCTTTTCTCGGCCTGTTTCCTTCTGAGGAAGCGTTCAGCCCGCTCTCCGCGCATCTTCAGCTCTTTCTAGGTATTGGAGGGTGCGACTCCCATAACTTCCAATATCTCAATAGATAGGTTATTATGGCAAGTTTAAAGGATGAAGTCCTCTGTGATCGGATCTCGGCAGTTCATTACCTTATTCCGGAAGTGTTTGACGAAATCGTCGACCGTCTCGTCGTCTTCTTGCTTCTCATCGAAGAGTATCCTAATTGACACCTCGGCGTCATCATCAAAGAAATGAGTGTGGAATAGGCTCTCCAAGTCTTCCTAATTATTGATACTTTCAGACTTAAGACGGCGGTACCAATCGAAGGCGAGCCCGCGAAGGGTGCCAACGAATGACCGAACCATCAAGGCTTCATTACCGGAAATCATACCCAAGTGGGATTTGAAGTAGATCAGATGCTTCGTAGGCGAACCCTTTTCGTCAAACGGCGTGAAGTTAATCAGGTTGAACTTCGTCGGGTATGCTATTGAATCCCACTCCTTTGGATAGGGACACGGAATGCCGGTCCTTTTCACCTCTCGAGCAGACATCAGAGCGTTGATTTTGCTTTCGAGATCTTTTATTTTCTCATCTTCGCTCGTATCGGGCTTTGGATGATTCTTAAGGGGAATAACAGGGCCACCCCCGACATTGTCATCATTGGTGGGACCACCTCCAACGTCGTTGTTTTTAGTGGGGCCACCCCTAGCGTTCTGGTCAATAGGAGGGTCATCAGCATTGATGTATTCATCCACGTCTGAATCGCTAGCTGCTTGGCTAATATTATTACGACGACCGGATTCACCTAGCTGATTTGACAAAGACCGAATTTGTTGGTCATGTTCTTCCCTCATCCGTAGCATAGCCATTTCCATTTCAATCTTGAATGCCTCTTTCTGCTTGGTTAGGGCATCCTCAAGAATTTTAGTGATTTGCTCGGTGTTGATCATGAATACTTTGCGGGATTGTCCCGGACTGGATACCGTATTATCAGAAGCGACTGCGGAGTTGGCATCTGATGCTTCGTCGTCCGAGGATAATCCCATCTGCATTCTCTGATAATCTCTTTGTCTAATAGTTCTTGATCGTAACCGGGTTAGACGATGCGATACAAGCGGGTCAAAGCTAGAAGGTCGAACCGTCTTTCCCTTATCAGCCATATTTATTGTGACTTCCGGAAGTTCGTCACCTTTAACGGCTGATTGTTTCTCACGGAAACCTTTGGACTTAGTCGCTCCATTGGAGATCCTCTCGAATACCGAGACCCTCTGTAGAGCAGTCTTGGGGCAGCTACATGCTGATAATACTTCCCTGATTCGAGATCCTCTCGAATATCTCTTCTGAGGCTTTGTTTCTCGGGTATATCTCTTCTGAGGCTTGTTCATATCCCCAGCCCGATAGTACAACTCATCGATGTTACCGTCAGAGCAACCTATCGGCTGTTTACATGAATCTTCAGGTATAACGCGTTCGTTTGTCTTACGCATTTTCTTCTGAGTAAGCAACTCCTTGTTAGCGTTCTCAAGAGTCACGCATTTAGAGTCACGCATTTGTAAGCGTGAACTCTCGATGGGCTCTTGGAGTTTAATTCGCCGTCCGAGGCGGTCAATTACAGAAGTTTTTCGTGTGCGACCCCCAGCTCGAATAATTGCTCGGGGTTCAGTCACTAGGCGCAAGCGTTCTTTGATCGCAACCTTGTCTTGATCCTTATGCAAATGACCCAGACGATCCGCCTGTTTTCATGAAAAGTTGCTGTTTTCATTGATCTTCTCTTTTTTTGAGATCTGTTACAACTTCAGGCGTTACAACAGAATAAAATGAAAACAAATGGATTACAGCTTTTTAGAAAATAAACACGAGATCCCGTTTTGGTGCGGTCTCGCTTGCGTGGGTTGTTGGCCTGTGACGGGGATGTTGATATCCGTGGACCGCCGACTCTTCAAGATCTTTTCCGGAAAATCCGGCAGAGTTTCGTCTATCCTCTTGGATATAGAAACAGAACTTCGTCGATCTGCGTGAGATCTCAGAAGTGTAAAGTTTATGTCTCGGTTAAACGAGGCACTAACTCTTCTTAGTGTTCACCGCTAATGGGCAACACTAAGGAAAAGGGTAGGGGGAATGAAGAAGAAGTTGATGAAGATCTCTTGCTCCTCGATCCGGCAGGGCTTCGCCGCTCTCTTTTGAAAACCCCGACTCCTCGCTCCGGCAGGGCTTCGCCGCTTCAAAATTCAGATCTTGCTCAAGGCTAAAACTCAAAAGAGGAGCCAAGCCAAGAGCAAAATCAGGAGCCCCTCACAAAGGAGGCCAAGGCACCCTATTTATAGGTGAATGAGAGAGGGGGGGGCTGAAATGGAGGACACCCCCTAGGGGGTGTCTTCAGTCATGGCCGAGACACCCCTCGGGTGTTTCGGTCTGGTCCGAGGCTTTGCTGTTGTCCCGCCGTTGTCCCACCGTTGATTTCTCGTCCGAACTCGGATTTGAGTGCTTTCGGATGCGTTGGAATTCTGACGGCGAGCTCTGTTGATCCCGATGGTTGGATTATCAGTAGGATGATCGGGACACGGCGGGCGTTGGCCCAATTGCGGTGGTCGCGGGGTTTTCGGTCAACCCGTATCCCCGTGATTCTGACATTCTGTCGGCTCACGTAGTCCGTCGGTTTGCTTCAGTCGCTTACTGACGTCATTTGAACTCTTGTGAACTGGGTAGTGACGTTCAATCGTCGCTCGTTGACACTGAGCTGTGTGTGGGGACCTATCGGCAATTTTTGATGCCTACAGATACCCCCTCCAAAGTGTTTCGGACTCGTTTCCTTTATAGAAGAGACCGGGATACTTTGGATATGATTGGTCCAGCCTTCAGTCGGCCTAAGGGACCTGTGGTTCGCTTCAACTCTCGGCTCCTTCGATCTTTGGTTTATCTGGTGCTTTGTCGAATAACTAAAGTTGTTCCGGCGCTGCGTTTATCGCCTGGCCGTCGTTGGAGTCTCGAGTTTACAGCTGGTGAGTTGAGTTTGGCTCGTGTCATTGAGTTGACTTTTGAACTTGCTATCCCTGTCACATCGTGTTGACCTGGAGTTTTCGAATCACTGGGGGTTGACTTTTTGTTGCAACGCGTTGAATGGTGTTGACCTAGGGTTACGCGTTGACCGGCGTACACCCTAGGGTTTTAGAACCGCATGGGTTGCAACGCGCTGTCCGGCGTTGACCTAAGGTTACGCGTTGACCGGCGTCCACCTTAGGGTTTTGAACTGCATGGGTTGCAACGCGCTGTCCGGCGTTGACCTAAGGTTACGCGTTGACCGGCGTCTACCTTAGGGTTTTGAACCGCGTGGGTTGACTTTTGACGCAACGCGCTGAATGGCGTTGACCTAAGGTTACGCGTTGACCGGCGTCTACCTTAGGGTTTAGAGCGTCGCAACGCGCTGTCCGGCGTTGACCTAAGGTTACGCGTTGACCGGCGTCTACCTTAGGGTTTTAAACCGCATGGGTTGACTTTTGACGCAACACGCTGAATGGCGTTGACCTAAGGTTAAGCGTTGACCGGCGTCCACCTTAGGGTTTTAGAACCGCATGGGTTGCAACGCGCTGTCCGGCGTTGATCTAAGGTTACGCGTTGACCGGCGTCTACCTTAGGGTTTTGGAACCGCCAAAAGTCAATTCGTGGAATTCACCAACAATCGGCAATTGGCGTGGGATCGGTGTTCACAACAACAATCGGGGGATCAGAAAACAATTTGGGGAGTCGAAACGTCGCGCGGGGAGTCAAAACCCGGGCAAAACACCCCTGGGTGCCTCAGCAAGGCCGAGACACCCTTGGGGTGTCTCGGTTTTGCCGAGACACCCTTAGGGGGTGTCTTGCTTTTTTTATGGTCCCCCCCTTCTTCATTTGTCCTTTTGCTTATGGTCCCCTCCATTTGAATTACCCCTTTTCACACTTGAATTCTCAAGAGAAAGAGGCTTTTTGCTTATGGTCCCCTCCATTTGAATTACCCCTTTTCACACTTGAATTCTCAAGAGAAAGAGGTCTTTTGGCTGAAATTTTTTTTTGGGGGGTTTTGTGAAAAATTTGGCTGAAATTTTGTGGGGGGTTTTGCTTTGTGCTCATTTGATGAAGGATTGTGGGGGTGCTTTATGCAAAAGGGTTAAAGAATCGTTTGAGGGGTTTATTTGCAAAACAGTCCCTAAAAGGTTTTTTAAAGGGGCTTATTTGCAAAGAGGCCACGAATTTGGGGCTGAAATCCCAAGATTTAGACCACGAACTTATAACCCGAAATTTGTAGAGGGGTTGCAGGACCAACTGTTAAAGCTGATTCATCTGCATATGTGGATCCCATTTGGATGCTCGAGTCACGAGACCAACTAATAGAGTTGGTGCGTCAATGACTCGCATTATAGAATTTTTGGCAAATTCTCAGCCATCAACGGATTTGATGAGCCTTTACCGACTACCGTTTGAGTCGGGCTAGCATGCGGATTGTCTAAGTCCGTTCCGCACGTGACGTCGTGCTAAAAGAGTTAACTCTTTTAGTGCTACGATATTGAATACGTAGACTTCGTCTTTCTCACGGGAATAGACTACCCGGCAATGCGTGTTAGGCGTTGATTTATCCCTACTTAGGCTTCGGGATCAAATTCCCCGTACGTGTGAAGCACGGATTCTTCCACAATGTGGAATATGTGGGCTTGTCCTTTTTAACGGTCAAGGACTAACCG
>BQKN01066336.1:2303220-2348996 GCA_022839385.1 Asparagus kiusianus | reverse complement strand
TCGCTCCGGCAGGGCTTCGCCGCTTCAAAATTCAGATCTTGCTCAAGACTAAAACTCAAAAGAGGAGCCAAGCCAAGAGCAAAATCAGGAGCCCCTCACAAAGGAGGCCAAGGCACCCTATTTATAGGTGAATGAGAGAGGGGGGGGCTGAAATGGAGGACACCCCCTAGGGGGTGTCTTCAGTCATGGCCGAGACACCCCTCGGGTGTTTCGGTCTGGTCCGAGGCTTTGCTGTTGTCCCGCCGTTGTCCCGCCGTTGATTTCTCGTCTGAACTCGGATTTGAGTGCTTTCGGATGCGTTGGAATTCTGACGGCGAGCTCTGTTGATCCCGACGGTTGGATTATCAGTAGGATGATCGGGACACGGCGGGCGTTGGCCCAATTGCGGTGGTCGCGGGGTTTTCGGTCAACCCGTATCCCCGTGATTCTGACATTCTGTCGGCTCACGTAGTCCGTCGGTTTGCTTCAGTCGCTTACCGACGTCATTTGAACTCTTGTGAACTGGGTAGTGACGTTCAATCGTCGCTCGTTGACACTGAGCTGTGTGTGGGGACCTATCGGCAATTTTTGATGCCTACACCGCCATCCTTATCTTGAAACGGGGCAAGTCTACGCTGTCACGGGGCTCCATCGGAGATGCGAAACTCACGGGGATCGACGAAACAGGTGCAGAACATCTTCTGCCTTGACTCTAGTGCTGGTCAGATTTGGGTGACCCGCGGGTCGGAGGGTCGGATTTGGGTGACCCGCAAAGTGGAGGGTCGGATCCAAGTGACCTGCAAATTGGCGGGTCGGATCTGGGTGACCTACGAATCGGCGGGTCGGACTCGAGTGACCTGCGAATTGGCGGGTCGGATCTGGATGACCTGCGAATTGGCGGGTCGGATTGGAGTGACCTACAAATTTGTGGGTCGGATTGAAGTAACCTGCAAATTTGCGGGTCGGATCGGAGTGACCTGCAAATTAGCGGGTCGGATCGGAGTGACCTGCAAATTGGCGGGTCGGATTGAAGTGACCTACAAATTGGCGGGTCGGATTGAAGTGACCTGCAAATTGGTGGGTCGGATTGGAGTGACCCGCGCGCCGGCGGGTCGGATTCAAGTGACCCGCGATTCTTGATCTTTTCGGCCGCCGTTTTGGATTTTGGTCTCCAAGTTTGATGCAGTCTTGGTTGTTTCTTAGCTATGTCCTTCTTCTGCATCTTTTGTGTTTTTTGCACAAGAATTCGTGTGCGCGCAAGCGCGCGGTACTTTTGGATTCGCTCCTCCAGAGTTGAACGGATCATTTTGATTTGGATCCATTCATTTGCTATTGGTTTGGAGGGGAGGACATCTGCTCGCTGTTGGGTCGTTTGATGCTCTTTGAATTTCAGATCCGCCTCATAGCGGATTCTGTCTATCGGCTCCAAAGCCTTAGCAAGCTGACGCGAGAGGCGTTGACGTCGCCTTTGACGTGCCCTCTTCGATAGGATTGGCGCGCCTTCAGTACTCAACTCCTTGATTGAGGAGGAGTTCAGATCTGCAGATCCTACCTCGTTGGAAGACGGAGGGGTGTTACAAAGCGAGAGGGCAGCAGCAACGGGGGCATAGATCTTCCTTCGCTTGCAAGAGGCGGAGGATCTGGAGGAGGATGACGACAAATACTCCTCGAACTTCAGTTGGTCGAACTCGTATTCGACTACTTCTTCAACCGGGATGCAGATCCTAGGTTGCGACACTACAGCTCCGGCAGCGAAGCTGTTGGCTCCCACTGTGGTCGCCAGTTTGTTTGCGTCGAAAGTTGATGTTTCCATTGTGATCGAATCTATTACAACTTTAGTCGTTATAATAAACTCGAATAAAATAAAATAAAGTCGATCTTTTTATAAGATCTCCTTACACAATGAAAATAAAAAAAAGTTTACAACTTTATCAAACAAACGCAGAGATCGTTTATCGGTCTTCTGCTTGCGTGGGATTCTTTGCCTGTGCCGGGTTTATCCGTGGACCACCTTTGATCAGATCCGGTTGATGAAAAATTCGGCAGAGCTTCGCCTTCACCGGGGGAATGTTTGATTTGAAGCGCTGAAATCGACCAAGCGAAATCAGGGCTCTTCTCGAGATTAAGACCAAACCTAATCCCAAGGGACGGACGGACGGGGTTCAGATCCTTCGAATAGCTCCTTCTTTATGCCGAAGTTCGCCGGGATCTGATTTTCCTTCGCTGAAATTCGTGCTCCTTGACTCCTCAATCCAGCAGCACCTACACGTCTTGATAATAACTCCGCCTCCGAGAAATGAGCACCCGAGCTCATATTTATAAGCTTCAGAAGCGGTTATTTTGATGAGAACAAGTGATTTGGCTCTATCTTCAGTTAATAACTGATTAACCATGCTAGGGGATGATATCAAGTCAGTTTGGATGCTCAGGAACGACCAAATCCTGAGAAAAAACCATTAAATACCGAACCGGGGTCGAAACAGCGCGCGCAGGAAAAATCCGACCCGCTGCTACTGTAGCGCGGGCCGGAAAATCCGACCCGCGGTTACTGTAGCACGGATCGGATCACGGGTCAGTTTGAGACATCTTCGGTATTTTGGCCTTAACTCTTTCGTACGACCTCCGATTAAGCTGATTCAAAATGTGTTGGAAAGCTGACAAAGAGATCTATAACTTTTATGTTTTAAGATTTTTCAGATTCAAATTGCAGCATAGTAAAAACTTTGCTTCTTTGTACGATCAGATCACTGTAGCGCGTCCGACCCGCGTTTACTGTAGCACCCAGTCCGACTGTAGCGTGGGTCGGACTGTAGCGGGTCGGATTGTAGCTGGTCGGATTTGAGACAACTTCGGTATTTTGGCCTTAACTCTTTCTTACGACCTCCGATTAAGCTGATTCAAGATACGTTGGAAAGCTGACGAAGAGATCTACAACATTTATATTTTGAGATTTTTCAGATTCAAATCGTAGCATGGTCTAAATGCCTCTTCATTTTACGGTCCACTTTGAGGTGTTCGACACTTTCTGACTTTACCGAACTTGTATTGTGTATTTCGTCATTCCGGTGACTTGTACACTCCAATAACTCACTTTGTATATTCGTTAGCTTTCACAGGGCCATATAATCCTTTCCTGACTTGGATGATGACACTTATCGTCTGCATTTCATCTCGAGCTATATGTAGGAACCCATAGGCATTTTTATACGCCTACAACCAAGCCTTCTTCACGATCAATAAGGATTGTTGAATCGGTGGTCCATGGGATAAAGAGTCCCAGACACAGGTAAAGATCCTATGCAAGCAGCGACTAATAAATAGTCTCAGTGTGTATTTCTAGAGAATTTTTCTATTTGTTTTCTTTGTAAGGAGAAGTCTTATTAAAAGGCTCACTCTTTTGTTTCCGTTGTAAACAATAAACGTTGTAAATGGAAGCTATAAGAAATAGATTCCCAATGCAAACAAGGTCTTTGGCCCTAGTGATGGCTTGATCCCTGTGAGATAAGAGTTAATTCATATTTGATAAGATTTCATTAGTTCTAAAATTTACATGATTTATGGAAAGTATCTGTTGCAGACATCTGATGCTCAAGGGTGTTGAACCACTTGTGATCTTACTTTGTCTCTGTTTCAAAGGCAGCTTTGTAGTGGATGAAGCCACCAATATAGAACCTCTTTAGTTGGATTTTGCTTTTACCATAGTGGACGACTCGTTGATAAATGAAGATGAGTCAGAATTCTATTTGTCATCTCATTAGTCAAGGTTCCTTTGAGTTCGAATCTTCAGTAAGGCCTTGAAGGCGGATGGTTAGCATGTCGGCTTTTAGCAAAAGGAACTGCCCAGACTCCATGAATCATGTTAAATGTCATTTTCCAGGTTGGGTTCGTAAGGGTTAGGGGCACGACTAGAAGCTACATGATACCTTTTGTGGTGGAAATTCTCTTGGAGAGAGAATCCACCATCTCCTATTATACTCCCTAAAATGACAAACCGTAGTGGTTTTCTTGAAGGAGCTTCGGGAGTGTAGGCATCGAAAATTGCCTATAGGTCTCCACGAACGGCTCAGCGCTAAGAAAAGATGATGAACGTCATTATCCAATTCACAGAAGCTTGATTGACGTCGACAAACGCTTAAAGTGAATCGACGAACTACGTGGAGTAACGGAGTTTCAGAATAATGAGGATACGAACTGATTGGGAACCCCGCATCGCTTACAAAAGGCGAAGCGCCGTATGTGTCCCGATTTAATCCATAATGATTTAATCATCGGAGCTTATAAATCTCCTCGTCGGCTTTCCAACGCACTTCGAATCACTCAAATCCGAGTTCGGACGAAGAAATTACGGCGGAAACGGACAAGTGTACGGAAAAAAGCGTCTCAGCAGGAGTTAAGATACCCCGAGGTGTCTCGGCACAAGCGAGACACCCAAGGGTGTCTCGGCCTCGCTGAGACACCCAGGGGTGTCTCCAGGCCTAAAAATCGTCCGTTGTGCAGTTTCAACCACCCGAACTCCCTTGGAGCCTATAAATACAACCACAGGCCCTCATTTTTTTAGATCTGGAATTTTGGAGAATTGGCGAAGCACTACCGGACTGAAGATTAATCGAGTTATTCAACGCAAGAGAGAGAGATTCTTTAGATCTGCATCACCCGTGTTCGTTCCTTAGGATTATCCCGTTGCGATAATCTTAAGAAGAGCAATTATCTTGCCGTTGCCGAGATAAGCGCTTCTGTTTCTAGATTCCTTCGTGAATCGACGGAGTTCTAGATCTGATCTGATTGTCAGGTAGTCTACGGATATCGATGTCCCTGTAACCGGCTAAAGACCCACGCATGCAAGAAACGACGAACGGATCTTGCGTTATTTTCGAGAGAGTTGTAACCTTTCATTTTGTTCTTTTTATTGAATATTTTGAATTCTTTGTAAACAATCAATATTATAATGAATTCGCCAATGCAAGCAACTTTCAGCAAAAACAAACTGGCGATCACAGTGGGAACCAACAGCCTCGCTACCGAGGCTATCGTGACGCAACCGACATTTAAGATTCGGGTGAATGAAGAGGTCGAGTATGAATTCGACCAGCAAAAGTTTGAAGAGTACTTCTCTTCCTCCTCCTCCAGATCCGCCTCTTCAAGCAGGCGCAGGAAGGCCTCCTCTTCCAGAAATACTCGTGGGATCTCAGGCTTGAAGATCGAAGATCCCCTCGCCGCCGCTGCACTCACACATCATGACGCCCCCGCGACGTCCGAAGAGGTCGAAGCTGTAGATCTGGACTTCTCCTCCGTCGTGAAGATAACTGCTGGAGGCGCCCCAACCTTATCAAAGAGAGCACGCCAGAGACAGCGTCAACGACTTGCGTGAAAATTGGCCAAGGCTTCGGAGTCGATGGACGGGATCCGCTATAATATGGATCTGAAATCTAGGTAGCGCCAAGAACAGCAACGGCGAGCCACCAACTCCTCCTCTAAGGCGGAAACGAATGAATGGGTTCGCGTCAAGAGGACCTGCTCCACCCTTGAGGAGCGAATCAAAAAGCGTCGTGCATTGCTCACGCATGCCCAAGTCCTTCTGCAAAAAGTGGAAGAGATGCAGAAAGAAGAAACGGTTAAGAAGCCGCACAAGCACAAACAGGTATGGGTGCCGAAGGCGAAATCAGTGCCTAAGGAAAAAGTGAACGAAGTCACCATCCGGCCTTCGTCAACTTCAGATCCCGTTTCTCCTGTCCCCGCACATCCGACAAAACCATGTGGTAGCGTGGAGCTCATCAAATCTAGAGTTCCTTTGAAAGACTGCCTTGGTCCTCTACCCGAAGATCGAGGTAAAGCACCCGTGAAGGAGCGATTAGGATCGTTGGAGGGTTCACAAACAATAATTCAGACTGGGGGTCATACCAATCCCCCTAAGAATGATAATAAAGGGAAGGCCCCTGTTACAAACCGCATTAGATTGCGGGTTGAAGTTGAAGAGCTCGTTAGGGTTTCACGCTCATGAAAGCGTAAATCTGAACGAGTGACTCTTGGGGACTCCAATAAAGTGTCATATCCCCAGGGGAAAACATATTTGCCCGATGGTGATGATGTTATACATGGGAGGTCATGCCAACACCCTATGGGTTGCTCCAGTCATCAAACTGACGAGTTGTACTATAGGACTGGGGGTACGAACAAGTTCCAAAAAAGAAATGTTCGAGACGAGGATTCTCACTGTCCATGTGCCAATATAATCAAGGCGGTATTATCATAATGCTGCTGTTCTAAAGCCCCAAAAAGAGTTTCGGTGTTTGAGAGAATCTCCACTAGAACATCCGAGGCCAGACCAAGGCATGTCCGTAGGAGGAAACCTGTCCTCCGAGATAATGAATTTCTAGAAGTGTCCGGTCAACATGACCGAGAGAGGAAAGTCAATGCGACACTTTAGCCCGGATCAGTTTGCTACAGTTTCCCGATTACGATCAGGAACCATCAGACAAAAGAATTACCAAAGAATACAAAAGGGACTTCCTTCAGAAGAGGAAACGTCGGATGTTTGCTCAGATGCTTGCTCGGCGATAGCTTCCGATGATACCGAATCCAGCTCGGGACAATCATACGAGTCATTCATGATTAGCGCCGAGCAGATGGCTAAGATACTCGAGGACGCTTTGACCAAACAGAAGGAAAATTTCAAATTTGAAATGGAAATAGCTATGCAGCAAATGAGAGAAATGCGTGACCAGTAAATCGCGGCACTGACAACTCATCAAGGAGAATCTAGCCATCACAATAATCCTAACCAGGGTGATAACGAACAGGAAGTGGATGAGAATGTTAACATGAACATTCCTCCCGTCAATAACAATACTGGCGGTGGTCCTTTGGAAGATAACAATACAAAAGAAGACCACGTTACTTCTCCTCGAAACCACTCGAAGACAGATACAGGCGAAGATAAGAAGACGAGGGATTTGGAGAGCAAAATCAATGCGTTGATGAGTGCTCAAGAAGTAAAAAGGTCCGGAATACCATGTCCATACCCAAGGGAATGGGAATCAATTCCATACCCGGCGAAGTTCAATTTGATCAATTTTACGCCGTTTGATGGAAAGGGTTCTCCTACCCAGCACTTAATATATTTTAAGTCTCACTTAGGAATAATCTCCGGAAACGAACCTCTAATGGTGCGGTCATTCATTAGCACTATTCACGGAACAGCCTTCGATTGATATCGCCATCTTAAACCAGGGAGTATCAGCAGTTGGGATGACATGGAGGACATGTTTTTAACAAACTTATTCAACGACGATACCGAGATTTTAATTGGTACACTATTTGACGAAAAACAGAAGAACGGAGAGTCGGTCGAAAACTTTGTTAAAAGATTCCGGAACAAAGCAATGAACTGCAGGGATCCGGTCAGTGAAGACTTCATCCTCGAGACTTGTCACAATAATTTTTCATTGGACATTCTCGAAGCTATGGGAATGGTACCACCAAAGACCTGGAAAGACTTAAAAGTACGAGGGGAACGAGCCAAACGATTCCTTAAAAGGAAGAAGAATGAAAGGGGTCAAGCGGCAAATAATACTCCACAACAGAACTTTGTCCCTAAAGGAAAAGGAATGGCACAAGCGAATGCGGTGGACGCAAACAAAACATTCCAAGTGTAAGCGCAACCGCAACAGCAACAGAAGGCGCCTCAACAATCAAGGTGGCAACAACAGCCTCAGAAACAAAAGACTTTGGAACCAAAATTCCTAAAAGTTTACTCATTCAAAGAGGATGAAGTTTTCGGTATTTTCAAATACCTCATAGAGAACAAAAAGATCGAGTTGCCTCCGATCCAGGATCAAGAAGATGCTAAAAGAGTTAATGATCCAAAGTACTGCGCATTCTATAGAGCGGTGCATCACCCTACCAAGGCATGCTACGCCATCAAGGACAAGATCTAAGCTTTAATCGATGTCGGGGTCATCACTATGAAGCAACCTAAAGAGAAGAAGGTGGGTGCAAACGCAGTGTCGATTAATTTCGGATCCGTTCCCTTGAACTGGTTTCAGTCTGAGCTAGTGATAAATGTGGCGGTGAAGACCGTGAATGATGAACCTCACAAGCAACGCCAGAAAGGACTTGTGCCACATACAGCTCCAAATGGCGAGATTCTTTGGGTTCACCCCGATCTAATCGGAGATGAATAATGGACTGGATCCTCTTCCAAGAAAAAGTCAAAAAGAAAAGGTAAATCTTGTTGTGGAGCCGCAGCCATTCCATAAGGAGATGACGAAAGTATCCCTACTTTCCCATTATTCGAAGATGAGCAGGAGGCCTTTACTACCAGGAGCGGGAATGAGTACCACTTCAAATATCCGGATGCCTTCGAGCAGTTAGCTAAACAGGGGGTGACCAAAGCTATTCCCTCTAAGACATTGGCGGAAATGGGGGTGATCGCGACCCCCCTGCACCCGTAGTTGTAGAAAAAGCCCAACAAAAGCAAAAAGGGAAAGAGCCTCTACACCAGGAAGTCCAAAACCCGAAGCAATCTCGGTTCAATCTACCGATTGGAAGAGATAAACCGGGGAGTTCGAATACTCCGCATCGCTTTGATATTATGGTACAACTAGCTAATATACCGGCTAGAATAACCTTGTTTGAGCTGCTACGTCTTTTAAAGGACACAAGGGAAGCGTTACAAGAAGCCTTAAGCAATTCTGAAGCTTTCCTGACTCAGATCAAGCCATCTCATGAGGAACCAGAGCCGTCAGTTCAACATTGTAATCTCGCGGCACATCATTTTCCCTGCATTTCCTTCACCAAAGAAGACATGCAGACGAAGAATTCAAAGCATGACTGGCCCTTGTACTTCACCAGGCACATTGGTTCTAGCGTTGTCAACTGGATCCAAGTCGATCCGGGTTCCGCTGTCAGCATCATGCCACTCCGATTGATGTATAATCTCGAAATATCGGCTAGTAAGCTAGCCTTCACGGGCACTACGATCTATGGATTCAACACCAGTGGGTCCAGATCCTTGGGAAAGATTCGAGTAAAGTGCCAAATCGGGGATTTAAAGTCAGAAGTCATGTGCTACGTGAGTGACGCAGAAACCTCCTATAACTTACTGTTGGGTCGATCCTGGATCCACGGTAATCTTATAGTCCCATCAACTCTTCATCGGTGTCTTAAATACGTGGACACCAATAATAAAGTCAATACGGTGATCGCGGATAAGCAACCGTTTAAGGGATTAGAGAACTATTTTACTGATTCCCTTCTATACGGTGCCGAATCCGATACTGAATCATCGGCCCAAGGAACGGACAGCGGAGATGAAGCTGATACCAAAGCTGGGTTTGATTATGATGGTGGTTTTGTACTTAATGACATTGTACCCATTGTAATCAATCTTGACGATGAAGAATCATCGGAAAGTAGTTGTAATTGGCAACTTGTCGAAGATATTACAATAAATGATGATTTAGAGTACTCGTTGTGTCTTGATAATATCACAAAGGAGCTGTATGACGACCCTGACTTGTATATGCCACTTCAATCATTTTGCATGACAAAAAAGCAGGTACAGGATCCATGCGGAACGACACTTGTCATCCCTGCAAAAACAGGAGGTGAAAAGGAAGTTATCTACGGTAAAGGAAGAGAATCTCCAATACCAGACCATTTCTTGGAAGAAGAGGATGATAATGATAAACCTGCCCCTCATCTATTTAGATATAATACAAAAGAACGTGGTCTCATGGAGAAGTACGGATATGACTTCACGCTCAGAGAAGGTCTTTGTTTTGGTCGAGGTCCGCGAGTTCCACCTCGAATGGCCTATGTACCAAAAGGAAAGCCTGACGACTATTATCGCCACAGAAGAGGTTTAGGCTATGTCTCCTCCTCTAATGACGAATGTTGCTGGTAAGTCATCGATCAAATTGCTAACAAAGGTAAAAACGCGTATTCTTCTGATTCTTCAGCTTGGGATTCCGACGCTAGTCTTGGAGAAATGTTCAAAAAGCTAATGTCGAACATGGCTACAGTCGACCCTGCAACAATAGAGGAAGACGATCAGATACCAACTTGGGAAGATCATTGGGTTCATCACCTGAATATGCAGTACGGTGATAGGTTTGAACAAAGAGAACCTCCTACTAAAGATCACGTAGTCCAAGTGAATATGGGTAACGAAGATAATCCGAAGCCAATATTCATTAGTGATAGCCTCCTGCCGGATGAGAAAGAAGAGTTAATCTCTCTTATCAGGGAATACATTGATGTGTTCGCTTGGAACTATGAAGATATGTCAGGACTCGATCCAAAATGTAGCAGTGCATCGTCTCAATATTAAGTCGGATGTCAAACCTGTCAAACAACAATAAAGACGGTTTCGTCCACAGTTGGTGGAGGCAATCGAGTCTGAAGTTAAAAAGCTTATTGACTCGGGCTTCGTTAGAGAAGAGCAACATCCCGAGTGGCTTGCTAATATTGTCCCAGTCCTTAAGAAGAACGGGAAAATCAGGGTTTGTATCGACTTTAGAGACCTCAACGTTGCCTGCCTCAACGCTGCCTGCCCAAAAGATGATTTTCCTCTTCCCATCACAGATGTCATCATCGACAATACGTGTGGGTTCGAGAGAATGTCCTTCATGGACGGATTTTCCGGTTTTAATCAAATAAAGATGTATCCGGATGATGAAAAGCATACCGTGTTTAGGACACCCCTCGGCGTTTTCTACTACACGGTCATGCCCTTCGGCTTAAAGAATGCAGGTACCACATATCAGAGAGCCATGTCGAAGATTTTTCAGGAGCATCTCCGAAAGACTGTCGAATGCTACGTGGATGATCTGGTCGTGAAAAGTCGTGATAAGAATGATAACATTAAAGACTTAAAGACCATGTTCGATCTGATGAGGACCCATCAATTGAAAATGAATCCTACCAAGTCTTTCCTCGGAATGTCCAGTGGTAAATTCATTGGATTCATCGTCACCACCAAGGGTATTCACATCGACCCTGATAAAGTAAAGGCAAATAATGAGTTACAACCTCCGAGAAACCTTAAGAAACTCAGAGGATTACAAGGGCGGTTGGCTTATATCCGTCGGTTCATCTCGAACCTCTCAGGAAAATGCTAACCATTCTCCAAACTCACAAAGAAGGGCGTATCGTTCGTATGGGATGACGCTTGTCAAAAAGCGTTCGAGAGTATTAAAGAATATCTCTTAAAACCTTCTGTACTCGTTACACCAAAATCAGGCAAACCATTCTTGATTTATGTCAAGGCGACGAGCCACTCATTAAGTGCACTACTTGCACAAGATGACGATAACGGTCACGAAGAAGCAGTATATTATTTAAGTCGGACCCTGGTAGGTGCCGAATCCTGATATCCTATGATCGAAAGGGAATGCCTAGCCTTGGTATTCGTAATTCAAAAGATGCGGCATTACCTGGTTGGATAGACTATTTATGTTATCTCCAAAGTTAACCCAGTCCGAGTGTTCATGACACAGCCAGCTTTCATGAATTGGCGGTGAGCAAAATGGGCCTTGCTCTTGTCCCAATATGACTTGCATTTCAAACAACAGAAATCGGTAAAAGGACAAGCCATCTGTGACCTTCTAGCAGCTAACCCAACTACGGATACTGCCGAGATATATGACGATCTGCCAGATGAAACCCACGAAGTCAACGCAACTTCGCACCAACAAGTATGGTGTTTGTACTTCGATGGCGCTTCCCGAGCAGCTAATGTAGCAAGTGCTCCTGGATGTTCTAAGATCTCTTCTGGAGTTAGAGTCGTCTTAGTTTCCCCAGGAAAACATGTGATGCCTCGAGCTTACTCGTTGACCGAGTCATGCTCAAATAATGTAGCCGAATATAACGCGCTACTTATAGGACTCAATTTCGCTAAAGAACCAGGGGTTGAGTATCTCGAAGCTTTTGGTGATTCTCAACTAATAGTTAAGCAAGTTCAAGGGGAGTATGAGGTCCGAAGTCAGGATTTAATACCATATCATAAGATGGTAGTGGAGATGGTAGAATCATTCGAAGGATTCTTCATCGAACACATTCCGCGGTTACAGAACGCTTACGCAGATGCGTTAGCAGCATTAGTTGTATCCCTGGCGCAGCCCCTCGAAACAGAACAGTTTGTTACAGTAAGGACTCACCAACTCCTGGTGCTAATCTACGATGAAAATGGCGAGGAAGAGGATGTTAAAGAAGTATACTTAACTCAGGTCGAGTTCGAACCCCGAGATTAGCGTTTTCCTATCATCGATTACGTCTTGCATGGAATCTTGCCAGAAGACGTGAAGGAGAGGGATTCAATCCGACGAAGAGCACCGAGGTTCTACTATAACACAGAGAGTCGAACGCTGTATCGCAGGGGGTACGATGGTTTGCTGCTATGTTGCTTATCTGTTAAAGAAGCTGAAGAAGTCCTCAAAGAAACACACGAAGGGGTTTGTGGTGCACACCAACCCGGTCCCAAACTTTATGATCGCATCAGAAGAATGAGATATTTCTGGCCTTCTATGATGAATGATGCAGTGGCGTATGCCCGAAAATGTCATGAGTGTCAAATACATGCGAATTATATGCATCAACCTCCAGAGCATCTGCTTCCTTCAGTTACATCGTGGCCATTTGAAACTTGGGGAATGGATATTGTTGGTCCTATAAAGCCCCCGTCAGTCAAAGGTGACCGATTCATCCTAGCAATTACTGACTACTTTTCCAAATGGGCCGAAGCAATTCCGCTCAGATAAGTTAAGACAAGCAACGTCATTGCATTCATCAAACACCATATTATATATCGGCATGGTGTCCCAAGACGAATCATACATGACGACGGTCCTCAATTTGTCAGTAATGCCTTCATCAGATTTTGTGAGAAGTTCAAAATTCAAGACGTCTCGTCGACAGCTTATAACCCCACAGCAAACGGATTAGCTGAAGCCTTTAACAAGACTATCATCAAGCTATTATCAAAACTCATGAAGACTAGCAAACGAGATTGGGATGATAAACTCGGTAAAGCCCAGTGGGCTTACCGCACCACAGTTCGTACACCTACTGGTGCAACCCCGTATTCTTTGGTATACGGATGTGAAGCCGTCCTTCCTTTGGAAATACAAATTCTATCTCTTCGAATCGCTCTCGCAACCCAGATGACGACCAAAGAACAACATCAGAAACGCCTCGAAGAACTCGAGATGCTTGACGAAAAGCGCTTAGAAGCTCAACAGCATATTGAGTTCTAACAAGCCAGAATTTCCCGAGCCTTCGACAAGAAGGTTCGACAACGAAGTTTTAAAGAAGGAGATTTGGTCTTAACTGAAAGACGGCCTATGATCCTTATCTCCAAGAAGAAAGGCAAATTTAAACCCAAATGGGAGGGACCATTCGTAGTGGAGACGGTCTACTCGAGTGGCGCATATCGCCTAGTTACCAAGGAAGGCGATCGGCTTATGATGCCAATAAAACGTAAATTCCTGAAAAAAATACTATCCTTAGTATCTTCAGGATAACCAATGTATCGGGAAGTTCCCGAAAGAATTCCACATGTGGTATTCTTAGGGATAACCCAATCACTATAAAAGTGATAATTAAAACATCCACATTTAAACTTTAAATGTCAGAATGTTTCCTTTTATCAAATTCACTAACTCTCATGAGTTGTTTTGTTGAGACGAGATTGGATCCTTTTGAAAGATTAATCTTTCCTCGCAAAATCCCATACTGATCAAGTCAATTGACGGTGGGCCCGCCAAAACTTCAATCCGCCAATTCACGGCGATTTTCAAAGCTTGACGTGTTAAGTCCTAATCACTTAACATCGATATCCTCTATCAAGTGGCTAGTGCAGACCAGTTTTTCTATTGCTACCTGTATTTCGCTCTCTTTGCTTTCAAGTCAAACCTATAAAAGTTAGGGCCAAAGCCAAATTCTCCTCTCGATTCCTTCCATGAACGAGAGGTCCACTTTCAATTCGAGCAATCAAACCTATAAAAGTTAGGATTGTTTCCGATCTTACTTAGTCAAATCTACAGATAGTTAAGACTAAGATCGAGTCATCCCTTTTGATAAACGAAAGACTGCCATCTTTTCTTTTCCAACCAAACCTATAAAAGTTAGGGTCGAAATTGAATCTTTCCCCTTAATAAATGAGGAGCTCTTTTTGGATCAAATAACTAATCCTATAAAAGTTAGGGTCGTTTGAATCTTTCTGATTCTCGGAGTGGAGATCCCACTCTTAGTTTCATCTTTCCGGATTCTGGGGGTGGAGATCCCACCTCGAGTTTCCTTTCCAACTGTAGATAGAATATAAAATTCTTCCTCTTCAGTGTTGAAAGATAGAATATAAAATTCTTCCTCTTTTATTTTGGGTTCGTCTTTACCCTAAATAAGACCCGGGGCTAAGAATATAAAATTCTTCCGCTCCAACTTTGGGTTTGTCTTTGCCTTGAGAAAAGACACAATTCTCAACTTCCAATCCGTGTACTTTATGCACGGGGAATTTTATCTCGACTCCTAAATAGAGATAAGCCTACGCCTAACACGTGTTACCGGTTTAGTCTTTTACCGATTAAAAAAAACACCAGGATTTAAGTCTGGGGAATTTTATCCCGAATCCTAAGTAGGGATAAGTCAACGCCTAATACGTGTTGCCGGACGCCATGTTCCCATAGAAGGTGGTGAAGTCTATGTATTCGAAATCATAGTACTAAGTCTAAGAGAGGTAATCCTCTTAGCACAACGTTACATGTGAAACAGGTTTTAATAATTCACATACTAGCCCGACTCAAACGGTAGTCGGTAAAGGCTCATCAAACCCGTTGGTGGCTGGGGGTTTGCCAAAAAACCCTAAGTCTATGTCTAACACACATCGCCGGTTTAGTCTTTCGCCGATTAAAAAAGATACCAGAGTCTAAGTCTGGGGAATTTTATCCCGAAACCTAAGAAGGGATAAGTCATCGCCTAATACGCGTTGCTGGGTACCTTTTCCCATAAGAAATGGTAAAGTCTATGTATTCAAAGTTATAGCATCAAGTCTAAGTGAATCAATACTCTTAGCACAATGTTACATGCAGAACGGACTAAAACAATCTGCATGCTAGCCCGATTCAAACGGTAATCGGTAAAGACACATCAAATCCGTTGATGGCTAAGGATTTGCTAAAAATTTTGTAAATTTTGTGTCCATTAGATTCGCAATCAATAAAGAAACATCATGATAAAAGATGAGTGTATTAAATCAAATGCTGGGTCTCTACTAATAAATCAAGTCAAAGCATACAATAAAAAGCTCATTGGCCCGAACGCAGTCAGCGATCAAGAATATGAAATTCTAACTTAGAAAGCCTATCTGCATAACTCTGCTAAAGTTCTGCCTGCAGATCAGCTCGGACAGATTCTTCGGAACTGCTCAAGATCTTCGCGGCTTCATTCTTCAGCTTCATCAATCTCTCCTACGTAGATCCTAGTCTCTCAAGTGTCTGTCCACGAGATTTCTCTAATCTAGGCAGCTCTTCTGCGATAATAGCACCGAACTCCTCGGCATACTTCAAAGCCTTCTTCAATCTATCTACTTCCTCACGGTTGGAATCCAAGGAACTGAGTAACTCGGCTCTATCTGTATCCTTTCTCTCAAGAGTAGCCATCAGCTGCACAATAGAATTCTCATGTGACTGAAGCTCGCTACCAACAGAAGATCTCAAATCACGCCACTGTGCCAGTCTACACTCCAACTGAGAAGATACGAAGGAAGAAGCTCCATTAGCCTTTAACTCCTCCAACTCTCGGATTTTAGACTCCAGAACAACAAAGTCGGCAGTGAGAGAATCAGCCAACTCTGGATATCCCTCTTCTCTGATCATCGTCATGTAACGAAAAAGGGAACGTCTGAACTGGTCAAAACAATATCCTTGATAAAGAAGTTTCTCGATCATGCCGTCAAAAAAGAGGACAAAAAAACCGAGATCCGTGCGGAAAATGTCTTTGTTGGGATCGGAATCGGCCAAAAGGGCTAGGACACGTTCGTATGGAGATGGTTGAGATCCTGCAAGAAATTATATGAAAGAGTAAGAGATGTTCGAACATGATAAAAATTTAAAGCAAATTATAAGCATACCAATACCAATAGAGGTTCCCGTAGACTGAAGTACTACAATTGGTTCTGTCGGTCAAGTCTCAACAGGCTCCGAGATGACAGCAGGTGTGGTCGTTGAGGATATATTAACCTCTCTAGGTAAATCTGTAGCGCCTCTCGGCTGTGAAGGAGAGCCACCACCGTTATGCAAGCTAGCGTCCTCGAAATCGTAGCTGCGTCAGTCGTGACGGCTGGTCCTATGGTTACACTTTTTTATTAGTCAAATTTAAATTTAGACGAATAAAGAGGATCACGGTGGTGGGACTACATGCATACCTACAGATCCATTACCCTCAGGTAAACTAGAGATGCCAGGAATCATAACTGAATCAGTCCTAGCGATTGGCCCTGTGATTATAATTCTTTGTTAGTTAGATAAAAAGTTTTACAAAATGAAGAGAATTAGATATATACCTGCAGACGAATCACCTTCAAAGGATGGTCCTGCAGCTCCTCTGGTGGCCTGCTTAGCCAGCATGTCAACTAACAGTCTAATGTCAGATCCTGAGAAACTTGGTGCTGAGACATACGCATGTTCCTCAAAACCCATATCGCGGAAAGCCTCATCCTCGACTGGTCTCTCTAACGTGGCTCCTGCGCAAATAATTTAGGTGTTGGATATATACAGAAGGACGGGAAAAGAAGGAAGAGATCAGAGTTACCTGCAGTGGTGGCAGAAGATTCTTTTGCCCTAATATCCGTGCCTGGATCCTTCAAGTCATCTGAAAGAAAACAAAGCATGGAAATAATTAAAGGAGGAGTAAATCCTGAATTCCCCAACTCTTTCAACTGCTACTCGAATAGTGTGTCATCGGATTTAGACGTACTTGAGCGTAGAATCGTTGGTTCAACACTATTGACCTGCTCAGCACTCATGTTTGTGTCAACATCCATAGGCTCGTCATGAATGGCATCACACATCTGCTGCATGAAGCTGTCCAAATGGCTAGAATCAGGGAATACAGAATCTTGTGGAAGTTCACCTTCGTAATGGTTTCCTGAAACATAAAACATAATCAAGTTCAACGAATCCAAAAGGTGAATCATCTTTAAGTAATAAAGACAAAAGGGTATTACCCTCTTCTCCGCCGTCGATGCCTCCTAACTCTGCTTCGTAGGTGCGCCGACCGATATATGGTTTATGAGCGGTCTTCTTCCGTTTCAGAATGCGAACTCTCACAGAACCAACAGGTCGTTCATGCATTAACTTAGTACGCATCTCAACCTGTGCGGGAGCTTTGCCACTAGGCCGGGACCTCGCATAGCGAGAAGCGAACGACTTATGCTCATCAACCATTCTACCTGGGGTGATAATAGTCATCTTGTTAGGATAAGTGAATAAGACCTTTCGCTCTGGTTTTTGAAAAACCAATGGAGATCTAGAAAGGATATAACGTTGATGCCAACGAAAGAGGGCTAGATCCATTAATCCTAAAAAGAAAGAGTCGGACAAACCTGTAATAGGTTCTTCCTCGTCAGTACCTAGGTCCACATGTTCTCCCTCGGAAGTCTCATCCTCATCGTCAGTAGGAAGAAGCTCTTCATCATCCTCCTTCCTGTCTCTGCTCGAAAGGGAGGGTTTGGCAGGCTTTTTTCCCCTGCTTCTTTGAAAGCTCAGCCTTACGAGCAGCCTTGATAGTGATTTGAACCTGATGCTCAGCCTCCAACTCTGAAAGACTCCTCATGCCTAGAAACTCATTGGCAAAAAGGAACCAATTGCAGCTGAGAAAAGTAAGCAACGACTTGCGCTTAGAGGAAGGAAGAGCAAAGTAGGCCCCAGTGCAGCCCACCATAGTCCAAAGCCATGCTCGAACGCCATCAATAAGCCCTCCCTCAGTCCTCAAACCACGGCTCGGATTCCTAACATACAGCTGGTCGTAACCGAACTGGCGAGCAAAGCGACACGGAAGGTAAGGCTCTATATGGCAACGGTTCTTCACCCGAAGAACAAGATATCCGACGTGGATGTTCACCAACCAACGGAAACAACCAACGTCAAGAGAAGTCCGACCAGTCCTAGGTTTTTCCTCATCAATCAACACATCACCGTAACAGCCCGAGAAGCGAGGAAAACATTTGAAGAACTCCCAGCTCTTACAAACTTGAAGATCCCGTTATACATCAGTGAACGTCTTCCCGAACCATTTACTCCTTTCCAACAGCTGCACAAAAGGAACGGAGACATCAACAGTACTAGGCGCCGACATCAAATCAGGACGATGAAGAACAAGCCACGCCATCAGGTATGTGTACGGAAGCTCGACCTTTACAGAAATAAGTTCGGTCGACGGTTCAGAACCCACCTGTGCAAAACCATCAACCAAGTACCTAAGTCCACAAAGGATGCCAGCAACCATCGTCGGAAGCAAAGAAAGCTCCCTCCCGTAAGCTAGCTGAACGGCAGGGAAGAGCACCTCAAGAGGTAAGGCGTCAGAAAACTGATATGGAACGATGCACTTCTTCAACCAGATAGCCAGATAGCCTGCTAGCAAGTCTTGGGATGAATAGACTTCTGTGCATGACAAAGGAATGTCCGAAACTTGGTCCCTGCAGAGAAAGCTCCCTCAGCACTGGTAATAGTGAGAGAGCAAGCCTCAGCCTTCTCCATTAACTCATTAATGGCAGAAGGTGTCAAAATGTCTAACTCGCGAACAGTCTCGCTTAAGGCACCCTCCAAATACTGGAATAGATAAATGGCGAATTGCTTCAAGCTGATCTGTCTCTTACTCTTCGCCTGAGTTGTCACTTTGATTAGAGATGTATAATAGTGACACGTAAGATCCCAAAGTGTGTCGTACATATCAGACAAATCCTTCTTCATCCGCTCTAATTGCAAGTTCGAGGGAAAGTACTCCTGGTACGGACAATCCCCCATCGGAAGGCCAGAAACTTTGTGCATCTTATGCAAAGCTAACCCTAGCTCTCCACCGCAAGTCAGAAAGGTGTTACTGTCGGGGACATATGTTTCTAATAATGCTAGAAAGTGGCGACAGCTGACCGGGAATCCATACATGGTGGCTCGTATAGGCGCATATAACCCACTGCTTCTCAGTTCACTCTCCCAACGTCCCAAGACGTAACCAGTCATACGTGTCCACCATCCCTTGGGTTGTGAGTAAACCCAACCAAAACATCTGAAATCTGGTGGAGGTAACTTCCTCCCAAGCTTAGCCAAACGATTCCTCACGGTAGGAGCAGCTGCTAATACCTCGTCTGGGGGTGCGGTATCAAGACCCAGAATCCCTGGTCGAAGACTGCGAATATAATTATGCCCATCAGAGCTTGGAGTCTTATGGTGGGAGATATACCCACAATGAACTCGGTCGCCATCATCGGTGAGATTCCAGGACATCTGTCGCTGTACAGCCTGCCCCTCCAAATGAGTAAAGGAATGCTGACGAGGAATGGAAGGAATATAAAGAAGAGTTCCTTCATCATTATTCAACCAATGCTCATCAGCAAAAGTCAACCTAGCCGGATCCTCAATGGAATCTCCAAACAGATAACCGGGCCTCTCTAAAGCCTGAGTAGAAATGGAGTCTACGGTAAAAGGGGCATCAGTGATCAACTGGCGTAATAAACGACATCCCCCATCTCGTATCAAATGACAGGATTCATCGAAACGACTTCTATCAAACTGAGGAAGTGGATCAATAGCCTGCCAATCAGTAATAGAAGAGAAAACCTCCCCACTGCAACCACTAGTAGCGTGAGGGGGAAGACTGTCCGCAGGGAATTCAACTGCAACAAAACAAGGGTAAAGTCAGAAAAATTATCCATGAATTATACAATGATTAAATTCATCTCACAAGAGGGCAAGATAGGATCATATTGGGTAATTGGTGAGACGATTTTGAGTGTCCTACACTGGAAGAGCGGTATGCATTGTCACGTAAGTAACGTGGTAACGCACCCCGACCTACACAGTGTAAGACAACACGAAATCGTCCCAACATGCCGGAAGACTTGAATTGACTAAGCAAAACAAGTCTGAAACCTCGACCCTCGCGAAGGAGGATGTCAGTTCTTCCCGAATGACCCGCGAAGGGGCCAAACGAGGATACAACAAAACCACGAATTTCCTAAAACCTCGACCCCCGCGAAAGAGGATGTCGGTTCTTCCCGAATGACCCGCGAATGGGCCAAACGAGGATACAACAGAACCACAAATTTCCTAAAACCTCGATCCCCGTAATGGAGGATGTTGGTTCTTCCCGAATGACCCACGAAGGGATCAATTGGGGATACAGAAAGCACACATGCTCACCCCCGAAAGAGAAAGTCACGGAGGAGGATGCCGCGGGAGCCTCCCTCTCGCTATGCTGTGAAAAGGAGCGACTCCTATGAAATCACGGTCGGCGCGGAGACATGGAGAACCTACAATGAAAATCGACGGGTCAGGTACAATCATAAATCTGAATGTCTGAGAGTTAAAAGGAAAATTAAGAACTTTAACTAAAATTTTATAAAATAAATAGGATTTTATAGTTGAAGTCTAATTAAACCTATGAGTTTTGAGCATGCAAACAATGGGCTCATATGGCGGTGTAAACCCTCACGATAAATTTTTTTTTTTGGTGAAATACCCAAAATACCCCTCGTGTTTAAGGCTAAATTCTAGTCAATGACACACTCAAATTGGATCATGATCATCGTGTTTGTTCACCTAACATCCCCGATATATCACCTTTTTGGCTAATTTTATGAATAGACCCTTTTATCAAATTTGGCCAATTTTGCAAATAAACCCCTCCACAAATCTCGGTTTAGTTTGCACATACCCTTCTCAAAACATTGGTCATGGATTTGTGGTCTAAACTTTGGAAATTTCAGCCATAAAATTTCATCCCTTTTTACAAATAAACCCCTCTACAATATATGATTGCTTTTTGCAATTAAACCCCTCAACAATGTTGATTCTTTTGCATGAAAACACCCCTCAAAGTTTGGGCAAATAGGTGTAAAATTTTAGTCCCAAATTTCAGTCCACTTTTGCACAAAATTCCTTAAATTTCAGTCGACTTTTGCAAAAAAGCCCCTCAAATTTCGGCCATAGTGTTGTTTTTACATAAAACCCCCCAAATCTTGGTTTATGCACACAATCCATCATCAAGACCCTATCTTTTTCACAAAACCCAACTCATGAGAACAAAAAGCTTTGATCTTGGCATATAAATTCATGTTATACTCCCATCACAAGCATAAAGTTGCAATCTTTCTTAAAAAAGGAGAGAGTTTTGAAGGAGAACTTACCCAAATCAAGAAGCCTCCTTTGAACTTGAAGATGAAGAAAAAAAACCTAGCCTTGAGGGGAGGATATTTTCGGCCAAGAGAAGAACACAAAAAATCCGAATTTATGAGAAGGTGGAGAAGTTTTAAAGAGGAGAGTTCTATTGGGTTTGGAGTTCTTAGAGAAGGAGAACAATGGTGTTTGGATAAGAGGAGGAAGAAGATAGAGTTTAGGGGGAAAAGAACTCTCTTTTGAAAATTTGAAAGAGGAGAAAAGTACATAATACAAAAGAAGACAAAAGAAAGAAAAGAGGAGACAAGTGTCTCGGTTTTTGAACCGAGAAACCCTAGGGTGTCTCAGCCAAGGTTAAGACACCCACGGGTGTCTCAGCCCAGTTCGAGCCCCCGGATGTTCTTTTCAAACCTGAATTTCACACATGTTCGTCGGTTATTGGATATTTTGACAAAATCAACACTAATCAACGTCGGGCGATTCAAAATCCTAAGGTCAACGCCGGTCAACGCGTAACCCTAGGTCAACGCCAGTCAACGTGTTGCGATGAAAAAGTCAACGCCAGGCGATCAAAACCCTAAGGTTGATGCCGTTCAACACGTAACCCTAGATCAATGCCAATCAACACGTTGCGATCAAAAGTCAACGTCGGGCTATTCAAAACCCTAAGGTCAACGCCGATCAACGCGTAACCCTAGGTCAACGCCAGTCAACGCGTTGTGACAAAAAGTCAACATCAGATGATCTGAAATCCTAAGATCAACGTCGGTCAACGCGTAACCCTAGGTCAATGCCAGTCAACGCGTTGCGATGAAAAAGTCAACGTACGACGATTTAAACCCTAAGGTCAACACCGGTCAACGCGTAACCCTAGGTCAACGCCAATCAATACGTTGTAATGAAAGAGTCGATGCGACGGAGATAGTCAGTTCTAAGTCAACTCAATGACACGAGCCAAACTCAACTCATCAGTTTTAGACTCGAGATTCCAACGACGGCCAGACGATAAACGCAGTGCCGGAAGGACTTCAGCTATTCGTCAAAGCATCAAATAGACTGAAAATCGAAGGAGCCAAGAGTTGAAGCTAACTACAGGTCCTTTACACCGATCGAAGATTGGGCCAAGCACATCCAAAGTATTCTAGCCCCTTCTATAAAAGAAACGAGGCCGGAACGCTTTAGAGGGGGTATCTGTAGGCATCGAAAATTGCCTATAGGTCTCCATGAACGGCTCAGCGCTAAGAAAATATAATGAACGTCACTATCCAATTCACAGAAGCTTAATTTATGTCAACAAATGCTTAAAGTGGATCGACGAACTACGTGGAGTAACGAAGTTTCAGAATAATGAGGATACGAACTGATCGGGAACCCCGCATCGCTTACAAAAGGCGAAGCATCGTATGTGTCCCGGTTTAATCCATAATGATCTAATCATCGGAGCTTATAAATCTCCTTGTCAACTTTCCAACGCACTTTGAATCACTCAAATCCGAGTTCGAACGAAGAAATTACGGCGAAAACGGACAGGTGTACGGAAAAAAGCGTCTCAGCCGGAGTTGAGACACCCCGAGGTGTCTCGGCACAAGCGAGACACCCCAAGGTGTCTCGACCAAGGCCGAGACACCCAAGGGTGTCTCGGCCTCGCTGAGACACCCAAGGGTGTCTCCAGGCCTAAAAATCGGCCGTTGTGTAGTTTCAACCACCCGAACTCCCTTGGAGCCTATAAATACAACCCCAGGCCCTCATTTTTTAAGATCTAGAATTTTGGAGAATTGGCGAAGCCCTGCCGGACTGAAGATTGATCGAGTTCTTCAACGCAAGAGAGAGAGATTCTTCAGATCTGCATCACCCGTGTCCGTTCCTTAGGATTATCCCGTTGCGATAATCTTAAGAAGAGCAATTATCTCTCCGTTGCCGAGATAAGCGCTTCTGCTTCTAGATTCCTTCATGAATCGATGGAGTTCTGAATCTGATCTGATTGTCAGGTAGTCCATGGATATCGACGTCCCCGTCACCGGCTAAAGACTCATGCAAGCAAGAAACGACGAATGGATCTTACGTTATTTTCGAGAGAGTTGTAACCTTTCATTTTGTTTTTTTATTGAATATTTTGAATTCTTTGTAAACAATCAATATTATAATGAATTCGGCAATGAAAGAAACTTTCAGCAAAAATAGGGAGCACTAGGGACTGGACCATGCTGTGAATGGAGAAATCTTCCTCATGGGGATCATGCGGATTGCATGCTTCAATCACAAAAGCTTAGGAAACTTTAGTGGTGTAGGCGTCAGTTGAAGAGCCAAGGTCGTTCTTCCTGAGAAGACAATCAGTTAATAAGCCCTAATCTTTTCCTGCAATCTCATCCCTGGTAGATGGGAGATTCCTTCCAAGAATCTTCATGGTCCAAGATGCCTTTCACAGACTTAATCACTGCTCCTATGCTTATATGAGCTATTGCCAGTTGGAGCTTAAGTGATGTTTGGCCTGATCTGAACATGTGTTCTGACTAGAGTTATTCTGTGATGGTGATTAGAAGTCGGGCTTGCTTTTTCAAAGACAATCACCCTTATGGTATGTCTTCTTCTGGAGGGATTTTAGGGGTATTGGAGGTCACTCTACCATCTAGCAGATGGTGTGCTTGGCAAACACTCCCCAAAAAGTCGCTGAGGCTTTCGAGGACTACATCTAGGTTGGTTCCTCTTAGCCAAAGCTAACCCTCCTTAGCTTGCATGATACAACTCCTGACTTCATTTAGCTTGGATGATGCAACTACGATGTTGTTCTACAGGGTGAGTAGAATCAGATCCTTGTTCAGAACTTGACATATCTTCCCAAAAAAGAAAATATGCCCCACGGTAGGCACCAAACTGTTGATGACTGTGACCAAATAGTCAATTAGATCTGGGCTGGGATCGGTTCTAATCTGGAACTAGCTCGGTCCCCGTAGGTCCTTGTCGGGATGAGGTAGGGGAGAGTGATGAAGGGACAAATTCCTTTCTTGACTTTATACATGGTTCTTAAATGGGAGGCTGAACTCCATGCTGCACAAACAAGAAGAACCCGTGAGAGGGTGGGGGCCGGTTCCCACATGGTTCCTCTGACGGTCAAGTTAGTAAAAACTCAAGTGAGGAAGGGGAAGGTCAGGAATCGAGGTGGTTATTGAGGTGGCAATGTGCCGTTACAAAGGGTCTATGTGAGCTCCTCTGTGTAGATGAAGAACTATGCGTTCTTTTCTTGACAGAGAGAGAGAGAGAGAGAGAGAGAGAGAGATATTTAGAGCCAGAGAGAGAGCTTCCTCTTTCATTGAGCTCCTCCTCCCTTGAGGTTAGGAATCTACCTGTATATATCTCCGTCATGGGGATAAATGGGTTCCCCCTAGCCAAGCACAGGGAGGCGGTGGTGAAGTACAAGCTAAGAGCCAAGTCATCTATTGCTTTATAGGTGTCGGCTGGCGACTGGATGGAAAACCACTTCGGCATGGGAGATGATGTCTTTGCATTTTTGGGAAGTGATTGAGAGCGTGGCAGAAGGCATGCCGGCATGCTAAATTATCCCTCGCTTTATAGATGTCGACTGGTGACTAGATGAGAAGTCACTTCAACACGGGAGAGGATGTCTCTGTATTTTTTAGGAAGTGATTGAGAGTGTGGCAGAAGGCATGCTGCCATGCTGACAAGTCATGTAGACCATCAGGCTAGAATTTGGATAAGGCTTGTCCGAGGTGGACTGGGATGCCAACATATGCTCTGGGGGAGAAGCTTGAGGTGGAGGTTGAGTCCTCAACTTAGTCGACAATAGTGAATGTCCATCAAGTCGTCTTCGTGAGTTACCAAATAAGTGGTCGGGTGGACCTTTGGTGGGTTGTCTTCGACAATAAGGTCCGCTGATCCCGCCTTCCGTGTAGGGATGAAAGAATGTTGACATGATAAGTCGGCGGGGTCGAGGCCCCTATTAGGCTTGGGCTACTAAGGTGGTTGAAGCCGGTTTGCCAGGACTATGAATGTATTATTTTGTAAATATTCGTATCTTGGGTGAGTAAACACCATAAGAAAGGTAATGTAGGGGGTTGAAGTAAGGTGAATTTGAGGTAGTATAATAGAAAATATTTTTAAAGAATGTCACATGACGGGCAATATGAAGCATTCGAGTGGTAAGTTCATAACAACAATACCCCTTGTGAATGGTGCTATAGCCAAGAAAGATACATCATGCAGTACGTGGAGATAGTTTATCTCATTCATGAGTTAGAAGTAGGACAAAGCAGACACATCCAAAAGTGCGTAGAAGAGAATAAGGAAACTAAGACTTGAAAAGTTGAAAATGTGGAGAGGTGTTAGGTAATACAAAAGATGGATTAATATTGATAAGAAAAACAGCAGTCAGAAGTGCTTCTATCCAGAGATATTGAGATACAGATGCTGATATCATAAGAGCTCTAGTGGTGTCGAGAATGTGATGATGTTTTTTCTCAGCAACACCATTTTGTTCATGCGTGTGTGGACAAGACTGTTGAGAGAGTGTGCCATGTGATTTTAAAATAGATTGCATTGCCAAAGGGATATATTCACAGGCACTATCAAAGCGAAATATTTTTGTACGTTTATAAAACTGGGTGTGAATCATATTTGTAAAGTCTTTATAAATATTTAAAATATTAGAACAAGCATGCATGAGATATACCCAGGTGTAGCGAGGATAGTCATCCATAAAACTGACATAATATCATTAAACAGACAATAATGGTAGTGGGGAAGGTCCCCAGATATCAGAATGAATCAAATCAAATGGGGCTAAAGCAATTTAATTACTGGATGAAAATGGTAGGGCAATTTGCTTAGCTAATCAATACCCAGTACAGTTTGATAAAGTAGAGAATTTAAAATTTCCTAATGCTCCTGATTCAGATAAAAATTTTAAGTGAGAATAAGAGATATGACACAAGAGATAGTGCCACAGATCAGAAATAGGGAGCCATTGACAAATGTTAGATGGAGTGGAAAGATATAGAGACTCCAACTGATAAAATCCATTAACCCTATGACCTATCCCAATCTTCTGGCCAGTGTGATCCTGGACAACATAAGATTTAGCATTAAATAAGATAGTGCAACCTGAATTTGTAATTTTCTCAATGGATAAAAGCTACATAGATAATTTAGGAATATGAAGAACAGACGAAAATGTTAGACGACCATAACTATTAGAATTTAGAGTAATATCAACTAACTGATAGACTACAAGGTGAGTGTCGTTAGCAGTATATATGCATAATAAAGAGGGAGCAGGTGAACAATTTGTAAGAATAGAGTTATCAAATGTCATATGATGAGATGCACCTGAGTTGAATATCCAAGGAGTAGAAGTACCAGAATGAGCAGACAAGGCAGTAAAATCTGAGCTGGAGGCAGCTCCACTTAGCCTAAGATTCTTGGTTATTAATACAGTAATCTATGACAACTGCGAGGGCTAGAACTCTGCAGCCCTTGAGGAGCAAGGCTAACATTAGCCAAAGCAGCAAATGGAGATCGAGTCTTCTCAAGTGTTGGACCAGGTGGTCTCTTATGATATTTATCAATAAGATGACCCGACTTCTTACAATAATGATAGTAGAGTTGCCGAGAGGGATCAGATATACTTTAGAAGGACACTGATGGGAAGAGAATTGCTGAGAGTAGCTAGAATAGTATGTGATGAGGGTAATAGTTGAGATGCAATAACTAGAAGGGAGACCATCTGAAGGCGCGTCTCTTCAGATATAAACTCAGCCACGGCTTCATGGAGACTGGGAAGAGGACTACAATGAAGAGTGTGTCCACGTAAGCTTTCGAACTCATAGCGAAGGCGCATGACAAAGTGATATAACTATTGACGGTCACGTTGTTTCTAAAATGCTATGTCAAAGTCTGGAAGCATCTCAGGAACAAGTTCCTCCATCATCTGCAATTCGTCCAATAGACTGATAATAAGGAATAGAATTCTTGAATAGACCATCACCCTGACGTGCATCCTAAAAAGCTTGGTGAAGTTGATACTCACGAGCAACACCAGTCTGAACAAACATGCGACTGAGAGCTAGCCACTGCTCACGAGATGAAGATGCTCGTCCAAGGGAGAGTGGAGTAGTAATAACTACATAATGCATAATATATGTCATGATCTATTGATCAGTACGGATCCACTGAGAATAAGTGACTGAGAGTCATCAGTAGTGGAATCACTAGAAGTGACTTCTGATATGGAGGATGTAGATAATGAAGGCATAATAACAATTTTGGATGGACAATGAAGAGATCCGTCAATATAACCCCATAATGCGAAAGCTCTAAGATTATACTACATAGTGAGAGACCATGCAATGTAATTTTCGATATTTGTAAGTTGTACATCAAGGGGTGGAAAGGTGTAGAGTGCTTTCTTGTCCATGGCCCTGAATTTTTTTAACAGGACTTGAAGTAGTTTTTTTGGATAAAAGATGGGCCTGCTGAAGATGGGTCTGAAGATAAAAGACCTCAAGAATAAAAAACTCTAGATCTCAGCGACTGAGGGCGATTTGAGGGCGACGTTGTTGCAACTAATTTGAGGGTGGCGAGTTTGGTGGCGGTCGACAAGTTCGATGGCGGCCTGAATCGACGATGAGGGCAATTGATGAGAGATCGGAGGGCTACGATGATGGCGAAGTCGGGCGACGACGACGGCTGGACGATGACGGTGGCGATCGATTCGACCACGGCGGTAACTGTGAGCACTGGCGGCGATTTAACCACTGTAGCTGATGACGAGGGCAGCTGATGACCCGATTCGAGATTAGAGGGCTATGATGATGGCAACGTTAGGTGATGACGACGGCTGGAGCTAGGATTAGGGTTAATTTGTGACGTGGGCTTTGATACCATGTTAAGTTTGTATTGAAAAGGACTTCACACTTGATAATAAGATTTACAAGATATACAAGATATATATACACACAATCAGTAAACACTAGGAGGAGGAGGCTGAGGCGACTATAGGGTGGCTGGTATGATATTTTCTTACAAATAACATTTATTGCGAGGTGATTGGTCATCAATGCACAGGAGGGGGGCTCGAGACTCGAGATGTTTCATCGCATTTCTACTCATCGGATGGTCACGAAGTACCGCCTTTTGAGTCATCGGATGGTTAAGTAGTCGACTCAGCCAGGAGACGACACATAATGCTTATCGGGTTATCGACATAAGATGCCTTTCGGGTCATTGACATGTGACAATTTTTGAGTCGTCCTCGCAAGATGTCGGCGTGTCGAGTCGACGAGTTGGGCCTCTGATTATCTTGAGATGCTGACTTGATTATATATAATGCAAAACACTTGTCTATCATTGATTAGAGATTATTTCTCATCACTAAAATGACTATAACAACATCTATTTAACATGAGTTTTACTTACTGAACCATGTTCATATTTATATTCACTTTAGTATACGTAAATAATAAATTATAAACGAATATGAGTATTATATTCTTTCGAATCAATATCCATGTGTACTCTGAGAACCTATTTCAATGTCCTTTGTGTTAACGAGATTTTGATTGGTTAGACTAGTTACCTTATAGTTGTACTTCAAATGAGTCGGCAGCCGTTGAACAAGTAGAAGCTGAAATTGAATCATCTTTTGAAGCACAGCTAAATCATACATTGATAATAATGGTGATTTAATACAATTACTCTACATTGGGCCATATTTCTGACTAATTGTAATTTTTCTAATAGCATTTTCTATTGAAAATCCTGAATGACATATTTTGAAGCACATTTAATTAATGGCTAGTGATGTGGGTAGGATTTGCTGTTTAGATCTTAATTAGCGTATCATATCTTTTTCTCTCATGTCCCACATTTTGATTACTACTTGTTTCTTTGTCTAGTGACACACTCATATGCCGCGATAAACCAGTGTTACAGTGTCGGTGTGATCGAAGTGAGCTCCTTTGATCATCTTATTAAGAGAAAATGGGAAAAGAGCTAGGTGTGAAAAGTGAAAATACAAATCTTTTGTAGGTACTACCACTTGTTAATTATGTCAATACAAAATTGCCTTCTTTTTTACAAATTAAAGCATTGTTAGATGATCCGTTTACGGATTCGGATTCTCTCCACTATCCAAAGGACAATGAAGGGTCCACTACTTAATCATAACTATTGATTATGTAATGTGTGGCTATATGATATTTCTCTTTGAATGCAAATTAGGAATGAGTGCAATACACGGGGTACAGTGAGTGTCAGATTTAGAATGTATCTCAACCATCCACTAGATAATCAATAGTTACGATTAAAAATAGTGGTCTCGATCTCCACTATTCTTTTTGTGGTGCGGAGAATCCAAATTCGCTGCTTATCTTTCTTCATGCAGTAGTTTTTATTGAACTCTTAAGGCACATATCAAAATGAGCCAACAAAAATAGAAGGGATATTCCTTTTTTTGTCACCTTTATTTTATTGAGTTCGGTTCTATCTTTGATTCTTTGCAATATTTTTTATCGTGGTTTGGCCGGATTAGAGTTCTATCATGAATAGTTTATTTTATAGTATCATGTCAAACTAGGAAAAACTGGGGCTAGAGATAAAGTTACTCGGTTTCCTCTAGTACTATAAACCAAGGTTACATAGGAGAGGTATATTGAGTGAGCCTTGAAATAGAGCATAGAAGAACCGAAGGGTAGATTTAACTGAAGGCGTAGATTTTTTCTTGATTAATAAAGAAATTTGATTTTTTGTTTTCCAGATAATCCTCCCCTTCAAGGGAAAAAACCCCATCATTCTTTTATGGTCTAGATCTGTGTTTGAGTATCATGCACCACTCTTACTTATGGTCGTATATATACTTGTAAGAGAGAGGGCTGGAGAGGAGAGAGAAGAGAGAGGAGAGAGTAAAATGAAAGGAATTGATACAAGGAGTACGTCTCAAGTTAGTTAAATAAAAAGAGAGAGGAGCAAATGATATCGAGGAACTCAAAGCCTCAAACAACCATCAGTTGTGCAGTCACTTTACTCTTTAGATTTCTTTTCCCTTTCCACTTCATTCCTAATCTAATCTTTTAACTTTTATTTTTATTTTTTATACATTTTCTTCTTATCATAGAAATCATTCACATATGTCAAGGTGGTGTGTCTCGTTTGATTAATTAGCGGCTTCTTTTTCATTAGCAGACTCGTAAAAAGATATTAAAGCCACTAAGAATCAACTTTAGTAAATTATCTAGTCTTAGTTGGTAATAAAGCAGTTAAGGTTATATGTTTAAAAGTGGCATTTACATGCTTACCCCCATTCAGTATTAGTGTTTGCTATATACTATTAACATAATTACGGTTTGTTCAAGTAAATTTGGATCACCTTTACTAGAACAGTCGTAATTAATTTTAAATATAACTATCAAACCATATAAATGAAGGTTCATTTGCCATTGAAGTTCGCAATAGAGTGCTGTTTCCTCTCTCACTCACTACGCCTTCTAATTTGGGCTTAATTGCACTTAAATGATTACACTTAAGTGAACCTTTTTGTTTTAAAAACCGAACAAGAAAAGACCCAAAGTATTTAAGAGGCTATTTGGTTGGTTTACTAGATATTAAGGAAAATGAGATATTAGGGATATGGAAACAGCTAAGAATGTGTTTCCATTTATTTACTTACAAAAACCTACGAAATGAGTTTGCTTGAATTTAAGTCACATCATCCAATAAAAATGTATCATATAGTTTTTTTTTCACTTTTTTTCAATGTGTGAACCAGACAAACGACATGAAATCATTATAGGAAATACATTTCCTGTAATTGATTTTCTTGAATTTTTAGCCAACCAAATAACCCTTAGGTGTTATAAATAGACGCTTCAAAGTTTCAAAATGTTATGTTGTGCGCGGCGGAAGCTTCTAGGGCAACACAAACAATAACTCGAACTAAACCACAAATAATATGCAAACCACAACCACTGCAAGAACAAACAATTTACGTGGTTCGGCAAGTTGCCTACGTCCACAGGGCAAGGAGGGGGGAGATTTTACTACTAGAAATCAAGGGAATACAAATAGGGTTACAAATCTCTCAGACCAAACCCTAAAACAAAGCACTTGATCTCTCAAAGCTCTCCCACAATTGGATGCAACAAATCTCTCTTAGAGGCTGCTCAAAATCGTCCTTCAGATACCCTAACAAATCAGGTTTAGGGTATATATAGATTACAAAACGAAACGGGTCAAAAAACCTGAAGCCCAGCCCAAAACATCGTCGGTCGACCACGGCGGTCGACCACGCAGGTCTCGCAGTCGACTGCACTGGTCGACCGAACCATCAAACCCGAGAGATAAATCGATTACAGTCATCCGCGGTCGACCGCACCGGTCGACCGCCACCAGCTCCGGTCGACCGCACCGGTCGACTGCCAAACTCTCTGCCTGACTTCTCTGATTTTTTGTAATTCTTCATGTTACACGTTGGTGCCCTCTTGTTTACCCAATGATACAAATATGTACCCCAAAATTGTAAATGGCCTCACTTAAATACTCCAAAGTTTCTAAGAGTTTCACTTTCTCACCTTCGATCTGTTATGCATGTGATGTAGAAAAAAGATAACACCGGTACCTTTGAGTTGTTTTTTATAACTATGCAGCATTCATTTGCAAACACTTAAGCATATGGTTTTTTTTTTTTGTTTGTTCCATTTGAAATTATTGGGCATTTAAGCAATTAAGTCTTTAATTTGCTTCTTCTATTTATAAGTCTTCAAATTAATTTAAGAAAATACTATTGCTATATTACAAATGTTGAGAAAACTAAGAACCAGGGCACAACAAATTATACAACCAATGTTAATTAGTACAACTGGAGACAGAAAAAGATGATCCAATAACAGTAACTTTCTCTGACATCGTTTGGCTACCAAGTTAGATACTCTGATCAAACCCACAAATATCTGACAAACACTATATATAGTTCAAATATCTGAAAGTTACTACTGCTCATTTTGATTCAAAAGTATAAAGTATAGCAACAGCGATAACAATAATTGAGTAAGCCTTGGGACCTTCACGTAATGCAATTAGATATTTAAGGTTGCTTATGAAGAGGATCCATTCATGCACATGTGATATGATTATAGCTAGTAAATGTATGGTTAAAAAAAGGTTTTTACATCAAAACCGTCTTTACTTTTATCCAAATTTATATTTACCAACTTTAAAGTTTTTTTTTTAATGTAAACCACATTTACTTACTAACATATTTGCAATGTCACACATTTTTATTCACTCACGGAAAATCAAATATTTCCATTTTACCCACATCTTCTTCCTTCTAACCTCTAACTCTAACTGTAGCCTCCTCCATCCTCTTCTTTTACAAACCCTAAACCTAATCCTAACCCATGGTCGCTACCTCCCTCAAAACCCTAGCCTTAACTTATGGCTGTCACCTCTCCCAAAACCCAAACCTATGGCTGCCACCTTCTCCAAACCCTAACCCTAGTTCCCACTTGGAAAGGAATGGGAGACGTAGGAGGTTAGAGAGGAAGAGGGAGAATGAGAGAGAGAGAGAGAGAGAGAGAGAGAGAGAGAGAGAGAGGTTCGGGGAGGAGGGAGAGGGAAGATAGGAAGAATAGGAGGATGATGATGCTAGGGTCAGGGTCAGGGTTAGGGTTTGTAAGGAAAGAGATAAAAAAAGAAAATGATGAGGGGATCGAAAATAGCCATTTCTTGGCTAAAAACTGGATTAGGTGTGACATTGCAACCATGTTAGCAAGTGAAAGTGGTTTATATTAAAAAAAACAATTTACATATGGTAAATATCAATTTGGGTAAAAGTAAATGTAGTTTTCATGTAAAAGAAAAACTATGTAGTTGTTTACCTCTTCTTTTCTTTCATTACTAACTTTCATTTGTTATTCTTGTGTTATGTTGTCATAAATTATTCAGATTTATTTCAAATTCGAGAATTGTGTGCTCTGTTTTTCTACTTTTTCTCAGCTGATTTATTTTGTTTTTTGATGGTATTAGTATATATTTTTTTTTGAAATAAATAACATCATCAATATAGTTAAAGCGCATCATATAAATAATAAAACTAATTTTTATATATATGTAAGAAGGAACGATAAATAAAAGAAATTTCATGGTGCAAGGGACGTACGTAGAGAAATTCGAAAAGATCTCTCTTCTTCCTAAAGAAAGTGAGCACATGAAATAAGGAATTTATGTAATTTTTTCTTAATAAAAAAAATTCTCAGAACCCTTTAGTTCATAAATTAGATTTTGTAATTAGCGCCTCCCTGCATTTTGGCTTTGGTAAATTTCCAATATGATGGACTTTGGCCTAGATCATTAATGGAATTTGGCCTAGAATTAGCCTTATATCCAACTCAAGCGCTAATCATACACTTGAAGATCTAATCGAACTCATTGTGCTAAAACCCGAAAAAAAAATTTCAACTATTGTTAGGCAAAATTGTTCCCTTGAATTTAGCCAGGTAGTGCTCAGATCCCAACTAGCTAGTACATTGGATACAAAATCATACGTTGCTTGAATTGACTCCAAACAGGTACCCCTCACCATGTGCACTTTGGTATAAACAGGTACCTAACTTTTGGACTTTTTATCTCCCCACAAACAATCAACCATCTCGAACTTTTAAAAAATTATTAATTATCACAAGATTTAAAAAAAAATCTAGTAAATTAGATGAAGACAATAACGCATCCAAGCAGAAAAGAAATAGATTACATTAGTATATGAATAGGAAAAAGAATTCCACCGCTCCACAAATTAAGCATGCATCTTCTCTTCTCGACATACATCAGAGCATGACAATATGACTATCCATAAACTTTTTCATTTAAACTCATATCCAAAAACACGGATGTAATTTTCTCTTTCGCCTGATATTTATCGTACTCGATGCATCGGGCCAACTAGATAACTTATTGTATCCAAATATTGACACGCGGTGTATAATCTGGATATCGGATTGTTAATATGAATATGTTTCTGTTTTCTGTCTTGACTGTATCTCATCAGATATATCCAGTCAACTGGATAATTTCTCCACTACTAAGTCATGCACCCCACACATTACTTGAAAAAGAGAACTTCTTAAACTTTACCCTTCCCCCACTCCGCAACTCCGCAATCAAGAGGCAACAATCGAAAAAGTAGAAGGGGAGGAAAAAGAAATGGAAAAAGAAAAGGAAAAAGGAATAAAAAGGGGGAAAAATCCACGCTGAAATTAAATTCAAAAACGGTGGTGCTACGTGAGTGGGCCCATGCAAAAACCAAAGCATGTCTAGAGAGAGAAAGAGGGGGGGTGTCGGGGGTGGTTTTTAGAGAGAGAAGCTTCGACGTCACGACAGTGAGGACTCAAGAGGACAGCTAGCAATGAAAGGAGGAGTCTTTACCTACCGTTTGCAGAGGCAGCAAATTTAACACCCACGGTACAATTCACAAACTCATTCATTTTCATTCATTCTCTCTCTCTAGAGACTTTCTCTCTCTAGACAAACTTTCTCTCTCCTCACGTTCACTCCCTCCTTTTCTTATTCTCTCTCTCTCCTCCCCTCCTACTCCTTTTAAGGCCCTTCCCCATTTGCCCACCCCCTCTCTTTCTCCTCAACAAGCATCCTTCCTCCATTTTTAATTCCATTAGAAATTTGAGCAGAGTTTTGTAGCTGAAGAAGAACTAGTTAGAAATTTTTTAGAGAGGGAGAGGGAGTTTTGAAGAAGAGAACTTTTTCCTAGTGGTACCATTTCTGAGCTCTGATCACTCTGCTTTACGTGTCGATTATCGTAATTGATTTCATTTTGTTATTTTTGGAGCCAAAATTTAAGTACCCAATTGATTTAATCTCTCTCTCTTGCACAAAAATTACTTCATTTTGAATGGTAGTTCAATCTTTGGTGATCAAAGATTGAATCTTTTTTACTTTGTTTTCAAAAAATTCGGATTGTTTTTTTTTTTTGTTCTTCTAAATTCCTTATATTTTCTAATAGTTGTTTAGAAATTGGTGTTTTGGGGAAAACCATGCGTTAAGCTAGCTGCTGTTTCTTTCATCCTGCGTTAATTTTTTTTGCTCATAAATTGTTTGCATTTTTTGGATAATTATCACTTAGGCCAATTAGTAATAATGTGAGAATGGGATAACAAGAGTTTGTAGGTTCAAAATTACTTAGGAATTTGATTTTTCTTATTTTCTTTTTTAAGAAGAACAGCTAAAAATTCAAAGAAGAAATTTTCTAGACAGACACATTCACTTTTTTTTCTAAAAATCGAACCATTTGAGTTTTTTTACAAAAATCAACCCATTTTTCTTAATCCGGTTCCTAAATAGTCGGGATTGTCAACCCCGACTATTTAGAAGGTTACAAATTCCCAATTACAATCCTAAACCCTAACATTCTATGCACTAAATAGTCGAGGTTGGCAACCCGACTATTTAGGAACCGGATTAAAAAAATATGAATCGATTTTTGTAAAAATACTCAAGGCGGTCGATTTAAAAAAAAAAGTGAATGTGTTTGTTTAGAAAATTTATTCAAATTCAAATTGATATTTTTTTGGAGAAAGTAGAGGAAATGTATCAAAAATTGGCATAAAATACATCCTTTTCCCCAAATTACCCTTCTCATTTTGCCCATTGACCATTTTCCCTCTGCTAAAATGCGCCGAGACAAGGTCAATAATAGTAAGAAGCAATCATTGTCAAAGATTTTTCCCCCCTCCCTTCACAGTAAGGCAAACAATTGTAACTCTGACGTGCACGACCAATAAAAGGCCTCCACGTGTAATCCCACCAATCAAACACGATCCACGTCATCAATTCCTTTGCTAGAAAGATTCAATGTACGTTAAAGAAATTTAGGAATGTTCCTCGTTGGTAAAACTTGGCAACTAATTAGTTCAACGCGGTTAATAACTTTTTTTATAAGTACTTGTCAACATTTTGCTAAACTTTGTTTATTATTATTATTATTGGACAGATATCATGGCTTCAAATGTGTACGTGGATGAAAAACTTGATATGATGTGCGAGGGGCTATTTGACAATATTGAGGATTTGTTGGATTTTTCAAGTGATGATGAATTATTGGGAATTAATAGTGGTGACAACAACAAGGATGATGATATTCATATTTCTCAAGCTACAACATCTTTTCCTAATTCAGGTGAAGGAAGCCGAGTTACAACCGCTTCCGAGGAAAACAAAGTTGTAAGTTCGTTTCCTCATAGGAGGTCATTTGTTTTGTTTTGTTTTGTTTTTTTTTTTCAATTTGTTTAATTTTTCTCTATTTTATCATTTTTCAGAAAAAACAGTGTTAGTGGGCTATAAGAATTAAACTATTTTTTGTACTGCAAGACACAGAGAATAGTATAACTTTTGTGCAAGAATAATGTAACTGTGTGCAGACTAGTTCTCACTTCTCTTCTTAGTACGAGTTTTGAGGGTTTTGAGCCATTTTTTTAAAAAGAGAATATTGTTTATTGTAAAATTTTTGTTACTTTCAAGTTGAAAAAGAGTATTTTGCTTGTGATACTAGGGTGTCGCTATCATATCATAGTCTGTGTATTTAGGGGCTATTTGGTTAAATTTCTATAAGAAAGAGGAAAAAGAAAAGTACTTAAAATTTAATTTCCTTATATTTCTATAAAATATATAGAACTCAAAGGAGTACCATATTTCTTATTTTTTTTGCTATTTTTTTGTTTGGTTCAAAGTATGAAAAAGTTTCTAACTTTATAAAAAATATGTTTTCTTTTTTTTTTGGCTGGATGTCACTTTATAGAAAATAGTTTACCAACAATACCTATGAAAAATAACATAGAAAAAATACTGATGTACTTCATTATTTTTTTAATATAAGCGTCAGATTTCTGTGTGATTTTAGCCTATTTTGAGCGGAAATTGATTTTCTTAAAATATGGTGCTTTCTATACTTTACAGAAAACTTTTCTGTAAATTTTTTTGAACCAAACACAGTTGAAAATTTTAAAAAGGTTTTATTTACAAAACTATCACTTATCATTCACTTTCTACATAAATTTTCTATAAAAGCACTCAAGCAAACAGTCTCTTAGTGTATCTTTCACATAGTAGGATATAAAATTTAACACTTGCTTCAATTATTTGAAATTAGTCCCCACAAAGGTGTATCTTAGTCTGGCCAGACTACTGTGCATTTCATGTCACGACGAAACCCTTTTCTTCATTTTTTTTTTCTATTCAAGTAGAAAATGAGAAGTTTTCAGATTTCGTTTCTTGTACTCAAATTGATCGGCACACAATTTGACGCTCCCTACGTTGCTATCAGTCTATCTCTACTTAATTATTACTTCTTTCGAATTTCGAATATTTTGGAATCTCTAAGCCACTCTGCTTTCCTTATGGTGTTTTTTTTTCAAATATATTTCTTTCCGGTTTCTAAATAATTCGACATCCTGAATGTGTATTCTACAGTGCGAAGAAATCGAGGGTGTGGATGATTGGATCACGAATTTTCTAGACGACTCCAATTTCAAACTAGATTGTTTTCCCGCCGCCGCCGCGATCATCGCCGAGAAGGACGGGCCATTGTTTGAATCTTTCAGTCCGGTCTCGGTGCTGGACGAGCCGAACAATGTCAGCGGCGACAAAGGCGGCGGCGGCTCGTCGTCCTCCTCCTCCTCCTCTTCCTCCAGCTCCAGCACCAGAGCCAGCGAGATGGTCGAAACTGTCTCGCTGGCCCCCGTTGGCCCCACCATGATGCTTGTCCCCGCCAGGGCCCGCAGCAAGCGCCCCCGCCGCGCAGCACCGGCCCACGTCACCGTCCCGATATTGCCGCCATCCACCGATGGCCCGCCGGCCATCCCGACGCTACTCCCGGAAGCGGAGAGCTTCGGCGAGTCATTTCCGCCCCCGATGAAGAAGAAAAAGAAGAAGACGTCCCTGTCCGTCGGCGGCGCCAGCACCGCCGACGATTCAACGACGGCCAGGAAGTGTTTACATTGCGGAATTCAAAAGACCCCGCAGTGGCGGGCCGGCCCAATGGGCCCGAAAACCCTATGCAACGCTTGCGGTGTTCGTTATAAATCCGGCCGCCTCTTCCCGGAGTATCGGCCGGCCGCTAGCCCAACCTTCGTGCCGACCATTCACTCAAATTCGCATAAGAAGGTCGTCGAGATGCGGAACAAGACGGTGGCGGTGTCGCCGTCCCCGGAGTGCACTCCGGCGGCCAAGAATTGTGATCTTCTTGCATACATTAGGAGGAGTTAGAGGGGAGTTCAGTGTGTTGAGTTTGATTTGAGAGTCATTTTATTGTTGTTACTATTATTGTTTCTTCTTTTTTCCTTTCGGGTTTTTTAGTGGGTCCCCTTATTTTGTACAGATGGGAAAGTGAAATTTGAGGGTTTAGGATTTTAGATGAGGAATTGAGGAAAATGGGTGGAGAATACTTAGGTTGAGGTTTAGAAGAAAGGAAGGGGGTATATGATCTTTTTTTTTTAGGGGGTCTAGCTTTAAGATATTTCAGCTTGATGTATTGTATTCTTTTTGCAGTCAATTGATTAGTAGGGAAAAAAAATTATTGATGGTTTCATTCTTATAGTCATTTATGTATTCTTTTTCTAGCATTATTTGGAGATTTTGTTTCCAAGCAAAGAGATGAAGTGTTTCTTATTCATTGTGTTGAGGTTGTCCGTTTATGCTCAATCTAATTGAAGAACGAACAAAGATCTTAACAAACGACTCAATTATATTGTGAATATACAATGTTTTTATTGATCTTTAAGAGAATGCATGCTTCTTCCTTCTTTTTTTTTTGGGTTACCTAAAGGTAAACTGTAACTTTGTAATTAAGAAAAGAAAAATGCTTTAGGGACCCAAAAACATATGACCCTATATGGGACACGTGAGGTGTCGGCGGCCTGTCCCATGGTGCACTGTTCATGAACAGTGCACCATGGAACACGGCCGACACCTCACGTGTCCCATATAGGGTCATATGTTTTTCAATCCCTGTTGCAACACCCTTAAGAAAAAGAATTTTTAATAACAAGGGTTAAATGAAAAGGGGTTAAAAGTCATTAAAGCATTCACATGGCCAGCTTGTAATACAAGTTGGTAGGTGGAATATGCATCATGATAGGGTTTTGAGATTGACAGGGGAATGCTTCAGCTTTAAGCTTGTGCTCCTTAAACATATCTTTCATCCAATCTGTTGATTGGTAGATTTGCATCATCTTAACCTAACATGTGGGTTATCAATGAGTATAAACTATATACCCAACTCGTTTTATTTCTTTTGGATGGAATATCCTACCTCGTTAGGTGATGGTTAATTAATTGACTAACGTTAGGTTAACCATTTGATGGGTGTTTAACTTATTTTTAGTGAGCAAGAGAGGATATCACATCATAAGAAAGCAAACCCTCAGCAAGAATTTGCTGTTTCAATCAAGTCCATACTGCAAGCTATAATATTCCCTTGATTGAGGGTTAAGTTTATCCGTATAGAGTATAGCATACAGCGCTTGATACTCAGTAGTAACTTTTGAATCAGTGTAATACAAGGATTTTGAAAATTAATACACAGATCAGAGTGTTGTTAATTCTTTTAGTGCACCACTAATGCTGTTGTGAAAACCATCGGATATTGTTTTGGGGGAGTTAACACTGGCATCAGCACTGAAACTGAAGGTGGGAGACTGATTTATACTTGGATATAATTTTCCTTCCCTTTCAATATCATTGCATGTAATTATTTGCTAAAGGAAATTGATGAGACACAATAGAGTGGTAATCTACTGTTCTGCTTTATTAGCTCTTTCTAAGTTTTGGTGGAGGGAATCATTTTGAGTTAGAAATCATTTGTGGTTTGGCAATTAGCTCCAAGTTAAATTGAATACAAGTTTTTAGCAGACCAATTGATTTGGCTGAAGATCTTTTTCATCCAAAGAGCTTTGAGTCCCAATATCATAGAACTACATGCAAGTTGGTGATTAAATCAAGCGCAAGGCACTATTGTTCCTTGTGAATAAACATTAGGTTTGTTTCCACTCATCAAGCATCACAATGGCAGCAAATGAACGAGTCAGGCCATTAATTTCGATATAATGTCACTAAAACACTTTTTGCCTAATTTTTTTATCTTGTAAGCACTGAATGATAGGATTTTAATTAAAAAAAATTGGTCAAAACACATAATTGACAATACACATAATATTTCATTATGTATAGTTTAAATAAACTCAAAATTTGCCTAGGCTCCAATAATCTTACACCTTAAACAAGTACAGAGAAACTCAAAAAGAGTGTGGCTCAGTTTATCACCAGCTTAAATCTCTATATCCGTGAAAGTAACTTTTATACATGGGGTACTTCAAGAGAGTTGATCTCTGACCACCTTGAAGTAAACAGTCCAAATATATAATGGTTAAATTTCCTCCACTGTTTAAGCCAACTTGATTTAATTTTGCCAACGGTTAAAAATTACATGTGGAGGTAAAACATAACAATCTCACCATAATCCACAAACCCCTTTTGCCTGAATCCTTTAATTTGGTCTTTTCTTATAATGAAAGAATTGTGGTAACTCATCAAAAGGCAATATATTTACATTCAGTGAAGCATCTCTTCTGAAAATATACATAAATCCCCCTTTCGATCTTCGAACGACTGGTATCATCGGAATATAACTCTGCTAAAAGAACGAATTTCAGATTTTGTGATACATTCAAAGGGTTTTGTATATTCATCCCTTAAATCATCCATATATATTTGCAAACTTACCCCCAAATCTCAGTATTTGCAAAACTACCCAAAACTCATCAACCGTTGGAAGAAAAATTGGCCCCAGACTAACGCTGCCGCTTATCAAAAGGTTTTGGGATTAGATCTGGGCTGATTTGTCGAAGTGTAAAACAATAGAAAAAAATACCCACAAAACCATTTACTAAGTGGCAATGTTAGACCAGGGGAGGGGGGTTATTTTTTTTTCCAATGTTGATGAGCAGGGAGTAGTTTTGCAAATACTGAGACATGGGGGTAATTTTGTAAATATGGATGGATTATTTAAGCGGCAGTCTAAATCCTTGCAGATGAGTTGAATATTCACCTTAAGGTCACCATGGTGGTATTGATACTGCTTTGGCAGCATCAAGGTGGTTCAAGCGGCAGGTTCCGAGGAGGAATTCAGGGAGCTCTTCCTCGGTATTTCCCTGCAAAATGGCTCATTTCATTAGGGAGATGACCAAAATTTAGGGTATACTTAAAAATTACCATGGATTTAAGGAGTTATGCACAAAACGACCATAAAATTCTTTAATAGAGAAAACTACTCTGAAATTTCAAAGTTGTTAAAAAAAATAAACTACTGAAAATTATTGCTGCAGTGTTAATGGCTGCGATACAAGATCTGAAGAACTTTATAAATAGGAGAGGAGAGAGTAAAATAGAAGATATATAAAGTACATAAGTGCAATTGTCACCTTATCCTACCTTTCGTCAAGAATGATACTTCAGTGAAAAATATTCATGATAGTTTCTTTAATAAAAAGTGGCTGAATTACCAAATTGGTATTTTATTTAGGCCCTTTTGGCATTTTAAATAGGCAACTCTACATTATAGCATTTTAAATGATCCAAAGATGCATCAAGTCTCAAATTGTCACTGGCAGCCAATTTGCCAGCAAGAACCCATCACGTGCGTGCACTTGATGTCGTTTTTTTAGTTGGTGATGTGGTAAGGACTAGCTGAAGTGGAGAAAGAAGTAGGGGCTCTTTAATTTGGGATTCAGATTCAAATTGGGGCCAACTTTGGACATGATTTGAAATTAGGAGATTTCCGGATGGGGGAATCTAAACGAAAATTGATAAGGGGAAAGCATGGGCAAATTGAGTAGGGTGAGAACTTCGCATAATATCCTTCAAAAATTGGGCTAATTATCCAATTTGGGAGAACTGGGGATTTTAGGGTTAGTTATTGACCTGCCTAACCCCTGCCACGTAATTAATGAAGCTCCAGCTTAGCGCTCCGACACAGATTTAGTGATCATGCAGCATGGACGTGATGAATTCTCGCGGGAAAATTGGCCGGTGATGAAAATTTGGGTCTTGTTGCGCATTTGGATTATTTAAAATGCCTTAATACAGAGTTGGCTATCTAAAATGCCTTATTGGTAAAAGACATCTAAATAAACTACCAATCTGGTAATGTAGCCAATAAAAAGTTAATGGTAGCTTTATGCATAACCCTTTGCAGATGACACCTTAGTCTAGCTGTCGTCAGACGTGACAATTTAGTGAAAAAAATCTTCTCTAATTTAGCTTTGTGCAAACACCCAGAGTTCAAGGTGGTTTGTTGAATTTTACCCAAAAAAATAAAAAAAAAGCCTGGTGGTACAGAGCTGAAGTTTACCTGAACCAGAAATGCCATTTCTATCACCAGGTTAGTCAAGTAACCAAGTACAAGACTCACTACTCCCCTAGCAACCGTCGATGAACCGATATCCACACCTAGCTGAAAATTCACATAAGCTAAAGTCAAATTTTATAATGAACTCGAAACATTTCTTTATACGTTACAGTATGATAAAATCATGAGGTTTCAATATTCAAATGCGAGCTCATAAATATTGCCTGCATTCCGTTCTATTAAAGCACTATTGGTGATCATTCTAATGCTATCATAAATAAGCGGAAACTCTCTTTTCGAAGTGGGTTAATTGTGGATAGACCCCCTGTACTAGCCCCAACTGCAGATAGACCCTCTGTGGTTCTATTGCAGTAGATAGAACCTTGAGTGAATTTTTTGACTCTTTTACCCTCGGAGAAAGAGAAAATTGTTTTATCTTTAATGGACCTCTTAATGGTAAAATAGCCAAAATATATCTATGCAGGGTCTCCCCGCAATTGGGTGATACTACAAAGGGTCTTATCTGCAACAGTAGAACTAATAGGGATCTATCAGCAATTGGGCACTGGTGCCTGGGCGCGTGCGTGGTTTTTTTGTGTGTGTTTTTTTTGGGGGTGGGGGGTGGGGGTGGGGGTGATCTACAGTGGGGCCAGGGGGGGTCAACTGCCCCCACTGAACTCCTAAGAAACATGTTTGGTATTAAGCCCCTAAATCAATTGCCCTCATAATATTGCCCAATTGACCCCCTAGTTGATATGGAACCTCAGAATCTTAAATCAAAGACGAGTAAAAATTCTCTCTGATGGTTTTTTTGATTGGAGAAAACATGCTGCTGATTTATTGAGTTTTCTTGAACAGGAAGGGAGAAGGAAGATGATGAATAGTCGTCATCTTTTCTTTTAGAAGGCTTTTCGGTAAACTTTGGATTTGAACTCTTTTGTCTTTCTTTAGCTAGTAAAGGCAGAATAGTCACATGGGGGCAGTTTTAATTTCCTTTTTTTTTCTTGGGTTTTTTTTATATTAGTCCCCTAAATCTCCCATACTTTGAAATTAGTCCTTCAAATCAAGGAATTGCTATCAGGTCTCACAATTCATAATATATTTTGAAATTAGTTCCTTGTATCATTAGAATTGCTACTAGGTCTCCCAATTCTTAATTTATTTTGAAATTAGTCCCTCCAATCATAAAGGCAGCAATTAGAGAAAATTTTGTCGCTCACGTTTCTGGATCCGAGCCTTGGTGGGGGCCGCTGGGGGGATGGGGGTGGGAGATGGGGGTTGGGGTTCTATCGACTCTTTCAAATTTCATCCTATTTATCATTTTGATGTAATCGTGGCGTTGTATCGATGATCCTATATGGGCTTTCCACACTCAACTGCTTCATAAAAAGTATATACTTTTACCTCCAAGTAGTTCTTCCCGCGAAAGTAATTTATTTCAAGTGCTTGACCCACCAAACATGCTTTCTTTCCCACACTTTGCTTCACTATCCAAGATCCCTACATTTGCCATATAAATCACACTTAATGCATGGAAGATAAATCTATCACACATGATTTATGGAAAATCCTGGAAAGTTGCATCAAATGTACATGAAACTCACCGTTGAGATGTAAGGAATGAGCTTAAACCTTGAATTTCTAAACGCATCATCTCCTTCAACGAAGCTTCGTAATAGGGGAACATTTTCCATCGGGGTGTCCATCATATAATATAAAGCAAGATTATATGTGGTTGAACCTGGGACCTACATCCAAGAAAAACATATCCATCAGGCCCCTAATTATTCAACAATCTCACTATCTCTTCTCAAGGACATCAATTCACCTGTATGTTCACGATGAAGAAAAACTCATTGCCTCCTTGTGCCGCGTATTTCTGCAAAATTGGGTATTTATGAATTTGTGAAAATAAAACATGTTTGTTAAGGATTAACAATCTAAATTCCTAAAAATACCTGAACAATGCCCCCGGGTCTCCCAGCAAGATCATCTTCCCGCTTATCAGATTTTAGCCAATCAGCGCCTACCATTTTCATCAGAGTGCCATTGGCTTTGATCTGTTCAAAGAAATAATCAAGATTAATACAAAGTGAAAGTTGATAGCATATGCCATATGTATTTCTATAACATAATATTTCTATTCAAGTCCTGCGTCTTAAGCAAACTCAGAATGATCCTAGAACAAGATTTTCTAAACCCACTTAATGCAACCATTGCTGAAACTTCCTTAGCCCTTTTATGGAATAACAATTAACTTTATAATAATAATAATAATAAAATAACACTCCTCATACTCACACCTCAATTTTACATACAAAATATACACAGATAGAAAGTATGAGTTGTTATTAACTATGATAAATTCCTATTTTGTTGCATGACCATAGTCCTCACTGTGTGTTTCCATGTAAAAGGAGCAACTTAGCTCGCAATAACAAGTATAAAAAACTAATCAATATAGCTTTAGAACTAAGTTCAATATGTACTAATTACTAGTGGCCCAAACATAAAAATACAACTGGGGTAAGAATTTCAATTTAGCAGTCCAAATGTCAAATATACATGTTCATAATACCTGACGCAGCATAGGAAACAGGCACCGCGCTAGACATCAAAATCATTGCAACTAAAGGAACATAGCAAGTAGTACTATTAAGGCTATAATATTCATTCCAAAAGAGTATGAAGTATCATTAGCTCATTCAGAAATGAGTATCTATGTGATGCTAAGTCATAAGAAAATAATTTAATGAGAAAAACATGTCGAATGTTCTAATCGAAGTTGTCCAACTGCAAGGAAACATGGACCTCTTATGTATGCACAAATAGCCAAATCAAGAAACTTGGAAGGTGCAGAGAGGCTAGAATTCGTCGATTGAAAAAAGAGGTCTGCACAATGATAAAGATGAGCTCCACAATTTTTTTGGGTAAATTTTACCAAACCCCCAGTCTGGACATTTGGAACTTAACCCCCAAGATTTTGAAACTCTCACTTG
>BQKN01066336.1:2250317-2303120 GCA_022839385.1 Asparagus kiusianus | reverse complement strand
CCCACCCCCAAAAAAAAAAAAAAAAAACAAACAAACAAACGAACAAAAATAAACAAATGACTTTGGGAATTGCTAAAAAAACCTCCAATAGGTTTGGGCATTTGGCATTTAACCCTCCATGATGACGTTGGCCCATATTTTGAGTTCCTAACCAAGAGAATATAGCATAAATGTCATAAAGTAGATCTTGGGGATTAAATAAAAAAATCAAAACATTTTGGGAGGTTTTCCGAAATTCCCGAAATTATTGGTGGTTCAGTGAGAGTTTCAAAAAATTTTGTGGGTTAAGTGCGGAATGCCCAACCTTATTGGTGGTTTAGTGAAATTTACCCTGCTAAAGATGACAACATAGTTCAAACAAAGTGATTTCACTAAGATGAAGCTTGTGTTCGAGCTATATAGTGTTAAAGATGTGCAATTCATAATATAAGAGTGCACCACAAACCACCAAATTCAAGAAAACCAAAGTTTCCTATGATTATTAATGCCTCGATGAGTTGCTTGTAAAGCTAGAACCAGTGCATATGTAGGTTTAATTTTGGTTGAATTTTAAGAAAAGAAAAACCAACAGTTTTGGAGTTATATCTAAAAACATGGTGAAAGACCAAATCATTGGTCAATGACCTGGTCAATGACCTCAATTATAAAATAACATGCCAATGTCTTAACTTGGTTCAGCCATAAGTTGACACCTGAGAGATAAAGTTATTGGGCTTCCACTCTGGGGACAGTTTTGCTAGAAACCTTTGCAGTAAGAGGGGCAAAATAATATCTTTAACAATACATGATTATCACATGCAAAGTATGCAATAAACCATCTGCTTCATCTCATGCATCTTAGTACATATATACTTAATTTTAATCTCTCCAATGGAACTCATAATTATTTCCGTTTTCAGTTTTGGAATTTGTCAATTTCTTTCTTTATGGTCACAATATATTAAACATAAAGGTTAATTGCAAATAGACCCCCAGCCGTTTTGTTGTTTCGAACTTAGTACCCCTGTAGTTTTATTGTTACAGATAGACCCCTGGATTATTGTTATTATTATTGACTATTTTACCCTCAAATAGACTCATTAAATTCACCTAAGGGGAATATTTGCCAAAATTTCTCCAAGGATAAAAGAGTCAAAAAAAATTAATCCAGGGATTCTATCTGCAACAATGAAGCTACAGCAGTAGTAAGTTCAAAAGAGTGATACAACAGGGCCTGTGTGCAGTTTTTAGTAACATAAACTACTTCACAACAAGATTTAAAAAGTCAGTATAACACTTTAATATGTACCATGGGATCTTTTATGGTATAGGAGAACAGCAGACAAGAAACTCATAGTAAATCGAACAGGGTACCTTATGCTGGTTTTGTAAGTAGGTTTCACTACGGATCAAAAATGTTGAAGGATCTGAAGTCGTCCAACTGCAACCCACAGAACAACTTGGGTCCTTTCGAAGTGTGGCTCCATAGCTACATGAGGCGGAATCCAGCAATGAAGCCTCCTGCAAATCAACATAACCTCTCTTTTGAACTGCAAAAGGAACAAGAGAGTAAACAGTTAAACAGACATTTTGAAACAAAAATGGCAACTGTATTGATGCACCATCTTGTTTCAACAAATTGAAAGAAAATCATCGAACAAACCTGCAAGATCGTGCAATCTTTTTACAAACCCTGCAGCTGCTGACAGCTTAGGTTGGCGTTGTTCCTGACAATGTAAATGGAGAGGTTTGTAAGTGACTCACAGACACAAGAAACCATAAAAAAATACAAGTATCACAACACAAGGGGAGAAGAAGAAAGAACTATAAGGTACATGATACGAGTCGTCATGCGAGCACCTTTGATCGCGAAATTATCAAAGGTGGGTTGAGAAGAAAATAACAAGAACACAAGAACAATGCAGTGGTAGCGAAGGAAAATACCTTCTCTAGATTATGAGAATAAAATAGTTTATAATCTCTCACAATCTCACTAGAATTGAAGAATAATCTCTCTCAATTCTCAAATACAATCTAATCTCTCTTGATTGCTTTCTCCTCTTTTTTTTAAAACCCTAAAACAATCCCTTATATAGATGTAACAACGTGGATGGCAAAGTGGTAAATAACCAAGCCCAAACCCCACAGGAATTCGTGCAAACAGAAACCCAAACGAATCAGGAAACCGTTGATAAGTCAACTCATAAACATGCATGAGTCGACTCATGCTAAGTGAGTCGACTCATGATGAGGTGAGTCGATTCGTCAGAAACTTTCGACAAAACGGCTGGGTTTCGTGAGTCGACTCATGACAGGCATGAGTCGACTCAACCTGATGAGTCGACTCAACCTGATGAGTCGACTCAACCTGATGAGTCGACTCATGTACATGTATGAGTCGACTCACGGGCTGAAAACTGGATGCTTTAATTATTCGATTCGCCGTCTCGTTCCACGCTTCAACCTGCGTTCCACTGTGTTGTTTTACCCCTCTATTCTCAAGTTACTATGAGAATCATCTATCCTCAAGCTCCTATGAGGATCGCTAAGTTCCAAAGAGAAAATACACTCATATCATGGCTCCCCCTTTAGGAACTTGAAGTCTCGTTCAATTTAGAACTTCAGCTGAGGAAACTCGTGAGCTCCTCCTTCCCTGTTGAACCACTTAGCCTTGCTAGGAACCTGACATTGACGTCCAATGAGAAACGACTCCTTCGTCCCCCGTCTCGTCATGATCGTCTTCCGCTCCAAAATACAATCTTCCTTCAGCGGCTTCTCTCTATCAAACCACAAGTCTTCAATATGTGGCAAGATCACATTGTCGTCACCTTCATCATCCAGCAATGGAGGCTCGAACAACTTCAAATACTCGACATTGATCACCGAATACATGCCTAAGTAAGGTGACAAATCCAGTCTGAAGGCGTTGTCACCAATCTGATCGAGAATCCAAAACGGACTATAACGTATAGGTTTCAACTTCTTCTCTTCTCCTTTTAGTCTCTCCTTACTCAATTTCAGTCATACCATGTCGCCTATGTCAAAGTTACAAGGAACCCGATGCTGATCATGCTTCGCCTTGTACTTGGCATGTGATTTCTTCAATTGAGCTTCAACCGTGGCATGAATATGTGCAATCTTCTCTAGAAATCACTGAGCATGTTATCTCTCACTCTCTTCCTTGCCGTCGGCTGTAGCTTCACTGGAAAACACAAGATCAAACGAACTCGGAGGTTAAAACCCATAACAAATCTCAAACGGTGACTTTCCCAAAGATCCATAAATAGCCCGATTAAATACAAACTGAAGATATGATAAGCTCTCATCCCAAGTCGTAGGATGCTTAGAATTGTATCCTCTCAACATATGTACCATAGTCCGATTAACTATCTCGGTTTGTCCGTCGGTTTGTGGATGAAATGTCGTGCTCTTCTTCAATCTAGTGTTCATCAAGCTCCATAAAGAATCCCAAAAGTGTCCGAGAAACCGGCTATCTCGATCTAAAATAATCGAATTCGACAACCCAAAGTGCTTCCACACATGCTCAAAGAACAATTGCGCCGCACCCGCTCTCGTCACGGTCTTCTTACAAGGAATCAAGATGACCATCTTGCTGAACCTGTCCACCACAACGAATAAATAATCATTCCCGCGTTTAGTCGTCGGCAATCTTCCTAAGAAATCTATAGAAATACTCTCCCACGGTCTCGACGGTATCGATAATGGTAGATACAATCCCCTTTTCCTATTAGAAGGCTTCAATATGCAACATAACTTACACCCTCCAACATACTTAGTGACATCCTCTAACATCTTCGGTCAAAAGACATGACACTGTTGATTGAGAAGCGTCTTCTGAATCCCAAAATGACCTTGCACACGTGATGTATGGGCTTCTCGAATCCACTGTAATCGGTCGCCATCCTCCGGAATGCATAGCGACGTCCCTCGATACAACAAACCATCTGCACTAATCTCATACTCCTCTTTTCGACCAGCCTTCGTCTGCTCAAACACACTGCTGAAATCTCGGCTGGATGTGTACATCTGTACATATTCCAAAAGAACTAAAGGCTGAATACGCGTCGCCACCAAGAGAACTCTTACGGATGGGTGAGATAACATATCGGCTAACTTGTTCGTCGTCCCCTTCTTGTACCTAATGATAATATTGAACGCCATCAAATAGGACATCTACTTCATGTGTCGTGCATGTTGTAGCTTCGTCTAGGCATGTAAAAATTCTAATGGATTATGATCTGAGTGCATAACCACCTCCTTTCCTAACAAATACACCCGCTAATGCTTGATTGCTTGATAAAATGCATAAAACTCTTTGTTGTAGGTGGAGTAGTTCTGAATAGCACCCATAAACATTTCTGAATGGTACTCCACCGCCTTCCCATCCTGAATCAACACAGCGCTCATAGCATAACTAGAAGCGTCGGTTTCTACCTCGAAGGTCCTCTGTAAATTCGACAATGTCAATACCGATGCCTCCGAGATCTTCCTCTTTAATAACTGAAAAGCTTCCTCATGCGTCCTCCCCCACTCAAACTGAACCTTCGCATTCGTAAGGCTATGCAAAGGTACCGCATAAGTCGAGAAATGTCAAATAAACTTGTGCAAATACTGGCAAGCCCCATGAAGCTTCTCACCTCCATCACTGTCTTAGGTGTCGACCACTTCGTGATCACCGTCACCTTACCTGGATCTATCCTCCGCTAGCCTTTCCCTACGATGAACCCGAGATACACCAACTCGTCCTTCCCGAATTCGTACTTCTTTTTATTAAGCTTCAGCTGTCAGTTCTGCAGCACTTCAAACACCTTCTCGACATGAACAATATGCTTTTCCCAGGTCTTACTGTACATCAAGATATCATCGAGGTAAACTATCACAAAATCCTTTATAAAGGATCGTAACAAATCGTTCATAAGTCTCATAAAGGTAGTCGGAGCGTTGCACAATCCAAACGACATCACCAACCACTCGAACAGGCACTGCTTGATCTTGAACGTAGTTTTCCAAGTGTCATCATCCCGAATCCTCACCTGATGGTAACCAGACTTCAAATCCAGCTTCGTGAAAAACCTCGCTCCTTCCAAGTGGTCCATAAGATCATCAATCCGAGGTAATAGGTATCGATTCTTGATGGTTATCTTGTTAAACGCCCGGTAATCCACGCACATGCGCCAGCCTCTATCCTTTTTTGGCACCAACACTAGTGGCCCGTAAAAGGAACAACTCGACACAATCACTCCTGTCTCCAAAAGCCCCTAAACATGCTTCTTGATCTCCTCAGAGTCCTCTACAGATGTGCGGTATAAACCTATATTCGGTAAAGAATCCTCGTCGGTCAACATAATCTCATGCTCCACACCCCGTCGTGGTGGTAGTCCCGTGATCCCCGAAAACAAGTTCACGTACTTGACCTTCAACCTATCAAGATCTCCCTCCTGAAACTTGCTCAAGGTAGTCAAGCACACCCTACTCAGCTGCTCCTTATAAGGCCTAATGACTAACAATACAAACCTCTTGCTCGCATTCACTAGCATCTTCGCCTGAGTCATTGTCACAAAACTCGTCTTCTGTGAAAGAGATGCTGAACAAAAGATGAATTACTCGTCATTTTTGGTGAACGTATACTTCTGGGCTCGCCTATCGTAGACCGCAAACCTATCCCATAAATAAGGATTACCCAGTATTACTTGGTAAACATCCAACGGAACGACGTCGTATGTGACCTTATCAATATACTACTCGTGGAGTGTAAATCTGAAAGAGCATTGGTTGACTACATTCAATACCGCGTCCTTCTGAATCTACCTTAAAGGATAGGGTTTCAAATGTTTAACCGTCTTCAATCCCAGCTTTTAAACCAATGTCTCAGATATCAAATTCTTCTGGCTCCCTGGATCCCCTATGGCATCAACCAAGCTGGTCTTGACCTGTAATTTCAAAACAAAAAGCTGCTCTCTCAGATCTTCGTCTTCGGTCGTGGTCTACTTCCTCGCTATAAGGTTGAGACTGCTATTGGGTTCTGTCATCCCGGAAACTTCCTTCGAACCTTGAGCTACTACATATGTCTTCTTCTCCTTCTTTTTCTTTAATCTTTTTGGCTTCAGATGAGGATACTTCTCCCAGTAACGATCAGTTACGTGTCATGTCTGTTTGCAGTGATTGCATGTCAATCCTGCCTTCCCCGAATCACCTTTTTTCTTCTCTTCCTTAGGCTGAGAGCCACTAGACTTGTCCCCCGTCTGTTTAGAGTCTCCCTTCGTTTCGTTATCCTTCTTTTATCTGCCCTCAATGGCAATGGCATTCACACTCGCTTCTGCCATGGACTCGACTGTGAACAACTTCATCTCCTTTCGGATATATTCATTCAGACCCGCTATATACTTCATAAAGATGAAATATTCCTCCGTCGTGATGTTGAGAACCATCGCATGCTGCTGGAACTCCGTCGTATATTCTTGAACGGTTTAGTTGAACCTTTGGCGTAATCCGTATCACTTATACCAACACTCCTCAAGGAACCCTACTGGGTAAAACTGCTTCCTCAGTAGCTCATTGAATTTGTTCCACGATACCATCTTTCGTTCCTGTTTGCAATAGGATTTCCACCATATCAATGCATGCCTCAAAAGCTTCAAAGTCGCGAACATAATCTTCTCATTGGATGAATATCCGTCGTGGGTAAAATACGTCTCCATCCGCTCGATCCAATCATCAAACCTCTCGACATTAACACTCCCATCATAAACAGGAATCTCTATCTTAAAGTTTATCTTCAATTTCTGATAAGAACCCTTACCCCCTTTATGCGAAATAGTTTTGACAATCTCGATCTTCCTATCAGAATCAGATTCCTCGCCTTCTCCATCGGACTCCATAAGTTTTTTCTTGTCTTTCGAAGAAGATTCCTCCTTTTTGTCCTTTTCTTGGAAGATATTAACGAGCTATGTGAGAGTCGAACTCATTGTCTCCATCTGTTTCTCCAATACATCTAGCCTCGCTGAACTATCTCCTTCAGTCATCTTCTTCTTCCTTAATTTCTGGACTCCTTCCAATCAAATAAGGATCTCGCCTAGCTTCTTGTATTACGATCGAGTCAGGACCATACACAGGATGCCCCCTTCACAGGATCTGATTGCTCTGATACTAATTTGATACGAGTCGTCGTACGAGCACCTTTGATCGCGGAATTATCAAAGGTGGGTTGAGAAGAAAATAACAAGAACACAAGAACAATTCAGTGGTGGCGAAGGAAAATACCTTCTCTAGATTATGAGAATAAAATAGTTTACAATCTCTCATAATCTCACTAGAATTGAAGAATAATCTCTCTCAATTCTCAAATACAATCTAATCTCTCTTGATTGTTTTCTCCTCTTTTTTTAAAACCCTAAAACAATCTCTTATATAAGTATAACAACGTGATAGCAAAGTGGTAAATAACCAAGCCCAAACCCCATAGGAATTCATGCAAACAGAAACCCAAACGAATCAGGAAACCGTCGATGAGTCGACTCATAAACATGCATGAGTCGACTCATGCCAAGTGAGTCGACTCATGATGAGGTGAGTCGACTCGTCAGAAACTTTCGACAAAACGGCTGGGTTTCGTGAGTCGACTCATGACAGATGAGTCGACTCAACCTGATGAGTCGACTCGTGTACATGTATGAGTCGACTCACGGGTTGAAAACTGGATGCTTCGATTCTTCGATTCGCCGTCTCGTTCTACGCTTCAACCTGCGTTCCACTGTGTTGTTTTACCCCTCTATTCTCAAGTTACTATGAGAATCATCTATCCTCAAACTCCCATGAGGATCGCTAAGTTCCGAAGAAAAGATACACCCGTATCAGTACAAGCTTAAAATTTTGGTGACAGCTATTTGCAACGGACAGGACGAGGAACGGGGACAGATTATAAGAATACAACTCCTTACTAAACCAGAAGGAAGTCCAGAAAATTGAACTGAATCAGTTTTTCATGCTCCCACTTACACATTTGAAAGGGGCCAGATTATTGAAACTGAGTTAACTTCTAAGAAATATAGTGAACAAAATAATTTGAACTATACTCGAGGATCAATAACATATTTTAGAAAAATATTGTTGGCTGCAAGACACCAATAGTAACACCAACAAATATATGGGTCAGGGAGTCAGAGACCGTCCGTTTATATTAGTTTCAACTTCTACAATCGTAAAGCTCATTGTGCCCTTATACACACTAAAACTGTGCAATATAGACCAATAATCTGACTCTAAACTGTTCCTTACAGATGAATCAAACTCTCCAAAGACAATACAATGACCACTCTTTCTCAAGTCACTTGCATATTCCATCTTGGTTGAATGAGTGAAAAATAATATCAAGACCTATATCAATGAATTGACTACCCAAGTTTTAAGACAAGGTCCTTTCAAGCCAAGATGATTAATACTTCTCTGGAGCTTTTATGTCTCCTTGGTCATGCTTCAAGGGAAGGCTAAGACAACGATGTCCACTCTACGGTCAAGAACTGGCAAGTGAATGTTAAAATTTGATCAACTTGCAGCTTTCTCAAGTTTGAGTTGTGTCCTGCTAGTGTCATTTCATTTAGAAAGCTATTGGTAAGAAACTTACCTCAGAAGAAGGCCGCATAGTTTCATGTTCTTCGTAATCTGACTCGTCAGGAAAATCAAAGAATTCATCAGCGGGATCATTCAGTTGAATGAATGATCCACCTGTGCTTGTTCTCATAAGATATTTTTGTGGCTCTTCTGTGGAATCTAAACTCATGCTAGTCTCACCAACAGATTGCACTTCTTCCTTTTTGTCCTCCTTCACAATTTTTTGCAATCTCTCCCTCGTCAATTCACCCGACGAGAAATCAGAAGCTGGACAATTTCCAAGTTTTGCTCGAAACAATTCTCTCAGAGCTAGAAAATGATATTGAGCTCAGGACTATCACAAGATAAATCACTTATAAAAAAGGACAATCAATATTTCATGATCTATAATATTTACCCGCAACTCTTCCAAGCATCCGAATTGTTATATATTTTGCTGACGAGGTAAACAAATAAGATTTCCAAAATTTCCAATCAATTGCAAGCATGTGCTTAACAACTGACTGTTTTCCTTGGTTCACAGGGGATATAACATAGCCTCCGCCTGCAGCAAAGGATGTAATTAGCATATGTACTTACTAAAATGCTAAAGGGCACAGAAAAGAATATTTCCAAATTCTAAGCATACATTACTTTTAAGGCAGGCACGGACATAGCCTCTCTCAGGTTGACATCTTTGATGGAATACAGAATGGTAAAGTATCACTGACAAATTAACGAGATGGAGTGAGCCTAAAATCAATATAACATGACAATGAACATAAAAATTCAGAATTATTACCATATGTTCCGTCATCTTCCCTCCTCCAATAACGCCGTAAAAGCAAATCTCTTCTTCTCATGCCCCTGAAATTAAACTCTATCCAATAAGAAACAGCATAAACTAAAACTAATCAAGGTACAGAATTTAGTTATAAGCTACCAAAGAAACTTAAGCTATTTAAAAAGCGGAATCTTACCAAGGTAACCACTCCCCATTAAGTTTTTTGTGAATAATGTCAGTATGACCATCTAGATGTTCAACTACTCTTCCCTGAGAAAAGCAGAAGTCCCATCTGCCGTAAAGAAAATTTCAAGTTGCTCAACATAATGAAATATAAGCCTTAAAGGGCTTGTTGTCCTTTTCAAATTTTGTTACATTTAATGGTATCTCACACTGCTAATTTTCTACGCAGATTAAAATGCTAACAGTAGTACAACTATCATATTTAGAGATTAACAGTTTACAGTGTCTAAACCGTGGATACACGAGTTCAATTTTCACATCTATGGTCCAGTTGTGCAATGATTTAAATCATCTTTCTTGATCCAACATAACAGAAGGCTCGGTCATGATAATAATATTGAGGGTTAATTGAGGTTAGACCCCTATACTATTGCCCAATTGCAGATAGATCACATGTAGTTCTATTGTTGCAGATAGTCCCCCTTAATGACATTTTGACTCACATGTAGTTCTATTGTTGCAGATAGTCCCCCTGAATGACATTTTGACTCTTTTTCCCTCAGAGATGGAGATTTTTTTGTGACAAATAAACCTCTTGAGGGTAAAAGAGTAATAAAAAACTTATTAGGGGGTCTATCTGCAATTGGGTGATAGACAGGGGGTCTATCTGCAACAATAGACTACAGGGGGTCTATGTACAATTTGGGCAATAGTACAAAGGTCTATCCACAACAATAGAACTACAAAGGGATCATCCGCTATTGGGCAATAGTGCAGGGTGTCTATCCGCAATGAACCCTAACAAACAAGATTTTCTTACTCAGATCTTGATGGACCGAGCGACATCACAGTCTGGAAAATGGCCTCTGAAGTTGCATCAACTACACCTACTGCCATTATAGCTGGATGATCATCCCAAGGCTGAGAAAAAGAATCATGCTTTATGACAGTTTCAGGAGGTGAAGAAAATTATTACCAAGAACTATGCTTAGATTGAAAAACTACCTTCCCGCCAAAATCTCCATCCTTGGACTCCTTAAACAACCTTAAGCCTACACAAACAACTCTCCAATTAAGGCTAACAGTTTGGGTAAAAAACTAAGAGAAAGAAGAATAGTTACCATTTTTGCAGCCAAATATTGTCCATGGGGAAGGTGCAATGACATCAGATGTCATTGGATCTGTGTGTACTGATGAGAAGGCAGTCCAATCTAGTAACAATTGACAGTGATGTAGTGTAAGAAAAACCAGAAGTAATGAGGTAACTTTTATTAAGTGATTTAGCAGATAAAAGGATTTTTGTTTGATGTAATAAGATTTACCAAAGAAAAAGAAAAAATGATTTTTAAAAAATATAACAAGAACTAAGAGATGGTTACCTATGGAGTGCATACGACTTCTTCCTTTAGAACGGCTCAACCTATAAAATTAGAACAACTTATAGCAGAGACACCTATATCAAATGACATTGGAGTTGCAAATATGCAAAGAAATGCAAGTGAACTTTCTAACAATAGTATAAAGTTGTCATTGCAGGTAGAGATTCCTCAAAGTTTGATAATTAACTGAACCAAAATAGTTGTGGGCGAATTAGTTAGACATTCACATTTTGGCTTGAACAAACTGAGCTCCCGCCTAATCTGAAATAGTGATACAAATGATGAGAGCAAGTGTTTTCATTCAGCAGTATGAGTAATAGAAATCACTTTGTTTATCCCTTAGTTCTTGATATTTGACAGTTAATAACCTTAACGCAGAATGTCGGCATGTTTCAATAGTTGAATTTTATTATTTTTCTTTAACATAAGAGATAATTCTTCTGTGTTTAATTTAAATTTCTAATTCTCCTATTCTTCTTATACAGAAAAATTACTACTTGGTTTTTCAGATTGATGTCTCTCTACCTAAATTTTGGCTGTCTCATTTTATGCTTACATACAATTACATACATTTATTCACATAATATTTATATCATTTATTCACAAAAAAATTATATCCTTAAGGATGATGCCTTGTAGAGAACGATAAGACCCATTTGGCTCAGATTTTTTTCAATAATTTTCTCTCTAACTTCGCTATACAACTATCATTTTCTAAAACTGTAAATTTTATTTTAATGCAAAATGAGTAAACTATGTGAAACTCTTCACAATATGAATTGAAATTAGAAGTAACATATGTATATCCAGACTTAAATCAATTCACAGTTCATTTTAATGAATCTCTAAGGCATGCATAACAAGTGCATAAAGGAAGGTGAGGCACAAACCTAAAACTCTGCCATCTCCTTTTGGAACAAGCCACAACATTTTCTCCTTTGATTGGACACTCCTACCATCAAGATAACAATATTCAGCTAATTTTATGAAGAAAGAAAGAACGTAACTAGATTAAGCCAAGAAAAACCTTTAATGCTGCTTCCATTAAGGATCGAATCCATCCAGCAGCTTCTTCAGGGCTTCTTGCACCTAACTACAATGTTGAACTCCAAAGTTTAGACCCACGTAGATTTTAAATAAAGAAATTGAATTAGCTAAAAGTATTCAAAACAAGAACACCATGGTCACCTTAAGTTGATCGTTGTGATTAGAAGCATTATACAATGTGAAAATAAAGAAAACCTGCAAATTACCACAAAACATCAGAAATATGGAGAAGTTGAACAGGCCCTTAAAGAGTTTCCCATAAGTTATGTAATGAAATTATTCTTACGCTTCTATTGATGCTTTCTCTCCCATTGTCAGTGACACGTATACAGGAATCAATTAGCGCACTCCTTATAGGATCCTGAGAAAAAAAATCAAGGTTTAACAGAAAGAAACATAGTTATGTGGTACAGCATTTTGTCAAGCTGCTTTGTGCATTCTCAACTTGAGTGTTCTTCTATTCTATTTCCACATGTTGTGCATTAGTATGAACCTAACTCAATAGCACATTGAAATCATGAAGAGAACCTCTCATCTAGATGAATTTTATGTGAGATTTTAAACCACCGATGAGCCTGATATAATGGTGTCCCAAGTAGTTTTCTAGAATTCTTCAAATATTCATGGCAATCACCACGAAAGAGAATCTCTGTAGCCATATATAAAGCACAAGTATCAAAATTTCTAACGAAATCAAGTCTTTTACCCTCAAGAAACATTTTAGGGAATACTTTTCGACTCAAAATCCCATTACCGGACATCTAGAATCTCGAAATCAAACAGAACAACATAAAAAGCTATAACAAATTCGAAAATACTCTAGGTTCAGAAGTAAATTTAGACTATATCTATACATGTTTAGCTTAAATTTAGTTGGTGTTCATCTCTTGAACAAGATGGATGGAATACATTGGAACAGTTGAGAATGTCATGCACATAACTTTTCAATTTCACAAATTGCTGACAATTTGTAAAGTGACACAAGACTTTCCAAGATTAAGTAAATCAACTTACATGCAATATGCCAATTGGATCACAATAATTTTCCAGTATTTTAAAAAATCATTAAATAGCAACTACAACATCAAAATCTTCATCCAAATAAAATCGATTCAGATCATACACAATCATTAACGATCATCCCCAGAAGCTCAACAAGTTAATCTAATTGACAGCTAACCAATAATTGAACTACAAAAATAACCCACTAAATCAAAATGAGAAACATACCCATTAATCCAAACCCCACCACCTTCCTAATTCAGCTAAAAAGAAAAGTACCTGTTCTCTGGAAGTGGGTATATTTTTATAGCAATTGAGGGAGTTTTCTTCAAGAACAAAGTATCTCTTCCTTGAAAACTGCAGCCCCAATCGATTGGATCGAATGAGATACAACCACCCTTCCATTTTTCTATCCTCTTGAGAGATGCCCATTTGAGATCTTCAACAGAAGAAGCTAAATAGAGAGAGAGAGAGAGAGAGAGAGAGAGAGAGAGAGAGAGAGCTGTTGGGTTCTAACTTTCGTTGTTTGGTGAGGAGAATTGAGGAGAGAGGAGAGGTTACTGGGTTTTGTATTTGTATGATTAATTTATTTGGGAAATTGAAGTTTAGTACAGAGAGAGAGAGAGAGAGAGAGAGAGAGGAGCTATAGATGTTGTCAACAGCTTGTCATCCTCAGAAAAAACCCAGCAATGGAGGTCAAGCGAATCTCTCAAATTACAAGAATTTACCAAACCCCTCTTATTTTTCTTTTGGGGTTTTTTTTATAAACCGCAAAAAAAATTCTCTGATTTATTTTAAATCCACATATTTATTCTTAAACCCATATATTCATATAGTGGATTTTTTAATCGCATATAGTAAATTTTTTTATCTCAATTTTGTTGTACAGATGTCAAAGATATCATATCCGGGGTCTAAGTTGCTATATTTTTTAATGGCTAAATAGCACATAAGTACCTTATAGTTTCACTCATTTAGCACTTATATACGCTCAGTTGTATTTTATAGCACTTTTATACTCTGAGTTGTTCAAAAGTAGCACATTGATACCCTGCAAAACGTAAAAAAATTTATCCGAAAGTTCATATATAGCATTCATATGCTAATTTTATGACTTCATATATATTAAGTTTGTTGAATTCATTATCAAATATTTCAAATTTTTATTTTCAAAATAGAATTAAGATACATTTAAATTAAAATTTGGATAGGTTTAATAATATTTTAACAAATATTAATGGTTGAAAACCTCTAAACTTAACATATGAATGTTATATAGAAACTTTTTAGTGAAAATTTTCATATTTGCATGACAAATGGTATTAATGTGTCGATTGTGTACAACTAAGAGTATATAAATGCTACCAAATACAACTGAAGGTATATTAGTGTCATAGGAGTGAAACAATAAGGTACTTAAGTGTTATTTAGCCTTTTGTTAAAATCTTGTTATATTTAACACATTAGTACCTATACTTGAACCATGCCCATCCTCATCTTTGGATGATCAACACTAGTATTTTTAAATATCTGAAATGCCCTTAAGTTTACGAGTTATAATAAAATTTCTTTTAACTTTAATATTTTATCAAAAGGAAAAAGAAAACAAACTAACAGCGCTGAATGCTATTTTTTGCATGGGTGGTTAAAATCACGCATGGAGATGTTTTTTCTAGTGAAAACTGTGGTTCACACTTTTAAGAGGTTTTTCTGATAAAATCTTAAAGTTAAATGGTGTTTTTTTTTATAAACTCTGTGAACTTAAGGGGTGTTTTTCTGATACTTTGAAATTATGCTAGTTTATCTAATTACTGTTCAAAGTTAAGGGTGTTTATTAAGCCTTCAACGTATCAGTCGCTATATTTTTGGATTTGGAATGCTATACTACGGTCTGAATTAATTATGTAGATGTTTTTGGGTTTAAATTTGTTTTTGAAATGGGTGGGCTTAAATATAAATCAGGCAAAAGGTTGGGTTTATAGAGAAACTCTTTATTTTATTTTATTTTGGAGATAGGCAGAGAAAATGTAATTCTGCTCCTTGACGTGTATTATTGTGTGTCGCTAATTGGGAGAAGACTAGAACTATTAATTCTGCATGGGACAAAAGAAAAGTTAGGTTAACTTATTATTACTTTAGAATCACTATTATGCCCTGTAGTTTGTGATTTCGGAAAACTGGTCCAGCGAAATTCCTTCGAAAAATTCCCCATTTGATTGGGCAGATTAGAAATTAATAAAGTTTAGTTAGAAATTAATAAAGTTTAGTTAAACTATATTTAATTCGTGCTGCCATAAAAAGTTTATCTTTCTGCTTAGAGCCGGATTATTTACTTTATTCTTTAAAAAGTGAAAAATAACTCTTTTCTTTCTTTTCTTTTCTTTTCTTTTTTTTTTTTGAAAAGAAAAATACCTCATTTTAAAAGGCTTTATTACGTAGGAAGCAATGAATCTAATAGGGTAAACAATTATAACAGCGATGTTCCAACAAAATAGGAAAATATAAAATGATGCGACTTCAAAACCTTTGTCTCATTATTATAACTATAAAGCTTAAAATCTATGTACTATCGTACTAGAAAAAAAAATTGGTTCAGAAAGATATTAATTACGAGAGCATATGAATGCCCATCAAGTTCTTTAATGTCTCAATGAATAGTCTCATTTCCCGTATAAACAAACCCCTTACAACTAATGTTACATAAAGATTAAAGTATATTGTTCCTTTTTATTGGATGACTATTTACGCATGTTAAAAAAATCTAGCATATAAAAGGAGAGAGACTGTGAAACCAGCTAGTTGTAATTGAATAAATTAAAAACTAAAAAAATAAATAACACCACATCCATTTGTTCTGAGCAAATTCATCATTAGTTTGAGATTCTAAAACCCATTGTGAGTATTTAAAGTTGTCCACTCTTGACCCTTTATTTGTCTTTTGAGAGGTCCGTGAGTCATTCATTTAATAAATGCTTGGATTAACCTCTCCTTTCTTTACTTCAATCTTTGTAAATAGGACAAATTTTGAAAATAGACCTATTTACAAAATTAATTATAAATTTCAACATATTCTGAAGTTATTTGTGAAAATCGACCCAGTTTTAGTCATCGGGTTGAACTGGGTTGATTTTCACAAAAAAATCTCCGAAACTTCATGGGACTTGAAGTCCCGTGAAGTTTAGCAGTCAGCTAATTAAGCTGCGTAACTTCACGAGACTTCAAGTCCCGTGAAATTTTTTTCTTCGTGAAACTTCACGGGACTTGAAGTCCCGTGAAGTTAAACTGAATTTCCAACTTTCTGGAAATTCAGCCTACAACTTCACGGGACTTCAAGTCCCATGAAGCTACATGTTTTTTATATACACGACGGTTTTCGTACTCCTTGGTCGTCTATCTCATATATATTGGCCTTTTTGTTTTGATGATGTTTAACAAACAATTTACGACTAATGTTATTTATCTAGTGTTTGTGGTTTTCTATTTATTGTAGACAAACAACATTGTTGGAGGTTGGATGGATTGCGCCATAACGATCATATCAAATGGAGGTTGGTGGAATAGTGGTTGAAGCCTTGCAATTCAAGTTAAAGATTCAAGTTCAAGCTTCATCCGCGAGTGTACCAAGATAGAACTTCGTTGAATATCACAAGCTTGGGTATAATTAGTTTAGGTGTTATATTATGTGTGTTAAGTACTTTAAGCTCAATATCATATACACACATATTTTATTGGTTTCTATGTATATATATATAGTTATATATATATATGTACACATTTTGGATTTTGGTTTATCCACAAACAAAGTTTTTACTAACATATAAATAAATATTTATATTCATACATGTTTGTTTTTACGTGGATAAATTGGTTTGGTTTAATTTCATAGATATGAAACAAATATATATTCATATTCATACTCATATGTTTCATATTCTATTGTATTTGTGAAAATACTATATTCATTGTTTATAGACTTCATAACAATAGTTTACATCTTTCTTCAAGTCTATAAAATCATTTTGTATTATTTCAAAACATGGTTAAGCCAAAATGTCAAAACTCATATGCTCACATTTTCATGTTTTGGACTATTTTGTAAAATAATAATATTTTTCATTTGGGAGGTCCTTTTTGAAAACCAATCTTTGTAGCATATTTATTATCATGTTTACAATCATTCCCCAAAGTTTTACATTTTTTGGAATTTATTTGATATTTTTAAATAGGGTTTTAAAATCAGAAAATCAACTTTCAAACCTGTTTTCACATATGTTAGTTTACGGTCGACCGCCACGGTCGACCGCGCCTTTGTTTTTAACCTGCGGAGCCAACAACAACTTTCGTAGTCGACCGCCACGGTCAACCGTCAGCTCGAAAATTCCCACGGTTGACCGCCACGGTCGACCGTCAAAGTTTCTGGAATTTTCTGAGCCTCGAAAGTGGCTCGCGGTCGACCGCGAGATTTTCACGGTCGACCGCCGTTCACTCCAACAGTCATTTTGTACAGAATCTGATTTCTGATTCTATTAGTTTTTTGGTTATTTCTTTTAGGCTTTTGGCTGAGGTTTTGGGAGGCTATAAATACCTCATTGATCTCAGTTCTCATAAAAATCCAAGAAGTTCTTTAAACAAGAGTTTTAACAAGGGTTTAAGTGTTGTTTAAGTTTGTTTAAGAAGCTTTTAAGCATTTGAGAGTTTGAGTTTGTGAAATCAATTTCACAAGAGCTTGAGGAGATCATCTATTGGTGTTTGAGCATCCAACTCTTCTCCTTCCACTCTATTGAGAAGTTTTCTAAACTCAATCTAGCTTTATATTTTATACTGTTTGATTATCATTTTATTAAGCTAGTGTTCATATTGAGTTTAGTTGATTTTATTTTCTCTTTGTTTACACACACACACAATCATTGAGCTTATTGTATTTACATTTATAGTATAATTGGGTTATGGGATTGTGTAACTTAGAGAGTGAGCTTATAATTCGTTCTCATTCATTATAGAGAACAAACACTTTGTATTATGCTTATTGTGAGATTCACTTTGTAATACACTTATACACCGAGAGAAGTGTGTGGCGAGAGTCGGGGATCATCTCAAGAGGAGTGGCATCGGTTGACGAACCTAGGGAGAGGTTGTATCCGAGCACTTGAGGGAGACACGTCTAGTTCAACACTTGAGAGGGTATAGAGTAGGATTACAAGAGTGTGTTAGTTGTAGAGTTTTCGGTAAACTAGAAAATCGTATTGTGTGGTGTAAACATTATTCGGGTAAACGTAGAAAACCCGGTTATGATAGTGGAGATCTCCTCGAGGTGAGGAGCGGAGACGTAGGTCAAGTGGTTAGACCGAACTCCGTGATCATATCGTTTTGTTTGTGATTACATTGGCGTTCTTATTCTTGTATTCATATCTTATATCGCCTTTATGTATTGCTCTTCATATTGCCCTATCTCTTTTGTAGATTGTTTATTTTACCATTGTGTTAGTTTATATATCATTGCTCATATATTTGTAATATCTCATTGCTAGGATATATTCATTTGTTCATATTGTTTATTCTTGCTTGTAACATATTGTATAGCTATCTTGCAAGAATAATTTATTAATTAGTTTTAATTGGCATAAAATCAGATTAGATTAGCATAAGACCCTAATCACCCCCCTCTAGGGTCTAACAATATATACATGAAAAACAATTTCCCAACTATTTCACAACAATATACATGAAAATTTTTGTCATGAATCAAACAATATACATGAATCAAACAATACACACGAAAATCACATATATACTGAATTATAATAATATTCTTAAAATTTAGTCATGAATCAAACAATACTCATGAAAATCACATATATAAATAATAATCAATCCACAAAAGTAAAAAATTTGAACAATCCTAAAAGTAACAAATTTCACCAAAAGAAAATCACATACATCCCAAAAGTCCTCCTCTCCTTCCTCTCCCTCTCTTCCCCCTTCCTCTCCCTCTCTTCCCCCTTCCCCGCCCCCTATGTTCCTGCTGATGAGCCTCGATGACCTGAGTATCTGGTTGTGTATGATGTTGGGATGTACCAGCTCTATCAACATGCGTCGTTCTATGAGAAGTGTCGGCTCCATCGTTAACTGGCCTACATCGTCGCGTGTACATAATTCCAAATGATCGAGACCTGTCCTCACGGCCTGCAAACTCGTCTACATGAGTCTTATGAAACATGCTTGCTACTCTCTGCTTGATCCTGTTGAAGACCCCTAACGCCGTCGGATCTTGGATGTCATTGATGTGCTCATTTATATCAGCTTTAATGTCATTAAAAGCATTGATCTATGAGTTAATAAATATATGCACAACTTAGCATAAAGAATATCTTAATAAAAAAGAATTATCATTTTTTAATTTAGTTTAGAAACTTACATAATCTCTCTCGATCATGGCACTAGGATGTAATTATCTGTCGGTGGGCGTGGCAGGTATCTAGCTGATGGTTGTGGGTCGTGTGTGATCCATCTACGTGTGATATCTCAATACCAATGTATATACATGGTATAATCAAAAGTTGTATCTCTCTCATCCTGTATGAAATCTTACCTATTAATTCACCTGTCTTTGTAGGCCACAAGAAATACGGTCCAGTCTGTACCATGCGATCTAGGTCGTCGCCTACGATCGATTTGCTCGACAGGATCCGGCACATGCTGAGAACACAGAAATTACCATAACACGTGATCTGGGACATGCATCTCCATAATCTCCTAACATATCAATGGAACTCCGGCTCCCACAAACCAACGCTATCTCGACAGATAGGTGCAAGAGTATGCATCTCGAGAACTGGCGGTAATTAGGGGTTCCACTTGAACTGAAATAAGATAAAATCTTTATCAGTAGAGGTGCTAAACCATATCCGTATCCGAGGAAATATCTGTAGCCGTATCCGTTAGGATACGGATATGGTTACTCAAATCTATAACCGATAGAATATGGTTACAGATATGATTTTACAGTGAAATATCTGTATCCGTATCCGAAATATCCGAATACATATTAGTCATACTCTTACGATAGTTTCGATTCTTAGATTATGGATTTGTGGTTAATTTTGATGATCAATATGTCTAATCTTAACTTTTCAGATATAATGAACATATAAACAAACTCTTTTGTATCACATGAACTATGTTTTTCTCAATACTATCTATCTTTCTCATATCCATTTTATATCTGCATACATATCCGCTTATATATCCGCATGTATATCCGTAACTGTATCCGATTTTAGCGGATATGGATATGAATTTTCCTTACCGATGTATATCCGTATCCGTAACCATATCCGAGATGAGTAAGTGGATATGGATATGGTAGGCATCATATCCGAGCCGTATCCGGACCGAATGCATCCCTATTTATCAGTATAAACAATAAAACTAAATATTCATAATGAATTGAGTTTTATATTTACCTGTTGGTGTTGGAGGCCATCAAGCTCATTTCGGTAAAACTCTATATGCCACGTCGCTGATTTGTACTTAGTGTACCTCACGTTATACCTATTTGGCATAAAGAATATATGAGTACAAATTCAATATGAATAAGATTGTGTGGACAATTATACCTGAATGCCAAAGGAAACTGACCCTGTAGGTTGCGGTGCACAAGCAAGGTAGGTTGTTCAATATGAATGCGTTCCTATGAACAAATCTGTATCAATGTGCAGCATCCATTGAATTTTTTATTCTGCATCAACGAGACCCTGCCTAGTTCTCTTTACAAGTACGTCAACACCACACTACCCCCATGATAGACTGCTGCATACACCAAAATCCTCTAGCCGTGGCAGCCATCGTGCATGTACAAGATTTTTGCTCGCACCAGGAAATAGCATGTATCTAATCATATGTAATATACACACACGAGCATGATACTGAAGCGTATCGACCGTGGCATTAGCTGGTATACCTCTCATAAATATCGTACGAAACCATGATAGCTTTATTGCACCACTCCTCAAGTTGGAAAGCTGATCAAGAAGGCTATCACATACTTCAACCCAATTATGGTCATCGGTGCCCATAACTATCAGGCCATCGATGCGGAGCCCAAGCATGACGGCTACTTCCTGCAATGTAATAGTACACCTCCCTATATGTATATGAAAGGTGTTGGTCTCCGACCTCTACCTCTCAATCAGTGTACTGATAAGGGACCAGTCAAGCCTAATATACCTCACTGCTAAACACTCTCGGAACCCGGCTTGAGCTACTTGAGCTATCAAGTCTAGTACTCTCTCATCCTCAATGACCCAACCCGAATGGCTCTGTGAATGATCCACCATGGTGATATCTGGTATGGGCTGTACATTAAACAAAATTGATTAAATATATCGAGAAAAATTAAAATTAACGCTAAAAATAAGGAATATATATACAAAAAACTTTTTACCTATCCCAAGCCAATCTGGTGTGAACAATGATTCGCCTAAAGGTACAAAATGTCGGCCTGTATCGGTCCCGGATCCATAATAGATATATCTGAGATTAAAATATTAAAAGACAATGTGTTAGATATTTCTGTTGAATGACTTAATCATATGTATTTAACATATTCAAGATTTAAAGAAGAAGATTACATATTAAAAAAACGAATGTCACATGGGAACAAATATTAATATTAGAAGGTTACATATTACAACAAACGAATGTCACAAGCGAAGCAAGGATTTATATTAGAAGATTGCATATTACAAATATGAATGTCACATGGGAACAAACATTAAAATTAAAAATTAACGCCTAATCCTAGCTGGACAACTGCTTTTGTTGCGGCCCGGTTGATCGTATCTACTACACTTATTTTTCTTCCTAACCCCTTCTCGGCCGTCATCCATATAATTTCTAATTTGTACGGAATGAGGGAGCCCAGCTGATCTTTTATACAAAGGAGGTAATATTCATATGCATAATATCGACTATCATATGGTAGACAAAAACACTCTTTGTACGTTTGTTGATAGTTGTAAGTTGAATATCAATCTGCGACGAATGTATAATGTGAAATCCTAGCACCAGCTAGTAGATCAGAGCAAGTCGCAACAACATGAGAACAAGGAAGCCATTGTAGTTGCGGTACATTGCAAGTGCATGTACAAGTATGATCCACTAGTATATTAACTTTGTAAAAGCGACTTTCTCTATGTGATATTCCCTCAATGACCTTATATTCATTAAAACTGTATCTTACGACACGAAATGATAGAGCATGCACAATCCGATCCACTAATATGTCTTCAACCTTCGGCGTGAGCTCTAACAGGATATTTTCACCAAGCGTGTGACATCGGAGAAAGGATTTATTAAGTCTGTAAGATGTTTTTGCAACTAGTGACTGTATTGGCATATCGCATGCTCCCCTAAGCACACCATTGAAACTCTCAAAAGTGTTCGTAGTCATCATACAAAACCGTTTCCCACCATCTTCACATATAGCTCACTTATCAACATTGTGTGGACCCAAACTAGTTTCGATCCATTCATGTGCAGCTCGTAAAATAAACTTAATCCTCTCCCGTAGCTCATAAACTATTTTTTTCATTGCACAGTCTGTTTGTGGAAAATTCATAGTAAATAAGAAATGAAAGAAATTTGATTTGTATTCTCTCGATCTCAATTACAATTTGGATTTTCTGCTTACAAAAGAGAGGAGAATGATCTGGATTCTCCCCTTTGTTTAATTCTGGGTTCTTCATGGTGGCGATGAGATGCCTCCCTCGAATGCTCGCGTCGAGTTTGCTTCTCGTTGACGATCCGAACGTCTTGATTCACTAGAACGGGGTTTTCTCCTCACGATTTGATGTTGTGGAAAACTTGCAAAGCAAGTTTTAGAACTCTGGACGAGTTGATAACTCTGAATGAGTTTGAAACTTTATGAAAGAGTTGATTTAACCGAAATCGGTTTATAGCCAAGGCCGAAGAAGCTCCTGTTGCCGAACGTTGCTGAAGGATGAACGTCGATCTCCCCTTCGCTGCCAAGTCTCAGGTCAAAAAGCCAGCCGAAAAAACCTCCCACTCCAGACCCGAACTCAGTTGAGTTTACCCCTATTTATAGGGGATTAAGGGGTGTAACCGCCCCCTTAATTTGCCCCTAAGTGGGGCTGAATGGGGTGTAACCGCCCCCTTAAACAGCTCCCCAAATCATGGGGAAAACGGTTTTGAAACCATTCAGCTCATGTTGAATGAGTCAAACAACATCCAAGTTGGCGTTCAGGACCCTGACTCCGCGTCTTAAGGTTGAGACGCGGAGTTCGGTGATGACTAAACATCAAAAACACGAGGGCCACTCGCGTTTTGCTTGTTGCAGCTTGGAAACACGGGGGTCGCCTGCGTTTTGCTTGTTGAAGCTTGGAAACACGGGGGTCGTCTGCGTTTCAGGAATTAAAACGCGAGGGTTGCTTGCGTTTCATTTGCTGACAAACACGGGGAGGACCTCCGAATTTTGGTGTGACAACGTAGGGAAGACCTATGTGTTTTGTTGTTGACACATGTGGAGGACCTCCGCGTTTTGGTGTAGCAACTCATGGAGGACCTATGAGTTTTGTTCTGGGAGTTTGGAACGCGGCCACGAGCTATGCGTTTTGAATCTGGGACGCATAGGCGAGCTCTGCGTCTGGATTTGAAAAGACCGTCAATTTGTAGTCTCTTTTGATTGAGCGTTGCAAAGACCGTCATCTTGTAATCTTTGTCTTGGCTCCTTGAAAATATGAGAGTCGTCAGATTGTAACTCCCGATGTTGATTATGAAGGCTGTTGATTAGAGCTTTCATCAGTTGTTATGAAGGTCCTCAGATTGTAACCTTCATCAATCTACGTGAAAGTCTTCAAATTGTAGTCACATGGAAGTCGTTGAATTATAACTTTCATCATTGGTGTTTGATAGGGATCAGTTATCTATTATGATTTTTAGACAGCCTACACAGTCAGCTTGCCAAAAAGATCTTGAACCTGCTCATTTCCATGCTTCCTCTTGAAGTTGTCCCTAATATGTTGTAAGCAATAACGATGTTGATGGGCGACGAGAAGTGTCATTGGAGTGCTATTGGAATTTCTTTCATCATATCAGATATGAATGTAATCGACTGCGCCCCACACTAGGGATATGATATCTAATACATGCGAAAAACCACGCCCAATTCTCCGTGTTTTCAACATCAACCACTGTAAATGCCAAAGGAAATAATCTGCCATCTGCGTCTACTCCGGTTACAACAAGCAATACGCCTTTATACTTACCGTACAAGTGTGTGTCGTTAATCCTAAGAAGAGGATGACAATATTTGAAACCTTCAATACAAGGCCCAAATGCCCAAAATACACTTGTGAATCGTCGTTGTCTGCCATCAGTAGGGTCTGATGATACTTCATAGACTATCCCCGGATTTTCTATTTTGAGTGCTTCGAGATAATGTGGAAAGATCTCATAAGATTTATCTCATTCCCTAAATATTTATATCGCCTTCCTCCTAGTATTTCAATACTTGTTGTATGATACATCCAAGTTGATCATTTTATGTACTAAAAAACGAATATCTCTTGGCCTTAGATCAAGATCCTCTCTTAGATTAGGCATAATCAATCGATATATGAAAGAGCCGAATGTGTGCTTATGATTCATCTCTAGACGAGGATTGCTACATGTGTGGAGTTCGTTGTAGTGTGTGGTTTTAAATTGCCCGCCTACTCTTACACCCTAGCGTGAATTAAGCTTCCAATGACATTTTGCATTGCCATCGTGGTGCTCACCACTATTTTCTTCATCATAATCTTTGCGGTAAAAACAAACTATATTATAACTTGTTGCATTGCCTTTTGTTTGCCTAAACTTGACATTTTTTGGATGACCCACAGATGAAGTGCATGAATCAATTTCTCCTTGCTTTCAAATAGATGCCCCTTTTTAAATGAGAAGTCCTCACCTTATGTATCATCAACGATATTAGTGCCAATAAAAATACTTTCCATCGTGGAGTTATCAATCCATTCTTCTCCATAAAGTTCATCGGGTGGCGGGTCCTCTAACACGATATACTCATTGTTAGTATAACATTCGTCAATATATTGATTGTCCCCTTCATCGCGATATATCAAACATGTCATGCTATTAATTTGTAAGCCATCCTCTTCATCATCATCCTCGGATTCGACACTTGCATTATCATCTTGATGGGTCGTGCTAGTATCGAAGGCATTTGAAGTGCCCACAAGCGAAGGACCGCTCAAGTATTGTGACTCTGTTCGGCCTTCATCTTGTTGTGGAGATAAAAAGCCGACAGAGTCAACTTAAAGGTCCTCCAATATACGGGAGTATATTTCTTCGTGATTCACCGATTTGCCAAAATTTCTGTGATGTTTTTTAATAAATAATTCCACCGAACGCTTCTCGTCATGTAGTACTCCAATATGATCCATATCATAGTCATTTGAGATTTAAATGCCGCTTGTTCTGTTCCCCACAATAGGATAATTACAAATAACGCTGAGGTGATACTCATGTGAGTTGGTTAATGTAAGTTTGTGTAAGTCATTAACCAATTCATGGAAAGTACATGATTTTGATATAAACAACGGCTTCGTCACCTTCTTCATAAACGGACATATTATTTTTGAGATAGTTAATCTTGTCATCATATGAACAAAGAATTACGATTTGATCGTTCATCGTTACCTCTAAAGAATAAAAAATTCAATATCAATATTACACGAAAAACATAAAAAATGTTATTTCTTAAAGATTTTACCTTAAATTGTCGATGCCCTAATTTTCAATGAACTCCGGTGGTGACGACGGCGGTGCTATCTAGTGGGGGCCGACGATAGGACCAGTGGCGGCGACGGCGGTGAGGGGCGGCGGTAAGGGGTGGTGGGTTCAGGTTCAGTGGGCTAGGGTTTGGGTAGCATGGGGGGTCGCATGGGGATATGAGTGGGTGTGGGCCTGAATTCTCGGCTGCGCCTTATATAGGCAAAGCTAAGCTCTACGGGACTTGAAGTCCGATGGGGTTATAGGCTGCATTTTCCAGAGAGTAACTTCTTTGTAAAATGAGCCTGAAGCTTCACGGGACTTCAAGTCTCGTGAAGTTTCATACGTAAAATAAACTTTACGGGACTTAAAGTCCTGTGAAGTTACACAGCTTAATTAAATGACTGCTAAACTTTACAGAACTTTAAGTCATGTGAAGTTTCAGAGTTTTTTTGTCAAAACCGACCCAGTTTCAGCCAGATGACTGAAACTGGGTCGGTTTTGACAAATAAGTTTCAAATAGGTCGAAATTTGCAATTGTTTGTCAAAATGGGTCTATTTTCAAAATTTATCCTTACAAATATCCAAAAACCTAAGCAAATCCAACTTGTAAGGTTAGAAGATATTTTCATTTAGATGGTAACGAAAATTGAAGAGAGAAAAAAAAGCATACAAAAAATTCTTATTTAAGATTTTCTTTCAATTAAGTTCTAAAAAAAAGATTTCTTTCCAAACAATTTAATTTAACTAAAGAGTCTTGATAATGTATTATTCTGCTACTTAGTTTATGGCTAAATTACCACGTTGGTATTTTTGTATACCACTATTTTCAGTTGAGTGTTTTTTTCTAGCTCCAAAGATATTATTTTGAGCCAAGTGTGCTGTTAGACCTACAACTTTACTGTCAACAAAGAAAAAGCCTTGAAACCTCTTTCCTCGTAGCAATGTTTTGCCTCCTAAGCATTCTCTTCACCATATTTAGAGATAATATCATACCCTCTCCTTTTTTTCCCCTGAAATTTACTTCCTTCTGATGGGCTCAACATTTTTGCATAAACTTGGGCATCATTATTAACATTATAAATAATCATTTTAGTACTTTTCTCATGAATATAAGATAGTACTAACAGCATCACATAATGTTTGCACCTTTTTCTCATCAACAAAAAAATTGTGGGTCTAATTGCACATTTGGCTCAAAAAAGTAAAAACCTTTGCCGGAACTAGAAAAAAATACCAAACTGGTAAGAGAGATGTACAAAAAATACCTGATAATTTAGCCCTTTACTTTATTAATTAAACAAAAAAAGTAGTTCTAATAGAAATATAACTCATAGACATCATGTTACTAAACAGTTAAGAAAAGAAACTAACTAAAAAAATTTGAGCACAAAACAAGGGAAATTCCCTGTTCATTTTATTCATAGTAAGAAAAGATGGACACAAGTTGGTGTAATACAAAAGAATATATAGAAACATGACCTTTCTCTAAATATATTGTGTAGGACCTTCTCCATAACCATGTCGACGAGGATGGCGAGAGGACCCTAGCCATCATTCACTGCAACGTCGATAATAGTTGGATATGTTGTGGGAGAAAAGGTAATTTTACCTTCAATGAATAGTCCTACATTTCCTAGTGTGATGAATAGTTGATTGTTTAAATTAGCTCTCTTTACTTTGGCCTATGAGGATTTCAAAGAAGGGGGTATTTTGGGCTTTCTATTATTTAGACTTTGCATATCACAAGCGCGTCGCGCCGCGCCGCACACATTTTTGTTTTTTCAAACTTTATTTTACACGTTTCTTTTATTTTTCATGTGGAAAATGAGCATAATATCTACGAGATTTTGGCTAACGTTACGCGTGAATTTGGTGAATGTTACGTGGAGATTTTTAACGCCTAAAGGGTTTCCAACCCTATATATACAGCTATATGGTGAGCTCAGAAAAACACAGAAACTAAAAGAAAGTTCTTCTGTTCTCTCCTCTGTTCTTCAAAGCTATTATTTTCATCCAATTTTAGCTTTTACTTTGGGCAACCGTCTTCATCTGAGCATAAGCTCTTTACTCTCGCTTGAGTATAAAGGTCGGCCGATTCCGGGGGTTTTACTACTAGGGGAGAGGGGATCATCTGCGCCAGGACGATAGGTGGGCCTTCAATCTTCTAGGGCACTGCTTGCATGACTGCTTCCCGATCAGGCCATATTTTTTCTGTTTAATTTATTTTTTGGATTTCTATTTGCATGCTATAAGTTTAATTTAATAATTTTGATAACAATCTAGAAGATTGAGTTTTATAGTTGTTGATTTTTTAAATCCGAAATAAATTTATAATTAAATGCTTTCAGTTGATGTTAATTTCTATAATTAATTAATTACATTAATTTGAAAAAAATTATTGCTTAAATTATTCTTGTAAACTACTGTTTTAGAATTATATTATTCTGCTTACTTTGTTCATAATTTAATTCTGTGTAATTAATTCTTCATATTTATTGATCAAATATATCATTTAAAGTCATACTCTCCTAAGTAACTAGTCGAGTGGTATTGACAAAACTTTTAATTCCTTTAGTTTTCAAAATACCTAGACTAGTTAACTTAAATTGGACTTATGACTAACACAAATCATTCCAAGAGTGTCAAACCTGAGAAGTTCACCGGTATTACCTACAAACGGTGGGCTAATCAGATGAAATACCGGATCACTATCCTAGGTCTCCTATCTGCCATTGACGCTTCTAAATCTTTATCTTTTTGGATCTCAACCTATGAACTCCAACTCTCCTGATTCTGAACAACCTACACCTTCCACTTTTGCTTCTGGTGCTAGTTCCTTCTCTAGTCATATGAAACTAGAAGAAATAAACTATCATTATTACCATAGGATTCTTAGTGCACTTGTGGACAACCTTTATGACATATATTATGAGTTCAAAAGTGCTAAAGACCTATGGAATGCTCTTGAAGTAGAATATGACTTTGATGATGCCGGAATTTTGTGTTTCACCTCCTCTTCCTTTAATAAGTTCCCAATAGTTGACGACAAACCTATAAATAAACAAATTCATGAATTCCAAGATTTCCTTCGTCACCTCCAATCAAAGGGAAACTCCTTTACTAATAACTTTAAAGTTTTCGGTTTGATTGACAAACTCCCTCCCTTCCGGTTTAGATTTGTTGGAGATCTCCAACACAAGCAAGAAGATCTAACATTAACTGAAGCCCTTAAGACTATTCGTATTGAAGACCAGCTAGACAAAATTCCAAAACCAAGTCTGAAATGAAAACTAAAGTAATAGTAGATGATAAGTCTAAATCTAAGAATTTTAAACCCAAAGGGAAGAAATTCAAGAAAAACCAGCAATCCTTTAACAAATCATCCTCCAAATTAAATCTCAATTCTTCTAGCTATAAGTCTGATGGAAAGTTCTGCTATGTCTGTGGTAGAACCAATCACTTAGCTCCCAACTGCTTCTATCGGAAGAAGGAACCAACAAAACTTGCTCCAAAAGGAAATGGATCCAATAAAGTAAACATGATTGAAGAAAATCCTAATTGCTTCAGGTTAGCCTCTTCTTCTTATCATGTAAATTCTCTTATTTCTTCCACTAATTGGTACTTGGATTCCGGAGCTAATATTCATGTTTGTAATGATCGCTCTTGGTTTTTAACTTACCAGGAATCACGTAGAGGAAGCATAAGTTTAGCAGATGACTCCACCAAACATATAATGGGAAGTGAATGCATAGATCTCACCATGACTTCTGGAAAAGCTTTAAATCTACAAGGCGTTCATTATGTTCATTCTCTCCGCTGAAACATAATCAGTGAATCTCTTCTCCTTAGAGCTAGATTTCAGATTGTAAAAAAATCCAATAAATTTATGATTATAAAGAATAATATATTCATAGGGAAACATTTTATCTGTAATGGCCTTTTCAAACACAATGTAATCAATTCTAATTTTAATGAAATTCTTGAATCTTCTATTGTACAAATTGTTGAATATTGCGATGTTTGGCATGGACGACTTGAACATGTAAATTTCTAAACTTTGTAGAGAATTATTAAATTGTATCTTATTCCCAAATCATCTCATGATCTCTCATCTAAGTGTGAGATTTGTGTTTAAGGGAAACACACTAAAAAACCCTTCAAGTCTATAAGTAGAAACTCTGAACCCCTAGAATTAATTCATAGTGATGTGTGTGACTCAAACTGAGTTCTCACCCAAGGGGGTAGAAGATATTTTGTGACTTTTATAGACGATCACTCCAGATATTGTTACACCTATCTTCTCAGAACTAAGAATGAAGTTCTAGATCGGTTTAAGGTGTATAAAGATGAATCTGAGAACCAACTTAAAAAGAAGATCAAGATTTTAAGATCTGATCATGGGGAAAGTATATCTCAAATGAAATGACTCAATATTGCAAAAGAGCATGGTATTATTCATGAGATAACTGCTCCCTATACACCACAGTCTAACGGGATAGCTAAACGAAAGAACAGGACCCTTATGGACATGGTGAACTGTGTGTTATTCAGTTCAAGAGCACCTGAAAATCTCTGGGGTGAAGCTCTTCTTTCTGCCTGCTTCATTCTCAATAGGATTCCCCATAAATCTTCTGATATAACTCCTTATGAATATTGGAAGGGGTGAACTCCTAGGTTAAACTTCTTTCAGGTTTGGGGTTCCTTAGCTAAGGTAGCTATTCCCGAACCTAAGAAGAGGAAAATTGGATCTAAGACTGTTGATGTTGAATTTATTGGATATGCACTAAATAGTAATGTTAATAGATTTCTAGTCATTAACTCTAAAATCAGTGACATATCTAATAATACTATCATTAAAGCAATAGATGCAGTCTACTCTGAAAACATCTTTCCTTTCAAATCCATAATCTCAAAAAATCCTAATTCATCTCTTCCTTCTGATCTACCATCTTCCAATTCTTCTCAACCTCTAGATTTTGAACCTCAAAGAAGTAAAAGAGGTAAAATTCAAAAGAATTTTGGAGAAGACTTCTTTACCTTTCTTGTTAAAGGTGATCCAAGCTCCTTTAAAGAAGCAATGGATTCTTCCGAATCTCCTTTCTGGAAAAAAGCCATTGATAATAAAATAAAATTAATAATGGAAAACCATATTTGGATACTCACCGACTTACCTCCAGGTTGTAAACCTGTCGGTTGTAAGTGGATATTCAAGAAAAAACTTAGAGCTGATGGTTTTATTGATAAATATAAAGCTAGATTAGTAGCTAAATGTTATACTTAGCAAAAGGGTATCGATTACTTTGATACAATATTCTCCTGTAGCCCGAATCTTAACTATTTGAGTATTATTGGATATACACTAGATAGTAATGTCAATACTGCTTTTCTGAATGATGATTTAGATGAAGAAATCTATATGAACTAACTTGAAGGATTCATTGCCAAAGATTAGAAAAATAAAGTCAGCAAACTTGTTAAATCTTTGTATGGTCTAAAACAAGCTCCTAAATAATGGCACCAGAAATTTAACAAAGTCATTGCACAATATGGCTTCTCTATGAATGAACACGATAAGTGTGTCTATTCTAAAGTGATAAACAATGACTATGTCATCCTCTGTCTCTACATTGATGATATCCTTATCTTTGGAACAACTCTTGAAGAAATATTAAAGGTTAAGGATTATCTCTCCAAGAACTTTGACATGAAAGACTTAGGTCTTACTGATATGATACTTGAAATAAAAATCTCTAGAGACACTAGAGGAATATCCTTGAGTCTTTCTCATAGTATTGAGAAAATACTGATCAAATTTAATTTTCATAACTCTAAACCTGTCTCTACACCTTATGACTCTTCTATATCTTTGAAGAAGAATAAAGGTAAATCTGTCTCCCAGATGAAGTATTCTTACCTGATTGGATCTCTCAAGTACATATCCAATCGGACTAGACTCGATATAGCTTATATTGTAGGGAGGCTGAGCCGGTATACTAGCAACCCTAGTAAAGATCACTGGATTGCTTTATAGAGAGTATTTAAATACTTGAAAGACACAGTTGACTATTGCTTGACTTACACTGGGTACCCTGATGCAATAGAATGGTATAGTGCCACCAACTGGATCACGGATTCTAATATTATAAAGTCTACATCTAGATATGTATTCCTTTTTGATGGTGCACTTGTATCCTGGAAATCCTGTAAACAAACAGTAATTGCCAGGAGCACCATTGAGTCTGAATTGATTGCTCTTGATACTACTTCTATTCACAGAAGCAAAATGGTTAAAAGATCTACTCTCTAAACTTTCTTTGGTCCCTAAACCCTCTCCTCCAATTTCTATTCACTCTGATTCTAGATCCACCATAGAGCTTCTAAAACAAGTGCATGTTAATAAAAAACTTACAGACATATTCAAATAAGATATAAATCTGTATAATGCCTTCTAGGCAAAGTTGTGATTGTTGGCCTTCTTGTTTTGATGATGATTTAACAAATAATTTACTACTAATATTGGTTTTAGTATTTTGTTTTATGTTGTTTAGTAGACACAGGAAAATGAGCTACATTGATATTGAAGCCTATGCAAATTTAGTCAACCAATTAAAGTTCAAGCTTCATAAGATTCATTCTTGGTATACTTAGTATAGGTTTATATGTAATATGTGCTAATTCTTCAAGCTCAAATTTACACACACATTCTTTTGTGAAAGTTCTCAAATCATAGATATTTTTATGCAAAATATACTTTAATATGCTTTGGACTATACAAATATTATAAACATATTTTATTAAGTCCATAAAAACATTATATAAGTTTTCAAAACTTGACTTGTGCAAAATATCAAAATTAACATGTGTTAATACACATGTATTTTAGTGTTTTTGTATATTTCTGAGTTTTCACAAATGGTAAGTGCAATTTGAAAATTTCTTTTTTCAACATGTTCATTTTCATGTTTATAAACTTTTTCTCAAAGTTTTATATTTTTTAAAATTTATTTGCTATTTTCAAAAAAGGTTTGAAATTCATTTTACTATTCATAACTGGCTGAAAACCTGTTATCAGTCGACTGATGGTCTCTATCAGTCGACTGATGAAAATGTCCAGTATTATCAAAATTATCTATTTTTACGATTGATAATCTATCAGTCAACTGATGAGACACCAGTCGACTGATGAGGTCTTCAGTCAACCGATGAGCTGCCAGTTTGCCTGTAACAGTCATCTCATCAGTCGACTGACGGCCCAACGACTAGTTTTTCTAGCATTTTGTATTTTTTATCTTTTTGCTGTGTTTTCTTGGTTTTTGGGCTTTGATTTTTTATCCTATAAATACCCCTTACTGTTTCACTTCTAAAATTTATCTAATTGGGTTTTTAACAAGAGTTTCCAAAGGTTTAAAAGATCGTTTAAGTTTTATTTTTAAGTTTGGTGTTTGTTTACAAAGAGGAAGCTTACATTATCAATTGAGGAATTCATCCTCAATCACTTTCATCCTCTCTTTGTGTTTATAGAGAAGTTTTTCTCTACTCATTTATCTAGCATTTTGTTCTTGATTTTCATATCTATATCATTGCTAGTTTATTACTTGAGTTAGATTTTATTTGAACTCATTTTATCACATGCATTCCTATTTGAGCTTTTAGTATTTCATATATTATATATTGGGTTGTGGAATTGTGATATTGTGAGAGTGAGCTTATATTATGTTCTCACCTGTTATAGAGAACAAATCATTTGTATTTGAGCATTATTGTGAGTTGCACATTGTATTACACTTGTACACTGATAGGAGTTGTTAGTGAGAGACGGGGTCGATTCCAAGAGGAATGACGTCGGTTGTAAAGCCTAGAGAGAGTTTGTAAATCCGAGCACTTGAGGAAGAGGACACGGGCTAGGCCAACACTTAGAGGGTGTAGAGTGTTTTTACATTGTGTGTGTTATAAATGTTTGTCGGTAAGCGTTAAAAACCAATTGTGAACGTTTTGGGTGAACGTTGAAAACCCGTTGTGTTAGTGGATTCTCCCCGGGAGTGGAGAGCAGAGACGTAGGTCGGAAGGACCGAACTCCGTGATCATATTGCTTGTTTGAGTTTGTATTTTTGTCCTCTTTTGTTTCATATTTATCCCCTTGTGTTATTTATCTCATTGTTTATATATCCTCTTTTGTTTCATATTTATCCCCTTGTTTATCTATCTTGCTAGGATATTTATGTTAGTAAGTTTTTATTGGCATTAATATCTAATTAGATTAGCTTTGGCCCTATTCACCCCCTAGGGTGTAACAATTGGGATTATATATATTCTCCCCCTTACATTGAGATTATATATATTCATTGTGCATCTTTGTTTAAATAAGCCCTTATATATTAATATTTGCCTTGTGTGGCTAACCTTTCTTTAAGGCTTTTAAATAGGGGGGAAATTCCCTATTTCTATATTTCTCACCCATGCTTACATGTAGGGGGGGCTTTTAGCTCTCATTGTGTATATTTCCCTATTTTTGATGTTGCCAAAGGGGGAGAAAATGTGAGGTATATAGTATTTGTTTTTTGTTATTTTTATTGATCTTATAATACATATTGGTAAATTGTTTGTCATCATCAAAGAGGGGGAGATTGTTGACCTTCTTGTTTTGATGATGATTTAACAAACAATTTACTACTAATATTGGTTTTAGTATTTTGTTTTGTGTTGTTTAGTATACACAGGAAAATGAGCTACATTGATATTGAAGCCTATGCAAATCTAGTCAACCAATCAAAGTTCAAGCTTCACAAGGTTCATTCTTAGTATACTTAGTATATGTTTATATGTAATGTGTGCTAATTCTTCAAGCTTAAATTTACACACACATTCTTTTGTGAAAGTTCTCAAATCATAGATATTTTTATGTAAAATATACTTTAATATGCTTTGGACTATACAAACATTATAAAAATATTTTATTAAGTCCATAAAAACATCATACAAGTTTTCAAAACTTGACTTGTGCAAAATATCAAAATTAACATGTGTTAATACACATGTGTTTTAGTGTTTTTGTATATTTCTGAGTTTTCACAAATGGTAAGTGCAAATTGAAAATTTCCTTTTCCAACATGTTCATTTTCATGTTTATAAACTTTTTACAAAGTTTTATATTTTTTAGAATTTATTTGCTATTTTTAAAAAAGGTTTAAAATTCATTTTCACTATTCATAACATGCTGAAAACATGTTATCAGTCGACTGATGGTCTCTATCAGTCGACTGATGAAAACACCCAGCATTGTCAAAACTATCTGTTTTTGTGACTGATAATCTATCAGTCAACTGATGAGGCATCAGTCGACTGATGAGGTCTTCAGTCGACCAATGAGCTGCCAGTTTGTCTGTAACGGTCAGCTCATCAGTCAACTGATGAACAGTATCAGTCGACTGATGAACAGTATCAGTCGACTGACGGCCCAACGGCTAATTTTTAAGCCTTTTGTATTTTTGTCTTTTTGCTGGGTTTTCTTGGTTTTTAGACTTTGATTTATCATCCTATAAATGCCCCTTACTATTTCACTTCTAAAATTTATCTAAGTGGGTTTTTAACAAGAGTTTTCAAAGGTTTAAAAGATCGTTTAAGTTTTATTTTCAAGTTTGGTGTTTGTTTACAAAGAGGAAGCTTACATTGTTAATTGACGAATTCATCCTCAATCACTTTCATCCTCTCTTTGTGTTTATAGAGAAATTTTTCTCAACTCATTTATCTAGCATTATGTTCTTGATTTCATATCTATATCATTGCTAGTTTATTACCTGAGTTAGATTTTATTTGAACTTATTTTATCACACACATTACTATTTGAGCTTTTAGTATTTAATACATTATATATTGGGTTGTGGGATTGTGATATTGTGAGAGTGAGCTTATATTGTATTCTCACCCATTATAGAGAACAAATCATTTGTATTTGAGCATTATTGTAAGTTGCACATTGTATTACACTTGTACACCGAGAGGAGTGGTTGGTGAGAGATGGGGTCGATTCCAAGAGGAGTGACGTCGATTATAAAGCCTAGAGAGAGATTGTAAATCCGAACACTTGAGGAAGAGGACACGGGCTAGGCCAACACTTAGAGGGTGTAGAGTGTATTTATATTGTGTGTGTTGTAAATATTTGTCGGTAAGCATTTTATCCTCTTTTGTTTCATATTTATCCCCTTGTTTATATATGTTTGGTGGAAAATTTATAGTAAAAAAAGAAATGAAGAAAAATTGATTTGTATTCCTTTGATCTCAATTACAATTAGATTTCCTGATTACAAAAAAGAAGAGAATTGATCTGGATTCTCCCCTTTGTTTAATTCTGGGTTCTTCACGGTGGCGATGGAGTGTCTCCCTCGAATGCTCGCGTCTAGTTTGCTCTCCGTTGACAATCCGCACTTCTTGATTCACTGGAACAATATCTCCTCCTCACGATTTGACGCTGTGGAGAACTTGCGTGGCAAGTTTAAAACTCTTGATGAGTTGATAACTCTGAACGAGTTCGAAACTCTATGACAGAGTTGATTTAACCGAAAGTCGGTTATAAGCCAAGGATGAAGAAGCTCCTCGTTGCTGAAGTTGAAGATGATCTCTGTGGGAGAATGATGCCGGTCCCTTCAGGCCCTTTTTGCTCCAAGAAATTCCAACAGACCGAACCCCTAACTCGGTTGAGTTTCTTCTTATTTATAGGGGATTAAGGGGTGTAACCGCCTCTTAAATCACTCCTAAGTGGGGTGTAACCGCCCCCTAATCGTGGGAAACGGTTTTGGAACCGTTCAGCTCGTGCTTTGAACGAGTCAAACGCTGAAAAATAGCGTTTAGGGCCCTAACTCCGCGTTTTAGACTGGAGACGCGGAGTTGGGTGATGACTGAACGTTAAAAAACGCGAGGGCCGCTCGCGTTTTGCCTGTTGCAGCTTGGAAACACGGGGGTCGCTCGCATTTTGCTTGTTGAATGTTAGAAACGCGGGGGTCGCCTGCGTTTTAGGAATTAAAACGCGAGGGTCGCCTGCGTTTCGTTTGCTGACACACAGGGAGGACCTTCACGTTTTGGTGTGGCAACGCATGGAGGACCTATGCGTTTTGTTGCTGACACATGGGGAGGACCTTCGCGTTTTGGTGTGGCAACGCATGGAGGACCTATGCGTTTTGTTCTGGGAGTTTGGAACGCGGCCACGAGCTATGCGTTTTGAATCTGAGACGCATAGGTGAGCTCTGCGTCTAGATTTGAAGAGACCGTCAATTTATAGTCTCTTTTGCTAGAGCGTTACAAAGACCGTCATCTTGTAATCTTCATCTTGGCTCCTTGAAAATATAAGAGTCATCAGATTGTAACTCCTGATGTTGATTATGAAGGCTGTTGATTAGAGCTTTCATCAGTTGTTATGAAGGTTGTCAGATTGTAACCTTCATCGATCTACGTGAAAGTCTTCAAATTATAGCCATCTGAAAATCGTTGAATTGTAACTTCCATCATCGGTGTTTTATAGGGGATCAGCTATCTATTGTGATTTTTAGATAGCCTACAATATATCTTTGCTTTATCTTACTTGAATATCTATCTTGCTAGGATATTTTTGTTAGTAAGTTTTTATTGGCATTAATATCTAATTAGATTAGCTTTGACCCTATTCACCCCCTCTCTATGGTGTAACAGTGATTCTAGACTTTTTAAAGTTTGAAAAGAATCTTGATGACCCTTTGACTAAGGGTCTATCCAGGAATATAGTTCTGGATTCATCGAGGGAGATGGGGTTAAGCCCATAGATGAGATCACTGACAGCGGGAACCCAATCTTTATTTGGAGACGTAGTTTTAATGTAGGTTAAATGTGGTAAAAACAAGCTGTACTAGTGACACTTATGTGGAGCATCAACCTAGATATATTCATATTTTATTATGGTAGTATCTGCTACTACCCTTCTCTATGATGACGATGCTTTTATGATACAACTGGTTAGGTTGAGTTTTACTCTTAATAAGTCCAACATATGTATTATGGAGGGTATGATATCCAGCTATAGTACCCTTGGAGGACTTACCTACGTGAGAGGAACCATGATGACCGTGGTTGGATGGGGCAGGGCTAACCTCTTGAAACTCTCATGAGTCGGTTATTGTGAGCATGACCTTTAATGCTCAACCCGCTTTGCTCAATAGATGAAGACGTATTGTGTGTGTTTTCATCAATACCTGGTATAAGGGGCCTAATTCAAGGCCTAGTCCATTATGTCCCTCAGGTTGCGATGACCCACTAAGGAAAGGTTCAAAGCCAAAAGCTACCTCTCCCGGATTCACGAGATACGAAAGGTTGCCCAACCTATATTTGTTTTATGATTTATTTATTTATTTATTTTGAAGTTTTCAGTTAAATATTACCTTTTGGGGGGATTGTTGGCTATGTTGTGCGAGAAAAGACAATTTTGCCTTTAATGAATAGTCTCACATTGCCTAGCCTAGTGTGATGAATAGTTGGTTGTTTAAATTAGCTCTCTTTTCTTTGGCCTTTGAGGATTCCAAAGAAGGGGGTGTTTTGGGCTTTTTATTGTTTGGGTTTTGCATATCACACGCGTGCGCGTGCCGCGCCGCGCAACACCGCGCGCGCGTGCGTTTTTGTTTTTTCAAACTTTATTTTACGTGTTTCTTTTATTTTTCATGTGGAAAACGAGCATAACGGCTATGAGTTTTTGGCTAACGTTACGCGTGAATTTGGCGAACGTTACGCGGAGATTTTCAACGACTAAAGGGTTTCCAACCCTATATATACAGTCGTATGTTGAGCTCGGAAAAAACACAGAAACTAAACGAAAGTTCTTCTGTTCTCTCCTTGGTTCTTCAAAGCTATTATTTTCATCCAACTTTAGCTTTTAGTTTGGGCAACTGTCTTCATCTGAGCATAAGCTCTTTACTCTCGCCTGAGTACAGAGGCCGACCGATTCTGGGGTTTTTTACCGCTAGGGGAGAAGGGATCATCCGCGTCAGGGCGATAGGCGGGTCCTAAATCTTCTAGGATAGTGCTTACACGACTGCTTCCCGACCAGGCCAAAATTTTGTGTTTAATTTATTTTTCGGATTTCTATTTGCATGCTATAAGTTTAATTTAATAATTTTGATAACAAAAATTATGGCCAAAAGCCGGCCCTACAACTAGCATTAGGAGAAAAGAAAGTTTCTATACAAAATTGCTCTTGGCAACAAAAAATGTAGCATAGCATAAACCAAAAAACAAAAGAACAGGCGGGAAGCAAAAAGAAAATATTGTCAGCTGCAGTCCTATGCAGTTAGATATCGTAATTACAAAGCAACAAAAATTAGAGGAGCTTCTGTTGTTATGTTTGGCTTGTAGCCTCTCTTCTTGTTCGGTCCCTTGCCTTCTATTGTTTTCCTCTTCCATTTCTTGGGCAGGGGATGTGAGTAGCCCTGAATGACGACTGAGTTTCTGTGCACATTTCCCTGGAGCTGACCCTGTCCATTCAATTGTATGGTGAGCTGCAGAGTTGATAATGTTTTCAAAGGATGAAGAAGCATTGTTGATAATTTTGTTGTTACGTGCACGCCATACGCACCAACAGACTATTGGATATAATGCTTGCCAAATAGTTCTCTGCTTTGAGTCTGTAATGAACTTCCCTCTGGAATTTATGAGCTCATATAGGTTATTTGGCCACCCATTATGGGCGATATTGTCCTTGTAGAAATTCCACATCTCCGAAGTAAAGTTACAAGTAAGAAAGAGGTGAATAGAGTCCTCTAGTTCACTGAAACAGAATGGACAATGCCATGAAACTCAAAAATTTACTGCAGATTTTCCTATTTTCAATCTTCTACTTATATGAGGGATTTGAATCGAATTTCAAACATTACATCTCAATAAAAATCCTATATGTTGGCACTTATTTAGTGGTAATTCTCCCGCATGAACTTTTATAAGATTGACCACTCCATCTTGTTTTTATTGAACTTCGTTGCAACCTCCTTTTTCTTGCTTCGGTGATTAATAAAACTCCTCTAGTATTGACTTCGTTTTTTAACTCCAAATTGAACCTTTTTTTTTAAGAACTAACCAATCAAACTTGGACCATAGCCTTTTTTTGAAACAACTAAACTTGGTGAGATACCCTGCTCATGATATATTTATATAACTGGAAAAAACTGGACAAAAACAAAAATACAAAAAGATGGAAGTAGGTAGAACCAGAGTTGCTAAAAACGGTAAGGAGCGGACTTTGTCGTCACCTACCAGAAGACATCAACAAAGCTTCCACCCATTCCCAGAAGGATGAGAAGAGATTTTCTAACTAGAGAAGAAAATATCGATACAAACCACTTAACAAAAAACAAGTCCCAAAAACATAAATAAGGAAGACAGAAAGGAGACTAGAAGTTTTCCCCCATGTCTTCACCTGATCTACCCTTTGCCAGGTCGTTCAGACCCAATTCTGATGCATCAATATGGAGAGCAGTCGCCTTCCTACTGCTCCTTGTGTTTGTCCAGAATAGAGTGAAAAAAGCAATATTAGATGCTATGGCTTGTTGAGAGACATGAACAACATTGAAAATAAAGTTATTCCTGCTAGACCAAATGCACCAACAGCAGTAGGGCAGAATGACTTTCCAAAGAGATTTTACATTACTATATTTCAGAAAACTATCCTTATCAGCAGCAAGAGACAGAGCTTCCTACGGCCAATTTTCGACAGGTTCTTGGGGAAGAATGAAGAAATCCAGGAAACAGCAAAGGATCAGCCAGAAAGTCTGACGGTCGATCGCGAACGTGCACGAAGGGCAGTAGGATTCGGAGCTGATGGCGGTCGACCGCCACGGTCGATCGCAGATGACTGTAATTGATTTTAGTCCCGGGTTTGTGGTTCGATCGACCGTCGCGGTCGACTGCGAACCTGCGCGGTCGATCGCCGCGGTCGACCGCAGTCTGTTTGGGCTGGGCCTTTTGGATTTTGACCCGTTTCGTTTCTGAGTTATATATAACTCAAAACCTGATTGTTTAGGGTAACATAATGACGATTTTGAGCAGTCTTGAAGAGAGAATTGTTGCATCCAATTGTGGGAGAGTTGTGAGAGATCTAGAGCTTTGTTTTAGGATTTGATCGGTGAGATTTGTAACTCTATTTGTATTCTCTTGATTTCTAATAGTAAGAACTCCCCCCTCCTTGCCCCGTGGACGTAGGTAACTTGCCGAACCACGTAAATCTCTTGTTCTTGCTGTGGTTTGTGTTTTGCTTATTAGTTGTGGTATATCTCGAGTTATTGTTCGTGTTGCCCTCGAAGCTTTCGCCGCGCACAACAATTGGTATCAGAGCTAGATCGACAACATGGGAGAAGCAAACACATCAGGTTCGTCTCTTACAAAGGCGATACAGAGTCTGAGCATCAATAACACGAAGATTGATGTTCCTAAGTTTGACGGCAAGATAAATTTTGGATTGTGGAGGTGTTAGGTGATGGATGCTTTGGATGCACAGAATTTGGAGGAGACTCTTGAGTTAAAAGAGAAACCCGCTGATATGAAGGATAAGGTTGGGAGGAAGATGAACAGTAGAGCTTGTGGTGTTATTAGGTCATGCTTGACACCGGATCTTATTTATGATGTTATGAACGAGACGTTAGCGAAGAAGATGTGGGAAACACTCAATGAGAAATATCTTACGAAGAGCATTGAGAATCGGCTTCACTTGAAGAAGAGATTTTATCAGTTTAAGATGAAGAGGGGAGTTTCCATCAGGGAGCACGTTAATAACTTCACTAAGCTACTTTCAGATATGGTCAATGTGGACATAATAGTTGAGGATGAAGACAAGACGATGCTACTTCTGTGTTCGTTGCCCGAAGATGATTATGGTACGTTCGTTCTCACTATGATCAATGGAAGAACTACAGTCAACTACAAGGAGGTGACCTCAGCTTTGGTGAACTATGAGTTGAGGAAGAGTGATGGTGAACCCTCCGAGAAGGCATCGGGAGATGCGTTAGCAGTTCGAGGCCGAGATCCAAACCGTCGCCAGTTCAACCGCTCAAAATTAAGGAATAGGAGTGCTTATAAGAGTGTTGATAGAGATCAATGTCGGTATTATAAAGAAGAAGAACATTGGAAGATTGACTGCCCAAAGTGGAAAGAAAAAGCCGAGAAGAATAAGGGGAAAGCTGCACAAGCTTCAGAGGTAAATGTTGCAAAAGCTATTGGTGAGCATTCAGATTTAGATTCTTCAGGCTATTCATGCCATGCTTTACCGTCGGTTTGCTATGGGGATTTCACGGAGTGGATGATGGATTCGGGAGCTACATATCACATCTGCCCTAAGAGGGAGTGGTTCTCTAGCTTTGAGGAGCTAGAAAAAGGGGATGTCGTACTTATGGGAAATGACCACGTATGCCCTATTGGTGGTATTGGTTCAGTCCGGATTAGGATGTATGATGGTGTAGTAAGGGAGTTGAAGGAAACGAGGTTCGTGCCGTAGTTGACGAAGAACATCATTTCTCTTGGGACTTTGGAGGCAGCAGGATATTGAGTGATCTTAGAGGATGCTATAGTGAAGGTCACGAAGGGTTCTATGGTGGTGATGCGAGGTATCAGGGAAAACAACCTATACTACTTGAAGGGCAAGACAGTTACAGGGGGTCTGGCAGCTTCTATCACTACGGAGGAGGACACTACCACCTTATGGCACATGAGACTTGGACACACAGGTGATAAGTCCCTACAGTCATTGGCAAAACAGGGGCTATTGAAAGGTGCTAAGACCTGCAAGATGGAGCGTTTGGGGTCCTTCCAAGAACACATCTCTTGGTGGGGCCAACTATTTTGTCATTTTCATTGATGACTATTCCAGAAGGAATTGGGTATACCCTATGAAGCATAAACATCAGGTCCTGGATATTTTTGTGGAGTGGAAGAAGAAAGTGGAGCTGCAGACAGGTAGAAAGGTAGAAAGGTGAAGACTCTACGTTTAGATAACGGTGGAGAGTACAAGAGTGATCCGTTTCTGCAGTTTTGCCGGGATCACGGTATTAGAAGACACTTCACAGTTCGAGAGACACCGCAACAGAACGGGGTGACTGAGAGATTGAACCGTACCTTGTTGGAGAAGGTGCGGTGTATGATAACGCAGAGTGGATTGCCTAGATCTTTTTGGGCCGAGGCGTTAGTTTATGCGAGCCATCTCGTGAACAGGTTGCCGTGCACTACGATAGACGGGAAGACTCCATTGGAGCGTTGGTTTGGTTCGGTGGCTAGTGACTATGAGTCGCTTCGGATATTCGGGTGTTCAGCTTATTATCATGTCAGTGATGGTAAATTAAATCCGAGAGTGAGGAAAACAGTCTTTGTGGGATTTAGAGATGGAGTAAAAGGCTTCAAGTTATGGGATCCACGGGACAAGAATATAGTTATTAGCAGAGATGTCACATTTGACGAGGCATACATGATGAGGCCTCGAACCCCTCAGCAGGTGGAGGGAGACTAGACAGGAGAGATATCATAGCAGGTGGAGGATGAAGTGACTCCACTCACTCCAGAGAGCACTGTATCTATTAAGGCTCCTACAGAGGTGACACTAGGAGGAGATGAGATGACAGCTGGGTAGATAGAGGATACAGTGGATTATGGGACTCAGGAACAGGGTCATGTTTAGGGGTTCATTGCAGCAGATAGACCGAGGAGGGTGATTCGTCGGCCAGCTAGGTATAATGATGTCATGGTCGCATATGCATTATCAGTAGAGGTCGTTGATGATATGGTTCCAGCCACATTCAAGGAGGCAGAGTCTAGCCCTGATTCGATCAGGTGGAGGGAAGCTATGGAGGAGGAGATGCGGTCTCTTTAGAAGAACGACACATGGACACTTGCACATCTACCTAAGGGTAAGAAAGCTATTAGTTGCAAGTGGGTATATGCGAAGAAGGAGGGATCTTCTATTAGGGACATTCGGTTCAAAGTCAGATTGGTTGCCAAGGGATATGCATAGCTTGAGGGCATTGATTACAATGAAGTATTTTCACTCGTTGTGAAGCATTCGTCGATACAGATTTTATTAGCGTTGGTGGCACAGTTGGATTTGGATTTGGTCCAGATGGATGTGAAGACGGCCTTTCTACACGGTGATTTGGATGAGGAGATCTACATGACACAACCCTTGGGATTTAAAGCTGCAGGAAAAGAAAACTTAGTTTGTAAACTGAAGAAGTCTCTTTATGGTTTGAAGCAGTCACCAAGACAGTGGTATAAGAGATTCGACGGTTTTATGATTGGCCGAGGATACACCAGGAGCCCGTATGACCCATGTGTTTATATGCACAAGCTACATGATGGTGAGCTCATATATTTGCTTTTATATGTTGACGATATGCTTATTGCTTCCAGGAATTCTTCGGCTATTCGAAAGCTGAAAGAGGAGCTATCATCCGAGTTTGAGATGAAGGATCTTGGAGAGGCAAATAAGATATTGGGTATGGAGATCGAGAGAGACAGGGTGAAAGGGAGTTTGAAGCTTACACAGAAGAGCTACTTGCAGAAGATGTTGAAGAAATTCAGCTTTGATGGTAATACAAAAACAGTTAGCATACCATTGGCTCCCCACTTCAAGCTTTCAGCGTTGATGTCACCTGTTTCAGTTGAGGACAGAGATTATATGTCGAAGGTCCCATATGCTAGTGCAGTAGGTAGCTTGATGTATGCTATGGTATGTACGAGGCCAGATTTATCACAGGCCGTGAGCATGGTATCGAGATACATGCACAACCCCGGGAAGGGTCACTGGGAGGCCGTGAAGTGGATTCTACGGTATGTTCGAGGCACCGTGGATGTTGGTTTAGTATTCCAGAAGGATGAGAAGAATGGGCAGGATTGTGTTGGATATGTGGATTCAGATTATACTAGAGATCTTGACAAGCGCCGGTCTACTTCAGGTTATGCTTTTACATTGGCAGGTGCACATGTATGTTGGCGATGCACGCTTCAGTCCACAGTGGCTCTCTCTACTACGGAGGCAGAGTATATGGCAGTAACTGAAGCTATTAAGGAGGTTTTATGGTTGCGTGGATTATTGGAGGACTTGGGGATCACTCAGGAGACTATTCGGATATATTGTGATAGCATGTCGGCTATCTATTTGGCAAAGAACTAGGTTTATCATGCGCGTACGAAGCACATCGACGTCAGATTTCACTTTGTTCGGGACGTTTTGGATGTTGGAGACGTCATATTGGAGAAGATTCACACAAATGATAACCCTGCAGATATGTTGACCAAAGTTGTTTCAGGTGTGAAATTTGGTCATTGCTTGAAGCTTTTGAACATCCTTCGGTGCTGAGGCCTTTGGAGGCCATTTGGGTGAACTACGTTCGGCTTGATTCCTTGGGCAAGAGGATACGTAGGCAGTCTTTCAGATGCAGCCGGTTTGATCAGTTGATTCAGATAGGGGGAGATCGCGTTTCAGCTCTAGTTTGGTTCCCTGACTTGTTGAGGGACTATTGGATGATTTGGTGTCGGCTTAGTTTTGGTGCAAACATTCGCCGAGATGGAGAATTGAAGAAATGCAGGAAACAACAAAGGATCAGCCAGAAAGTCTGGCGGTCGACCGCCGCAGTTGACCGCGAACGTGCACGAAGGGCAGTAGGATTCGGAGCTGATGGCGGTCGACCGCCGCGGTCGACCGCGGATGACTGTAATTGATTTTAGTCTCGGGTTTGTGGTTCGGTCGACCGCTGCGGTCGACCGCGAACCTGTGCGGTCGACCGTCGCGGTCGACCGTAGTCTGTTTGGGCTGGGCCTTTTGGATTTTGACCCGTTTCGTTTCTGAGTTATATATAACTCAAAACCTGATTGTTTAGGGTAACACAATGACGATTTTGAGCAATCTTGAAGAGAGAATTGTTGCATCCAATTATAGGAGAGTTGTAAGAGATCTAGAGCTTTGTTTTAGGATTTGATTGGTGAGATTTGTAACTCTATTTGTATTCTCTTGATTTCTAATAGTAAGAACTCCCCCCTCCTTGCCCCGTGGACGTAGGCAACTTGCCGAACCACGTAAATCTCTTGTTCTTGCTGTGGTTTGTGTTTTGCTTATTAGTTGTGGTATATCTCGAGTTATTGTTCGTGTTGCCCTCAAAGCTTCCGCCGCGCACAACAAAGAAGAATAGACCAAATCCCTCAAGTAAAAGAGCAAGTATTGAACAGGTGATCATAGCCTTGACTTTTAGTTTCCCTCATATCCGGGTGTTTTATATTTTGGTTTCATAAAAACACATATAAGAAATTACATGGCCAAACATTGACATTTTCATGGTTAGTTTAGAAAGTGCAACTACAAAAATCTTACGCATTGTTATCTTTATTATTAGATTACTAAGAGCATCTCCAACAGCTTCCCCATTTTATTGGTATTCTCACTTTTGAAGAATTTTGGGCTTTTTTTTGGTCCAACAGATTCCCCATCCCATTCCCCAAAATAGGGATGGAGGAGAAAAAAAGGGGAGTCTTCCCCAAATCTGGGGCATTCTTCAAATATTTGGGGAAAGCTTGGTCATGAATGCAGCACGTTCTTCAAGACGGGTTGGAGGAGAAAATAAATATAAAACAAAATCCGTAATTACAAAAAAACCATGGGGGCAGTTCCAATGCATAAGAGCATCCAAAAATAGGGATGTAGAATATTTTTATTATTGTAATAAATACAGGATTTTTCAAAATGGGGAAGCTGTTGGAGTTGGAGCAAAAATAATTTGGAGAATATGACTTTTGCTTCCCCATTTTAGAGAAATTTTTGGGGAAACTGTTGGAGATGCCCTAACCCATTGCTTTTTTAAAAGCATACACTTGTCATGATCCGAATAATTGAGAAGTTTTAATATATATGGCTCCCAAGATCTTGGGTTTGATTCCCATATTAAAAAGTATATGTATTTTACTCTAATAATGGTATATATGGCTATCACGTTTAACCTCGGGTATTTTACGTACCAGGTACCAAGACGGCAAGGCTTTACCATCCTTTTGATAATACTTTCAAGTGGCATATATTTAGTTAACAAGCACTATAATTATATAAAGGCTATGCCATCAATGACCATAATGCTAAAATATTATTATTGTTATTATGAATATTATTATTCTTGTATTTTTACAAGGGGGGTATTTATTGAAGAGGGTAATACGGGAAGTTAGAAGTTGGTGCAGCTGTCATCTAGCTAAGTGGCTTATAATTGTATCTTACGGCGTTAGGAAAAATAAAAGAAAGAAAAAACCGTGTGGTTGGCGCGCAACCAATAGTTTTCTATCAGCTATTGTCTTTTTCAATTAAATATTATATCACCAATATATGTGGTTGTCTTCTCCCTCTCCTGTTACTTGGTCTGCAGACCCTCAAGCTTTCTTATGAATCAACGAGTCCTATGTTTGGATAAAAAGTAAGATTGAATATAGTTCACAAATGAGGAGGGGGAAAAAAGTTGTGCTCATTTTACAGCAGAGAAGACTAAATTGATCATTCATTCGTAGTACATAATTTCAATCTCCTTCAAATCCTATGCCTTCATCTAGGCCTGTCCAAAAAGCCCACTGGCCCGGGCCCGGCCGGGCCTCGGCCCGAAAATCTAGGCCTGGCCGGGCCCGGCCCGGTCACAACTGTCACCAGAGTGACCGTTGTGGTCAAAACGGCCGGGCCGGGCCGGGTCAGCCCGGCCACAACGGTCACAAGAGTGATCGTTGTGGCCAAAATGGCCGGGCCAGGCCGGGCCGGCCACAGCGGTCACAAAATTGACCGTTGTGGCCGGGACGGGCCGGGCCGGCCATAACGGTCTTTTGACCGTTTTGTCCCCAAAAACCGTCAAAAAACGACTATTTTGTGAGGTTATTTTGATCATTTGCTTAGGGGGCTGGTTCTATAAATAGAGGGGGGTTTTCATTTGTTTTCTTCACACCAAAACTCATCTACTTCTCTCTTATACTCTTATACTCTCTTATACTTTCTAATCCTTTCATCAAATGGCTTCCGGATCAGATTATGAAGAGTGTCACGCCCCGCTTCCCAAAATACCGAGGAAACAGAAAGTGAACAAGCCCGCGACGTATTAGACTGAGGAGAGATAAGTGCTAGACCTCTTCTTCTCAATCTAATACGCTAAGCGTCTGGAAATAAAACAAAGCGAAGTCACAGGTCCCCGATCACAATAGCAAGAATATAAAGACAACTCAGAATAAAATAATACATATCACAAATGAATATCATCCCAGACATAAAATACGGGTCAAACATCCCTTATACAAGACTATCTGAACGAAATACTAAAAATATAAAATACAATGATCCAGCGGAAAGAAATGCTATAAAAAGAAAACTAAGATCAGATACTAAGCTTCAGCTTCTTCTGCTACACCGTCTTCAAGGCACTCCTGCTGAGAATCCTCTGGCTCCTGTCGATCTCCCAACTGAACCTGCTCTTCTCCTAAGTCTGACGTACACCAGAGAAAACAGGTGTACGTCAGGTGCATGGCGCACGGCAAGACCCGACCCCACAAAGAAAATAGAACGAATAGAAAACGCAAGCAGAAAACAATACAACAGTAGAAATGATAAAGGAAACGTACATCTGGAAATCCAACGAGATCAACCAACAAATCGATCATGCAGCAAGCGATCAGAATAATCATCCAAGTCACAAGATCATACAACTAGATGGAATTAATACTTCAAAATCTACAACTCGAGACGTAGTACGTCGAGCGAAATAATCCAAACAAGGAAACCCTCATGTATATACCATATGTCTCGAATTGTAAATAATTAAATATTAACCCCGATCTATGTATGGGAAGAAACACAACTGGACTACATCTCACCTATCAAGAAACGAGGTCATGCAACTAGCCATCCTATCTCAACTCACTGGTCCACATCTCATATAGAGTCAACACTCATATCATCGGATAACTGACTGTTCACAAATCCCCTACGTGCATCCAATCCCGCTACACATGCGGCCAGAGGACTACACATAAACCGTTTTCTGCCTGGTTCGAACTCAAGCACAACTCGGGTGACGAAACGATTTCACTGACTAAAGTGATGTACACACTTCACTTTAGCCCTACAAACCAACCCCAGTGGCGACACCAACCACGGGAGCGAGCCTGGAAGATACATCAACAGTCTTATCCGATCACATGAACATTAACTTCCCCATCCCAACTCTCTTGTATTTTCTAAATCAACCATAATCCTCATTAAAACTCAGGTTCACCACCTAACCTCAGTCAACACACTCACACATGTCACTAAGTCTGTTCATGACGCACGAGGCCACTAAGTCATGAACTACTATTGGTTCTCAAACACAACAAGGAGATAATAACAATATTAATTTCACGCAACCACATCATGACATGTCGAATATAGTAAAATATTCACAAAACATGAAATGTAATCATGATCATCAACTACGTAATTCAGAAAATAATTCCTTTCCCAAAATAATTTCTTTTAAAAATTATTTCTCATTATAATAATCCAAAATATTCTCTTTCATAGAATAAATTCTTCAAAATTATTTCTCATCAATTATCATTCTAAAATAGTTCTTTTTCTCAAAATAAATTCTTTCTAAATATTATAAATTCTCCAAAATGATTCTATTATCGAAATAATTTCTTTCACTTCATTATCATTTTTCTGAAAATACTATTTATCACATAACTATGATTTAAATTAATATTATTCATCAACCCACGCACATAATAACAATTATAAATTAACATAACCAGATAATTCAGTAATTCATCAACAAGCCCATGCAGATAATAACGATTCATAATTTAATCTATGCAACTAATTAACAACAGATATAAATAGGAAATGACGATTCAAAAGGAGCGGGATCTTGCCTCGGGGTATTGTCGAACAATTCGACATCGACAATGCGAGCCTACGGCGGGGCGGTTCTTCCACTGGATGTGAGTTGACATATCGTCGAACAGGTGGCGTGCGATGGAGGAGACGAAAGCTCGGGGTTCGAGCGGGAGGCGGCGACGCGGATCGGGGGCTGTTTAGAGGAAGAGGGGGCTGCTGCGTGGGCTGTCGACGTCGGACTAACAGCAGCGGCGTGGTCGGCGAGGAGAAGGCAGCGAGCTCGGTCGGCAAGGGCAGCGGATGGTGGCGGATCTCAGGGCGGAGCTAGGGTTTAGGCGGCGCTTGGTGGAGGTGTTGGTGGCGGTCAAGGGGCGTAATGGGGGAGGCTTGGGCGGCTGTTCGTCGGAGAATATGGTGTGGCGGTTGTCAGGTGGTTGAGGGTGGTTGCTGTCGGAGATTGGTTGAGGGCTGCTGGAGGCGGTTGTGGAGGCCGTCGGTCTGGAGAGCCGGCAGAGGAGGACTGGCGGCCTGAGGGCGGCGAAACGGTGGCTGAGGAGTACGGCGGCGACGAGCAGGCGGAGCTCGAGGAAGAAGATGGGGATGGCCGGCGGGATCTTGGCGGCGGGCGCTGGCGACGGTTTGAGGCGGCGGGGATGGGGGGTCGACGAGGAGAGGGGAGTAGGGCGGCGGCGTGGTCTCAGGCGGTTGTGGGCGGCGGTTCGCCGGCGACACGAAGAGGGCACGAGAGGAGAGAGAGAGAGAGAGAGGAGAACGTGGGGGAGGCGGCGGGCGGTTTTTGTGAACAGGAGAGGAGAGAAGGGTTTTCACATGTTATATATATATATATTATTATATTAGGGTTAGGGTTTGGGTTTAAAACAAAATAATTAAAATAAATACTTATGGGTATTTAAAAATTAAACTAATTATAGAATAATTATCTACACATAAAAACGTACATGTTAAGCTAATATAACAGTTGATACGAAATAGTCGAAATATACCCATTTTGTACAATTAAACGAAGAATAATTAATAAATAAAATATAATTACTTACATTTAAAATCCAATAATTATGGGATAATTATATACACAGTAAAACGTATTAGTTATACCAATATGACAGATAATATGTAATAGTAGAAATAATACATCAAATTATACACGAAAATACGTAATTAATAATACAAAGTATTATACGTAACAATATTAATAATACAACATATTATTTAAAATAATACGTAATAGTACTGATAACATAACAAATTAATTCTAGAAAATTTTACTGCATGAAATAAATTTATAAATATTAAAACCATTTAAATAAATATATAATCAGATTTTTAAATTATAGAAAATTATAGAAAATCGAGAAAAATACAAATACTCGTTTATAAATAATAATTAAATATTTTAAAATACTAGAAAATTATTTTAACTAGTATAAAATTCACGGTCCTTACAAAGAGCAAAACCTATCTCCCGATCTTGAAATGAGTCCTCCTACTGGGTCTACTCCTACCGAAGTTAATCCTGAATCCGGTGGCGATGAATCTGTACCAAGAGCTCCTAAAAGGCCAAGATCCGACGTGTGGAATTTTTACGAGAAGATCGACGTCACCAAGGATGAACACGGTAGGATCCTCACCCAGAAGGCTAAGTGTGCGTTGTGCGGCAAGATTTTTCAAGCTCATCATAAGAGCGGCACCAACCACCTCAAACGTCATTTAGATAAACACAACAAAGGCCAGACTCCTCAAGGTGATATCCGACAATCTATGATTTCTCAATCCTCCTCTTCTGGTAGTCTCGGTAGTTGGAACTATGACGCTGCCAGAGCCAGGAAATGCGTAATCAGGTTTATCATTCTTAAAACCTTCCTTTTAAATTAGTAGAAGATGATGAATTTAAAGATATGTTTAGAGATGGTTTTTATCCTGCATTTAAAAAAATTTCTCGTCAAACCTGTCAACGTGATATTTTAAAATATTATCAGGATGAACAAGGAAAAATAATTTCTTATTTTAAAAATTTAAACTGTAATTTTTTTTTTTAATTTCTGATATTTGGACATCTAGAGCACAAACTGGATATTTATGTATCACAGCACACTGGATTGATGAAAATTGGTAAATGTTTAAAAGAGTTGTTTCTTTTATTGCAATAGAAGAGTCACATACTGGTATTAATGTTGTAAATTTAATAATTGAAGAACTTATGAAATTAGAAATTTCAGAAGGATTATTTTCTCTTTTATTAGATAATGACAGTAATAACAATGTAGTTGTTGATTTTATCAGATCAACTTTGTCATTGCCATGTCATGGTGATCTTTTTCATATTAGGTGTATCTGTCATATTTTAAATTTAATTGTTCAAAGTGCATTTACTAAAATTAAACCCATGATAGAAAAGGTTAGAACAGTTGCTTATATGCTTAATGCTTCTGAACAAAGACTTAAAAGATGGAAACAATTTTGTAAAAGAAAAAAATGTAAAACCCAGACTAATTCCAAAAGATGTTGACCATAGGTGAAATTTCACCTATGTAATGTTAAGTGTAGCAATAGAATATAAAGACATTATAACTGATTTTATAAATTATTATGCTTCTAGTTCTAGTTCTGGTAGCACTTATGGAATAACTGAAGATGAAGACAATTATATGTAATTTAAATGAAATGTTACAAGTTTTTTATGATGCTATAATGTTATTATATGGCTGTTATTATCCAACCATTACTTTAGCTGCTTTATAAATTTTAAATATTCAAATTTTTTTTGGGAAATATCGTATGGATGATACTTTTAGACCTATGATTTTTCAAATGGATAGCAAATTTAATAAGTACTTTAGGCATATTCCTCATATTTTTAGTTTGGGGGTTCTTATTGATCCATGCTTGAAGGATATTGGCCTTCGAAGTTTGTTACAATCCTTGTATGGTAATCAGATTATAGACTTAGATGATGGATCCACCCTTACTACTACTACTCATCATTTAGGGTGCGTTTGTTTACCATTGCGTTTGTGTTGTTTTCATTGTGTTTTTAAAAAAAAAGAAACAAAACGCGTTTGGTTACCATTCCGTTTTTCCGTCCAAAACACTACCAACCCCCAACTTTAAACGGTTTTCTCAAAACAAGAAAA
>BQKN01066336.1:2209290-2225317 GCA_022839385.1 Asparagus kiusianus | reverse complement strand
CATAAATGTTTCCATCCTTCATTTTCTTGGCCTGGTCTGATAAAAGTAGGGGAGGTGCTACATGCACACCCTCGGGCACACCTCCGGCCATACTCCCCCTCTAGCTACAGTGCAGGAGGCCCCATTTAAGATTTTTTTTAAATCCTCAAATGGGCCTCCTGTACTGTAGCTAAAGGGGGGTGTGGCCGGAGGTGTGCCCGAGGGTGTGCCTGTATCATTTTTCTAAGAGTTGCATTTATATTTTGGGTGGGTCCCAGTAACATGTGACCATAAATCCTAACCCCAAATGGGGTCTGACCCCTTCTCGTAAAGTACATGAACAAGCCTTAGCTTGCCCATGAAGAGTGGCCGCCGTCGCCGCCGAAGAGCATGGACTCAAGTAGGCGGGCCGGCCCCAGACAAAGTCCAGAGGATATGAATATGATGGTGTAGACTGAGCTTGAGGGCCTACAGAGACACTATTGAACTATTATCTTAAAAAAAAAAAAAAAAAAAAAAGAGGATCCATTACGTTCATGTTCCCATGAGGGGCATGGTGTAATTGCACATGATCCTCAAGTCTGCATGCATACCACACCTCAAGGTACGCATGCCGGTCAACGCCGACCTTAGGGTTGTATAATCACACCCACACCTCAAGGTACCTTAACGTAATTAACTCTTAAAAAAAACCATTTACAGACTCCACATATTTTACGTCTCGCGAAAAATGAGGGGGGGAAAAGACTGGTCCTGAGTTTTACGGGCCGCTTAAAAGCAGCAACAAACAAAGCAGAGAACAGCGACTGAGAGAACTGGGCCAGGAAAAATTGGCGCGTCAGACAAACTAGCAGCTCACGCAGCTCGGAATTGTTTTCAATAATAACAGGAGATGAATATAGCCTACCTCAGCCGTACCTGCATCGTCCGTATTTAAAGAATTCGGTTCCATGCATCTCAGGATGCTTCGTGTGGAAATTACGAAGTTAGCACATTTGCTACGTAGCTCGGCGGACTAAGTCTCTTTCGTGCGATTCCCAGCGGAAGAAATTTAAATTGATTTTGGTACTTGCCGAACTCAATCCATAATTGAGTTTTAAAACATCAGATGGGAGTAGGTAACAAATTGTTGTTCTGAGGGAAAACAGCTCCAGCCACTTGGTTCGAATGATAAGAGCGACGGTTTAATACATAGCAACTACATGAAAAAGTTCTGCATACATTAATTAGTAAAAGATGAATCCAAAATTGTGTAAAAGTCAAAAGCTCAGGCTAAAGCTGGTATAGAACAGACATGATCTCTGCCTGGATATTTTTGGCATTCACTTGTCACCTATGATGATTTCGGAATGGAGAGATCGATGTGGAGATGAGCAATGCAAGCAACAAAAAATAGGAAAAACGCTGATATCAACATTAAGGGCTCCACAAGCATGGATATTGGGTTGAAATCGTAGTAAACCTGCAGCCAAGCAAATAAGTGAAATGAGAGATCACAGACAAGATTATTAAAAACTAACACGCTTGATTTCCGTGTCTAATTATATCCATATTACAATTACTTTGTGGTAGTAGCTGGTTCTCTGACATAGGTCTTCGTTTGTTTCATTGTTTACTTTTTCCCCCTCCCCTTTGTCCCTATAGATTTTAAAATGAGAAATTATGTTTACACTGGCTAATTCTTGCCAAAGGCAATAAAATTACTCCAGAGTTATAGGCGGCTTGGTTTAGTAAAGGGTATGAAGAGGGAAGGTGAGTTGGAGTCAGGTGAAAGAAATTAAGGACATACTTTTTTATACTTCTTGCTGATTGGAAGGGGAGCTGGGGGAAGGAACGTGATTTTACCTGTCTCGTTGAGGGGATGGGAAGTGAAAGTGAGATGATGAGTTAGTTAAAGTACAATAATACCCTTTTATTTTTTATTTTTTTGCTTAAAGAAAAGAACCAAAAAGTTTCGTATTCATGCCTATGACCTCTTGAGCTACAGACCCATGATAGAGTCATATTGTACTTAAATCATCCATAGATAATGTACAAAAAACCGATCAAAATTTTACAACAATTTTGTATTAAAAAAATGTTTTTATACTTCTTTTCCAAACAAGAAATAACCGCAATAGAAAGGACTAGAGCTAGTTACACCTAAACCCTAGGAATTTCCATCAAACTATGGAAAATTATTATGAAACTTTGTCCCTAACTAATTACTGAGTTTCGACAGGAATTTGATAAGGATAGATAACTGGGTAATCATAGAAAATTGGTGAGGGCCCGTCATTATAGAATAAACCCCTTATTTGCTCACGTATCCCCCCAAATCAGAGGGATGTTTCTCTCTATATTTCCTGTGCATTTTGCACTTTCTCTCACTACACCCCACCTCAGTTCCGCCTCCCAAAAACCTCTACCAAATAGGATTTTTTTGTTTTGTTCCTCACCTCACCTAACCCCATCCCACCTCCCCTCCTATCAAACCAAGCCTTATGATGTAATGATGAGTTCTAAATTACATATAGATCATCCAGCGCCATCTTTAGAAACCCCACTGATTTTTCGAGTAATTTCTCAACTCTTGTGGAAAAAATTGAACCATATGTACTATCCTTTTCTCTCTATCCATATTCCTCTCCCTTTGCCCCCATTCTGTCTCTATATGAACTACAAAAAACCTAGTTCCTGACTCTTGCTACTACTCATTTCTGAAAAAAATAACTCCTACTCTTGGTACTTTCTCTCACTACATCCCACCTCACTTCTGCCTCCCAAAAACCTCTACCAAATAGGATTTTTTATTTTGTCCCTCATCTCACCTCACCTCACCTCACCCCACCTCACCTCCTATCAAACCAAGCCTTATGATGTGATGATGAGTTTTAAATTACATATAGATCATCCAGTGCCATCCTTAGAAACGTCACTGATTTTTCGAATAATTTCTCAACTCTTGCAAAAAAGGGTGAACAATATGTACTATCCTTCTCTCTCTATCCATATTCCTCTCCCTTTGCCCCCACTCCGTCTCTATATGAACTACAAAAAACCTAGTTCCTGACTCTTGCTATTACTCATTTCTGAAAAAAATAACTCCTACTCCCTATTTCTGGAAACAAAATATAGCCAAAATAATTGAACTAAAGAATCAACAATTGTTAGTGAAGGTTATCAGCAGGAAAGATTTAGCACCAAAGTAAAGATCTAATATAATGCGACAATTATTGCTGACATAGTAGTACTCAGCAACTGGAGCCATACAAATAGGTAGCATTGTTAGGAGGTCAGCACCACTAAAAGGAATACAACCATAAAAGAGAAATAGAATAGAATAGACAAAAATGATATCTAGGACAGTCAGTGTTTCCATATATAAGTGAAACTTTTTTATTTATAAGTATATGGAAACCATTTCATCATACTAGTAAACTAAAATTCAGGCACAAACATGCATAAAATAAACTCAGTGTTAGATTACCTGAAAGGGAACATTATGCTCTGGTACTACATTTCTCTTCTTGATGACCACTGTAGTCCTCCCAATAACATCAAGATATGAGTATGTTGTCTGCAACAGTAGCAAAACAACAGGAGAAGTTCGTATTTCAGTGACAAGATGGATTTATGACAAAAGCATGCAACATCAATATTGTGCTTGTTCAAGAAAAAAAACAGTCACAAAAAAGATCAGCAGAAAGCTATCTACTACTACTGCTCTTGAATTGTGAAATTCTTAAGTAAACTTTGAGCTAGTTAGAAGAACTAATCTCAATATCATGGGGTTGGACCGATATATTGTTGAAAAAGCCTGGTTATCAGAATAGTCACGAAATACTCAGAGTGAGTACTCTTAGTTAAGGGAGAAAAAACCACCCAATTACAAAAATGGAGAGAATATAAAGACACGTTAATCTTCAAAATGTTGGTGAATCCATGATGCCTCTTCTGTCACCAACACAGTTCTAAGTTCTGACAAGAAAGATTTGATCCAATCATCAAACTTAAAACTAGCTATTCTAAAGGGCAAAACCATTGTTCTTAAATTGAGCATCAATCTAGACCAACCTTAATCTCCCATACAATGGTTTATTATTTAGCTAACATAAGGGCCACAGACCGTTTAAATACCTTACCAATTAAAGTAACAGTGTAACACTACATGTCCAAATGAACCTTAAAAGGATCTCATGCACCCATATAAATGAGGTATTGTAAAGGGAAATAATGAAAAGGGCGGCCCAGTGCACGACGCTCCCACCATTGAGGCTTTTGAAGAGACATGTATGCAGCCTTATGCCTGTATGCGGGGTAGCTATTTCCGAGATTCGAACCCATGACCTCCAGCACACAAGACAACAACGTTACTACTTCGCCAAAGCTCAGCAACATAAAGGGAAATAATCATTTGCGTAAATCTGTTCACTTTTCGGACTAATAGCTTGTGGATGGATCATTATTCAATACGTAAAAGTAGTTTTATAGTGATTCTGCAACATGTCAACTGTATCCATAAAAAGGAACACAAATGAAAGCAGAAGAGTAAAATCTTGGAGTGAGAAGTATGTACATACCTAAACATATATTAAATATTAACTATGCATGCCTCAAAGGTAAGATAATCAAACAATTTGTACGGATGAATTATTCTATTGATCATTATCACCAGTTCTTATCATTATCGAGCAAAGTTTGTATATATAATATAATTTCACAATAATTGCTCATGACATACTACTGAATAATATGACAGTTACCTCAAGTTGTTGGTCAACCGCAAAAGGAACTGATGCCGATGGGTTCTTGGATCCCTCTGGAAGCACAACCTGAAAAAGTGATTTATCAGTCTAAAAGACAGTGCACGGATGATTTAGGAAATCAGCCATAAACAAGACTATCCTCTAGCCCGATGGCCAATTCCTAACCCTCTTTCTTGATCCATACTTTTAGTGTTTGATGAAAAAAATTTATTCTCAATAATGGAAACTGCAAATCATAATATTCTAACTCAAAAAGGCTTTCTTACCCAAGATTGTTTTTCCTCTTTTCTTTTCTTTTCCTACAATATGTACTTAACAGAAAATGATACGAGTTGCCGTGCGAGCACTCTTGATCGCGGAATTATCAAGAGTGGGTAGAGAAGAAAACGACAGAAGAACACAAGAGTTATAATTAGGGCGAAGGAAAATACCTTCTCTAGATTATGAGAATCAATTGGATTTACAAAATCTCTCTCTTACAATCTCTCTAGATCAAAGAACAACCTCCCTGATCTCTTTTCTGATTACAATCTGAGTGATTAACCCTAGAAAAGTCGTGTTTCTATTTATACTAAACAGAAATCCTAAACGGTGCAGGAAACAGGCCCAGGCCCATAACCGCTACGCGGTCGACCGCAGTGACCAAGTCGGTCGACCGGCCAAAACGAGGTTTTCTGGAAAAATCGCTTACAGGGTTTCCGGTCGACCGCAGCGCCTACATCGGTCGACCGCTCTCAGTCCAGAGACATAGTCTGGGTCTGTGCACTACGCGGTCGACCGCAGTGACACATGCGGTCGACCGGACAGAGCCCAAGCTGTTTTCCTACAGTTTGACGAATCCTTCGACTTCGCCGCCTCCAATGACCTCATCCACGACTCCTCTACTCTATTCTCAATATACCATGAGAATCATCTATCCTCAAGCTCCCATGAGGATCGCTAAGCTCCCGAAGAGAAGATACACCTGTATCATGGGTCCCCCCCTTTAGGAACTTGAAGTCTCATTCAAGTTAGTACTTCAGCTGAGGGAACTCGCGAGCCCCTCCTTCCCTGTTGAACCACTTAGCCCTGCTAGGAACCTGACCTTGACGTCCAATGAGAAACGACTCCTTCGTCCCCCCGCCTCGTCGTGGTCGTCTTCCGTTCCAAAATACAATCTTCTTTCAGTGGCTCCTCTCTATCAAACCACAAGTCTTCAACATGCGGTAAGATCATCTTGTCATCACCTTCATCATCCAATAACGGAGGTTCAAACAACTTCAAGTACTCGGCATTGATCACCGAATACATGCCTAAGTAAGGCGGCAAATCTAATCGAAAAGCGTTGTCGCCAATCTGATCGAGAATCCGAAACGGACCATAACGAATACGCTTCAACTTCTTCCCTTCTCCTTTTAACCTCTCCTTACTCAATTTTAGCCATACCATATCGTCTTTACCAAAGTTACAAGGAACCCGATGTTGATCATGCTTCGCCTTGTACTTAGCTTGTGATTTCTTCAATTGAACTTCAACCGTGGCATGAATATCTGCAATCTTCTCGAGAAATCGCTGAGCACGTTGTCTTTCACACGAAAACACAAGATCGAACGGGCTCGGCAGTAGAAATCCATAACAAGTCTCAAACGGTGACTTTCCGAAAGATCCATGAATCGCCCGATTAAAAGTAAACTGCAAATATGATAAACTCTCATCCCAAGTCTTAGGATGCCTGGAATCATACCCCCGTAACATGTGCACCATAGTCCGGTTGACTACCTCCGTTTGTCCGTCTGTTTGTGGATGAAAAGTCGTGCTCTTCTTCAATTTAGTGTCCATCAAACTCCACAAAGAATCCCAAAAATGCCCGAGAAAGCGGCTATCCCGATCCGAAATAATCAAGCTCGGTAACCCAAAGTGCTTCCACACATGCTCAAAGAACAATTGTGCTGCACCCGCTCCTGTCACGGTCTTCTTACAAGGAATCAATATCACAATCTTGCTGAACCGGTCCACCACAACGTACAAATAGTCATGCCCGCGCTTCGTAGTCGGCAACCCTCCTAGAAAATCCATAGAAATGCTCTCCCACGGCCTAGAAGGAACCGATAATGGTAGGTACAATCCCCTCTTCCTGTTAGAAGGTTTCGAAATACAGCATAACTTACACCCTCCAACATATTTGGTCACATCATCAAGCATTCGTGGCCAAAACACATGTCACCGTAGATTAAGAAGCGTTTTCTGAATGCCAAAATACCCTTGCACACGCGAGGTATGTGCTTCCCGAATCCACTGTAACCTATCACCATCCTCCGGAATGCATAGCGATGTCCCACGATACAACAAGCCATCTTCTCCAAGTGCATACTCCCCCATTCGATCAGCCTTCGCCTGCTCAAACACACTACCGAAGTCTCTACTGGATGCGTACAGCTGTACATACTCCAAAGAAACCAAGGGCTGAATACGCGTCGCCACCAGTAAAGACCTAATCAGCGGACGAGATAACATATCAGCCAACTTGTTCGTCACCCCCTTCTTGTACCTAATAATGATGTTGAAAGCCATCAAATAAGACATCCACTTCATGTGCCGTGCCTGCTGTAGCTTTGTCTGGGCATATAAGAACTCCAACGGCTTGTGATCTGAATGCACGACCACCTCCTTCCCCAACAAGTACACCCTCCAATGCTTAATTGCTTGATACAGTGTATAAAACTCTTTGTCGTAGGTTGGGTAGTTCGCAACAGCACCCGAAAACTTCTCAGAATGGTATTCCACCAGCTTCCCATCCTGAATCAACATCGCGCCCATCGCATAACTAGACGCGTCGATCTCCACCTCGAAAATCCGCTGCAAATTCGATAATGCCAACACAGGTGCCTCCGAGATCTTCCTTTTTAGCAACTGAAAAGCCTCCTCATGTGTCCTTCCCTACTCAAACTGAACTTTAGCCTTTGTGAGGCCATGTAACGATACCGCATAAGTCGAAACATGTCGAATGAACTTGCGCAAATACTGGCAAGCCCCCATGAAGCTCCTCACCTCAGTCACTGTCTTCGGCGTCGGCCACCTCGTGATCACCTCTACCTTGTCTGGATCTATCCTCCGCTGACCCTTCCCTACGAGATACACCAACTCGTCCTTCCCGAACTCACATTTCTTCCCGTTGAGCTTCAGCTGTCTGTCCTGCAACACATCAAATACCCTCTCAACATGAACGAGATGCTCCTCCCAAGTCCTGCTGTACACCAAGATATCATCAAGGTAAACTATCACAAAATCCTCTATAAAAGGTCGCAACAAATCATTCATAAGCCTCATAAAGGTAACCGGAGCGTTGCACAATCCAAACGGCATCACCATCCACTCGAACAGGCCCTGCTTGGTCTTGAACGCAGTCTTCCAAGTGTCTTTCTCCCGAATCCTCACCTGATGGTAACCAGACTTCAAATCTAGCTTCGTGAAAAACCTCGCTCCCTCCAACTGGTCCATAAGATCATCGATCCACGGTAATGGGTAGCGATTCTTGATGATTATCTTGTTGAGCGCCCGGTAATCTACGCACATGCGCCAGCCTCCATCCTTTTTGGGCACCAACAATACTGGTAACCCGCAAGACGAACTCGGCACAATTACTCCCGTCTCCAAGAGCTCCTGAACCTGCTTCTTGATCTCCTCGGACTCCTGTACTGATGTGCGGTATAGGCCTATGTTAGGTAAGAAACTCTCCCCGGTCAACATAATCTCATACTCTACACCTCGACGTGGTGGTAGTCCCGTGATCTCCGAAAATAAGTCTGCATACTTGGCCTTTAACCTTTCAAGATCTCCCTCCTGAAGCTTGCTCAAGGTGGACAAGCACATCCTACTCAGCTGCTCTTCATACGGCCGAATGAACAATAAAACAAACTTCCTGCCCACATTCACCAACCTCTTAGCCTGAGTCACCGTCACCAAGCTCGTCTCCTGTGGAAGAGATGCCAAACGAAAAATGAATTGCTCGCCATCCTTGGTGAACGTATACTTTTGAGCTCGCCGATCATATACTGCATATCTATCCCATAAATAAGGATTGCCCAAAATAACTAGGCAAACATCCAACGAAACCACGTCGCATGTGACCTCGTCAATATACGACTCATGGAGTGCAAATCTGAATAAATACTGGTTCACCACACTCAATCCCGCCTCCTTCTGAATCCACCCTAATGGATAGGGCTTCGGATGCTTCACCGTCTTCAATCCCAGCTTCTGTACTAATGCCTCAGATATCAGATTTTTTGGCTTCCTGTATCCACAATAGCATCCACAAAACTGGTCTTGACCTGTAACTTCAGAACAAAGAGCTGCTCCCTAGGGTCGTCATCTTCTTTAGTGGCCTGCTTCCCCGCCATAAGGTTGAGACTGCTATTGGGTTCAGTCATCCCGAGAACCTCCTTCGGACCATGTGCTATCACGTACGCCTTCTTCTCCTCCTTCTTCTTCAACCCTTTTGGCTTCAGATGAGGATACTTATCCCAGCAACGATCAGCCACGTGCCATGTCTGTTTGCAGTGATTGCATGTCAATCCTGTTTTTCCCGAGTCACCCTTCTTATTCTCATCCTTAGACTGAGAGCCACCCGTCTTGCTCCCCGATGGTTTGGAATCCCCATTTGTCTCGTTGCCCTTCTTCTGCCTGTCCTCAATGGCTATGGCCTTCACGCTCGCCTCTGCGATTGTCTCAACCGAAAACAGCTTTATCTCTTTCCGGATGTAATCATTCAGACCCGCCATGTACTTCATGAAGATGGAGTACTCGTCCGTTGCGATGTTTAGAACCATCGCCTGCTGCTGAAACTCCGTCGTGTACTCTTGAACGGTCTGATTAAACTTTTGGTTCAAGCCATACCACTTGTACCAACGCTCCTCAAGGAACCCTACTAGATAGAACTGTTTCCGAAGTCGCTCCTTAAACTTGTTCCACGACGCCGCTTTCTTCTCCTGTTTGCAATAGGATTTCCACGTCAACGCGTGCCCTGAAAGCTTTAATGTCGCGAACACTATCTTCTCCTTGGACGAATATCCGTAGAGAGTGAAGTACATCTCCATACGTTCGATCCAATCATCAAGCTTCTCCACATCGATACTCCCATCATAAACATGAATCTCAACCTTGAAGTCAATCTTCAGATTCTGGTAATTATTCTTACCCCCTTGATGTCCAACAGTCTTGACAATCTCAGTCTCCCCCTCTGAATCAGATTCCTCGCGCTCTTCGTCAGATTCGACGAGTTTTTTCTTACCCTTCGAAGAAGATTTCTCCTTTTTATCACCTTCGTTGATGAGACCCACGAGTTGGGTAAGAGTCGTCCCGATCGTCTCAATCTGCTCCTCCATGGCATCAAGTCTTGCTGAATTATCTGCTTCAGTCATCTTCTCTTTCCTTAATTTCTGGACTCCCTCCAATGAAATAAGGATCTCGCCAAGCCTCTTGTTCTGTGAGCGAGTAAGGACCATACACAAGTTCCCCCTTCACAGGATCTAGGCGCTCTGATACCAACTTGATACGAGTTGCCGTGCGAGCACTCTTGATCGCAGAATTATCAAGAGTGGGTAGAAAAGAAAACGACAGAAGAACACAAGAGTTATAATTAGGGCGAAGGAAAATACCTTCTCTAGATTATGAGAATCAATTGGATTTACAAAATCTCTCTCACAATCTCTCTAGATCAAAGAACAACCTCCCTGATCTCCTGATCTCTTTTCTGATTACAATCTGAGTGATTAACCCTAAAAAAATCGTGCTTCTATTTATACTAAACAGAAATCCTAAACGGTGCAGGAAACAGGCCCAGGCCCATAACCGCTACGCGGTCGACCGCAGTGACCAAGTCGGTCGACCGGTCAGAACGAGGTTTTCTGGAAAGTCGCTTACAGGGTTTCCGGTCGACCGCAACGCCTACATCGGTCGACCACTCTCAGTCCAGAGACACAGTCTGGGTCTGTGCACTACGCGGTCGACCGCAGTGACACATGCGGTCGACCGGACATAGCCCAAGCTGTTTTCCTGTAGTTTGACGAATCCTTCGACTTCGCCGCCTCCAATGACCTCATCCATGACTCCTCTACTCTATTCTCAAGATACCATGAGAATCATCTATCCTCAAGCTCCCATGAGGATCGCTAAGCTCCCGAAGAGAAGATACACCCGTATCAAAAAACAAGAAGGCAATTAGCACACTGCCATTTGTTGGCTGTGCAGCATGAAACTGCTTGTGTTGCACATCACTGCTATTTTGTACAACTTGTCGAATTTTTCACTCATGCAATCCTCTTAGATTATTGCCAATGTTTTAGTTTTATCAAAAGTAACATGTTCCATTTCAAAGAGCAAAATGATTGTGCGATACATACTGTAATATCTAAGCAAATGCACAAGAAAATAAATGAACAAGCAGTTGGAACAAAGCTTGATTGTTATGGTTGACATCTGATTATATGTGAAACAATGATTGGTTCATAAGAAAAGACTTGGACATGGAACAGAAAAGCATGGAATAAATTGGATATGAAAGGACAGGATCAAACACATAATGAGTACCTACTTTAATAATGAGTTCGTCAACCACTGCCTCCAGAAGAGGACATCCGTAGCTGAAGTTCAGATAGCGCTGCCCGCTAGGTGACTCGAAAAGAAAATCATCTAAGGGTAGCCCATATCCAATGATAAATGAGGCCTTCCAACCTCCAAACAATGGATAGCGAGGTTCAAATTCAAGCTCCGACTGAAAAACAATGAATCATGAGCACTAGCAAATTCATACATAGATTTTCACCAAAGCATGACTTCCTGATTTTCCAGTAATTTAGACAAAGAATTTAAATCAAAGACGACTACATTTATCACAACATATCTCTCCAAAATGCAATTAACGTGATTTACTTATTTGACATTTAGTACACCAATAAACTTACAAATTGTTTCAACATGGTTTACCTACATTCTAGGTCCAAAGAGATTTGTTTTTCAATTAACTATGCATTTATTAGATGTCCTAACTTTTTGCACAATGTGGCCATCTTCTTTGATCAATGTCAAACATTTGATGAAAAACAACATTAATAAATGTTTTAAAAAGGCAGACTGGGTGCTCTTCTAAGAAGCTTTTTATGCTGAACCCCCACCCCTACTATTTATTGGGGATCACAGAGGGGAGACACCTTTAAAAAAGTAAAAATAAAATTTTAAGAGTTCTTACAGGAGTTCTGCACAATTTGGGACATATACCACACAATATTTTAGGAGTTTGGGATGGTGAGTTGGACAAGTGGCATTTTCATTGGTGGGTTTGAATTTTCAAAATATCCAGAAGAAAACTAGGAGACTATTTCCTTGTGTAACTTGACATATCCTAATCAAGGCTTCCATGGAAGCCATGACATACAATATGCTTGATCCTAGGCACAAGGGCGGTGTTAACTACTTCACATTTTAAGACTCTCCTACAAATTCCTTATATTCATTAGCATCTCTTTGAGGTTGGATTTTTTTTTTTTTTTTGCTAATGTAATGGTATGTCAGGAAGAGTATGGACTTGTAGTAAAGTGTATCTCTACATTCCTGCATTTATGATTCCTTTACTTGGTGTCCTGTGAAAATGTTCTCAATGAAACAAGTGTGGAGGCAATTTCCACCATTTTCCTTAAAAAAAAAAATCTAGTATTAAGAATTAAATAGCTGGTATATATATTCTAAATTCAAGTTATGATAAGAAAATTAACCAATTCAACAAACTTGAATTGTCCCTGACCAATTCTACCAGCATTCTGATGAGCTAAGGTGGTCACCAAATGCAATACAAATTAAATTGTGAATGTCAACATAAGCTAAGTAAATCAAATGGGTACCAAGGAAAACTAGACAACAAAGGCCGTAGATGTAGCGAATTAGAAATAGATAGGTCTAATCTAAGTATTTTCTAATGTTCTAATGGGCTCATAGTAAAATGTGTAAAAAGTAATCAAACAAGGAATCACATATTAGGTAATAAAGGGTACCTTCTGATTATCGGTTCGTAAGTGTGATGTTGAAACATTCCCAATCTCATCTCTGTAGTAGACCGAGTGAACGCGAGGAGGCAATCTCGCAAGAAGATTCTTAAAAGAAGCAGAACCACTGACAGAAGGTCTACCTTGATACTCAAGCCTGCAAAGATGTTTGCCAAATGTAAAAGCTAGTGGCTTATGCATCAAGAGAGAAAAAAATGGCGCAGCAGGTTATGGTTGCACATGACGTCTTAGACGTTAAGAGCATTTATGAAGCAGAAATTGTAAACTTTACAGCATTCGGAAAATCAAGATTGCACCAAGCCAGGAAATTTTGAGGACTTATAACAATGTTCTCTTTAAAAGAATAGAGAATGAAGTGATGTAGGTCCTGAATAATGATCAAATGGGTAAATAGATAATGTAAGAGTAATATGTTGTGGGGGTTGGAAAAGAAAGTGGAGGGATGAGGTTGTCTGTGTAATTCGACTTTGCCAAAATTTATGCCATGCAACATTATCCATATCACAGCATCCTTAGTATCCAAAACTTGAGTAAAGTATCTGACACTTCGAATGTTACAAATATAAAAGAAAATTGGTATCATCAAAATCTAGGTAAATCAATGCTTGTTGTGATCTGAAAGCACCAAATTCTTAATCCAGAATTTATATATACTTCTACGAGACCATTGTGTGCAAGTTAAAATTAATTCCAAATTCAGGGATGAGTAGACCTGAAATGAAGCTAAATTCTGAGCATGTAATTCGTCTTTCTTGTAACTATTATTTATCACATGAAAGGTATGCTTAAACTAACCTCGAAAAGACTCCTTTGTGTCGCGCACCACCATGTTTTAGTTTGTAATGTTCTGTAACCTGAAGGTTCCCCCAATGAGAAATTTCTACCACACGAACAAGTTCTTCAACAACAGCAAAGGGATTGTTGTTCTCAAAATGTACGATTATAGGAGAATATGAATATGGGAGCAGATCATGATAGTGCCCGTATTTCAGCTCTGTACCAGCACGGTCAGTAGGCTCTACTATTGTATAAGATTCCACCTTCCTATTTGGTGTCTTGATATAGGTAATTTGCTCAGCAACGTGGTATGGAGACAAGAGCATTGCACTGCCACGGAAGTAAACATACTGGGATTCTGATTGGCTGATCTCTGCTGGAAAGGGCTGAAGAGAATGTGTTAAGGCACAAAGTACTTCTATTGATGCTTTCTCACCACTCTTTAATGGTTTCAAAAGAGCAATAGAGAATAATTTAGCTCCATTCGGAGTGTTGGGTGATTCAGTAGGGTTCACTTCAAGAGGTACATATGTTTTCTTTTTGCGCTTTCCTTCAGGTATGGACACTTTTAGTATAGCTAAATGTTCGGCTTCTTTTGGTGGGAAAGCAAGAAGAATATCTGAGACATCGGATGCACCCGTATTTTCCACCTGAACTCAATGTAAACAGCCTATACTTAGAAAGTTACTAATACTTTCTAAGCTAGTTTAATAAATTTAAAGAAATACATGAGTTAGATTAAATCACAAAGATGCACAAATAGGATTTGACAAGTTCCACAGCTTAAACTCTCATTGTAAGTTCACTGGAAATGTACCTTAAGAGTCAGGAAAACCCTGATAATGGAAGAGGTCAAATCAATCTGCATCAAAAGAAATGCGACAGGCATTTAGTAACAAAGTTGGTATTTTAAAGTCTAGTTCCTTAGACTCATAACAGTTAATTAACAAGAGATATTGATTCCAATTAAAAATGGGTTAAAACCCGAAAGTTTCTACCAAATTTGGGCATAGACAGACATAATATGATGGGTACTAATGCTGTCTTATTCACTCTGGATTAAACTACATATTAGAAACTTTGGGATGTTTGTTTTTGGGGAAAAAAAAACAATTTCAGACATCAGTGCTAAAGATCGATGGAAGTTTAGGGTATTAAAGTGCAAATAACCCTTAAAAATAGAAAATCACACCTCTTTTCTAGTCGAAACCCCCCAAGTATCAATTTTAACCCATAAAATTAGGGATCAAGACGAGATCAATAGCATCAGTAGACAAAATCTACGAAAACTAACATATTCTAGCATTAATTACCGCATTTACAACTTTTATTTCTGCGAAACTGAAAGAAACCAGATGGGATGGATCGAGAACTTACCCTTCTCTCGGCGCTGAGGATCCGAACCTCTTGCGATGAAGAAGAGGATCCGGGAGAAGATAGAGAGAGAACGACGATGAGAGAGAGAATTAGGGTTTTTCGAGAGATTTGGAACCCAAATCCTTCCCCCATTTTTTTTTTTTTTTTTTTTTTGATACTTCTCCCTCTCGCGCGGATCCGTTTCAGTATTGACTCGATGAAGACTGAAAAAGAGGGGCGAGGAAATGGGGTTTACGCGGAAAATTACAGTGCGGTCCTTGGCTCGTGCAATGCCTTGCGTAACAGTCCAAGGGAAGCCTTCCCTACTGATTTCGACTTTAAGAAAAAATGGATAATTTCCTTTTATTTTTCTTTGATGAGAGGAGAACCTTGGGGATTGAAAACATTTTACATGCATTAGAAGTATCACTGTGTGCGTTAACATCGACAAAAGGGAAAATATTGGGTTAATCGTAGCTAGCCCCCTCGTTGTATCACCAAGTGCAGATAGACTCCTTGAAGTTCTATTGGTTCAGATATACTTTCTACACTATTTAGTCAGAGTGAACTTTACTGACTCTTCTAAAATGGCAAAATGGCCAGATTGGTATATTTTCTAGAGGCTTGATGACAGGTTGGTATATTTTATTTTTATTTTGTCAGATTTGTATAAATTTTCAACTCCGGCGCCACATAGGCCTTAAGTTTGGCCGGAGTCAATTTTCCGGCCATTATTCTCACGCGACAGCTCACGTGACTCCGACGTGGCCTTTACGTGGATTCCAGCGTGGCAGGTATTTGGGATGAATAAATTTCGGCAAAAGGGGGGTTTATATCTCCGATTAGGGCTTCCATCTTCTTCTTCCTCCTTCTTACTCCATCTTCTTCTTCTTACTCCATCTTCTTCTTCCTCCTAGGGTTAGGGTTAGGTTCAGTGGGAGTTAAATTAGTGATGGATTCTTCATCTTCAAGCTGTCGCTCAAGATCAGTGTCAAGCACGAGCATGGGAAGAAGCAGGCAATGGTTCAATGGAATAAAAGCTATACGACAGTGGAATGATCTAGCAAAGCAATCTGGGGTGAATGTTTGTAATTGTGGTTTGGATTGCGAATATTTTACTTCTATGACTGA